>RBVU03000011.1:8244-169955 GCA_004115045.4 Sinella curviseta | reverse complement strand
GTGTTTAGAAAGGTAAGGATATTTTTTGAAATATCAATAATTTCTAATGTCGTCATTCGATCAGCCCAAGATTTTCACCAAAAGTACACCAACTTTAGGAGATAATACCTGCTGGGTTTCGAGGATCTGACTCCACAATCACGTGAGTAATGGCCGAACAAAAAAGGTGGTCGATTTTGAGGTGTTCGGAAACCTAAGGATAGCATCATTAAAAGTGGCTGAAAAATAGTAATTACGACTATATATGAGTTTAGTTGGTATTTTATGCATAATTAAGTTATTTTTGACCAATATATTGCGTTTCTGGCAAAATTGAGCAAAATCTGAAAAACGCCATTTACATTGAAAATCGGGATGGCCGGACTCCTTTGCCCGTAACATCTACAACGCACATCCAATTTTTACAATATATAGCTTAAAATGAAGACGAAGACTTATTGCTAGTACATGCATTAGCATCATATAGTTTCCGGGAACCCTGACATGAAATATTCTCAATTGAAAGTTTTCGCAGTATAAACCCCACCAATTAAGCTGTAAAACCATCAAGGCTTGCTTACTGATTGTTTGATGTCAAATGTCGTCGTATCCCGCACATGGAAACTTCCAGATACAACCAGATATATACTGATTGAACTCTCCTCTTCATTTTAAGCTATATATCAACATAATTGGATGTGCGTTGTAGATGTTACGGGCAAAGGAGTCCGGCCATCCCGATTTTCAATGTAAATGGCGTTTTTCAGATTTTGCTCAATTTTGCCAGAAACGCAATGTATTGGTCAAAAATAACTAAATTATGCATAAAATACCAACTAAACTCATATATAGTCGGAATTACTATTTTTCAGCCACTTTTAATGATGCTATCCTTATGTTTCCGAACACCTCAAAATCGACCACCTTTTTTGTTCGGCCATTACTCACGTGATTGTGCAGTCAGATCCCCGAAACCCAGCCGGTATTATCTCCTGAAGTTGCTTTACGTTTGGGGAAAATCTTGGGCTGATCGAATGACGACATTAGAAATTATTGATATTTCCAAAAATATCCTTACCTTTCTAAACAGTCCTTATATCGGGGCGTGTGCGGTTTGTTTGCACACACTGGGAACGTGACCTATCGGATATAATCGGCTGATTGACCAGCATTCGAAATCAAATTAATGGAAATATTGATTGCGTGATCACGTTGACCAATTGACAGTTTTATCGATGCCAAAAATAAACCCGCGACCCCAACTCTAGTACGCCTCTTTCTACCCAATCAGTTTGGCACACGTACGACTTTTCCCCAACATTGTTCATATAAATGAAATGACTGAACGAAAAGATAACCGAATATTTTATGAAAGAATTCGGTTCAAGTGTTTATCATAATATGTCAATCATTTCAGCATAATTAATGAGCTTGTCGGTGGCCAATAAATTATGAAATGCATTTTTCCAATTGCCTAATAAGTAATGCTATTTATCATTTATGAAGATCATGCGCAAAAAAATCAGTATAAAAACGCCGCCGTAGCCCGTCTCGCATTTACTCAGCAGTTGAAGTTTAATCAGTCCAGATCAAACAAAACAAACTCTCCAGCAAAAATAATGGCAAAAGTAGCCTTGATTTTACTTGCCGTAGTGGCCACCGTTTACGGACACGGCCGTTTCGTCAAGCCCATCAGCAGGTCATCAATCTGGCGTTTCCCGGAGTACGCCTCACAGAACCCACCTGGTCAGTAATACATTATATAAATTTAAATTTTTAAACTTCATTTCATCTTAAAATTTCTGACGTAAAATATATTGAAAATTTACAGCAAATTACAACGACAATGAACTGTACTGCGGAGCCGCTCACCAGGCCGATGATCCCGGCTCAAACTGCGGAGTCTGCGGTGACCCCAAGGCATCTCCCGCTCCCCGTGATAACGAAGTTGGAGGAAAGTACGACGCCGGAATCATCACCGGAAATTACGTATCTGGACAGGAAATCGATGTTCATGTCTATCTCTCCGCTGCCCATTTGGGATTCATGGAATGGCGTCTTTGCACCGATCCCCTGAATGAGACCCAGGAATGCTTCAACCAACACGTTCTCCAGTTGGCTGACGGAAGCGGAACCAAGTTTCCCGCTGGACCACCCGGAGATCAGTTTAGCCGTGTGAGGCTTCCCGTCGGCGTCAAATGCGAAAGATGTGTCATCCAGGTATGGGCTAAGAATCATAACTCAGAAAATTAATAAGTGTGAGCTTTTTTAAAACTTGATATTTAATTGTCTTTGCAGTGGAACTACCGTGCCGGAAATACCTGGGGAGAATGTGAGGATGGCTCATTCGCCAACGGGTAAGTAGTCATAATTGCTTGATAATGCTAAGCAATAGTTCCATCATTTTGGTGATTTAATATGCTAATTAATATTAAAATAAATATAAAATATAAAATATAAAATATTAAAATATTTAATATTAAAATATGCTAATGCTGGTTTCTTTTAATAGATGTGGCCCACAAGAAACCTTCCGAGGATGCGCTGATGTCAAGATTACGTAAAATGTTTGTGTTCATACTTTAATTAAAAATTGGAAATTTAAAAAATACGACAAACAAATAAAAAATAAGGCAATTCACACTCAATATAAAAAAACTACTGAACAGCAACACTACTAATTTAATATTTTTATTTCTGAAATGCTTTATAACTTATTTTTATTCGGTAATACTGGAGTCAAGCATGCAAGTAACATGGCTTGTAATAGGGCAACATATACATACCCTGATGGCTAGTTATCACACCTCACACCTTCATTATTGTTGCAAATCTCTGATATCAACATCATTCATGTAATCACCCACAATTAAAAATTGGCCCGTTCCAAATATGTGTTAAAATTGCATTTCGTATATTAACAGCATGTGTGGAAAGTCACCAATCTAGCATCAATCATCGGGGAGATAAGATAAAAGACAAATATGGTAATGTTCATTCGTCAGTTTAAAGTTCAATTCATCTGACATATCCTACATAGCGTAGTTTCTAAATATTTACCACACTGCTTCAACATCTCACTGATGACAACAAATCAATGGATGCTAATATGAGGCTGCTCTTACAATAAAATACTGAAATGCATCTATGTACTTTATATTGATGTACATACATATGTACTATATGAAAGGATTGTTGGTGGAAAGGGGAAAACGCAAGATAAGGTGGAGAAATGAAAACCGAGACATGATTGTGAGGCATTGTCTCCTTCACTGTTTAAGGAATGACAGATTGTGCTGATAGAAACAACATAATTAAACCAGTGCGTCACCAATGAATTTTTCTTCAACACTAATCAGTATCGATGTACAAATAATATGTCGAAAAGTCTTCTCACAGAGCTGTATCTGTTTGCCTAATTGACCATCTGTACTGATACAACATACAAAGACACACATATGTGTTTGGAGCAACTCAACAAATATTACATTTCCAATTTATTAATTAAGAATGACACAGGATGGCCAACTTGGGTATTATGCTATCAGCTACTCATCTAATGAGATTTTCGTTCTTTATTTCAGACTAAGGTAATACGTTTCTCCATAGCCAGTTACCAGAATAGTTTTAGCGTGTTGCTTTTCTGGTTCATTGCAGCATAATCTAAAGTATGTGATATAGCTTTCCCCAACGAGCGTTCAACTACATACCCACAATAACCCAACTCCATACCACCACATTAATTGGAAGTAGTCATAATTCCAAACCAGACCATAATGAGTTTGGGATTTTTACAACACATGGTTGACCTTTGTGATCAGGTCACCGACTCAAACTACGAGTTGACACATCTGGAATCCGATTTCGACCAACTGAGGCCAAATCAATATTTCAAAAAATTTCTTCTTTCACTACCGAGACATTTCTCTGCAGAGCAGTACCACGATGTTGTCGAGTTTATAATTGGAAAGGGCCTGGAAAGTGTGTTTCAGGACTGTAATGAGGAAGGGATAACTCCCCTTCACCATGCGCTTGAAAGAATGGAGCTACTCCCAAAAACTTTGTATTTACTAACTGGACAGTCTAGTTCCCAGGAAGCAGTAAGTTTGTGCCACGTGGATTTGGGTGCCGTTGACATCAACGGTAATAATATACTTCACTGGGCTGTTGAAGGGAAACGGAGTTTGGAATTTTTCAAGTATATGCTAAATCTTGGAGAAAGTAAAGAGGATAATTTGCAACGGCGACTAAATATTACTAAACAGAATCGAGCAGGGAACACATTTTTGCATCTTCTCCATCCATATTATTACTCTCCTGCGGAGTACCACGAAATTGTAGAAATTATAATTGAAAAAGGATACGGAAATTTATTCAGTGTGGCCAACATTGAAGGGGTGACTCCCTTCCACCTGACTGTATACCAATTGGAGCTACTCCCAAAAACTTTAGACCTCCTTACTGGAAGTCCTATTGTTAGAGACAAGCACCAAATTACACCGTCGTCGCAAAATCAGTCATTCGTGGAATTTAGTAGCGTGGATAAGAGTGGAAATGGCGTGATGCACTGGGCAGTGAAGGGATCCCGAACGTTGGCGTTTCTGCAGCATTTGGTGACATTACATCAAGATTGGCACTTAATTACGGATGGAAGCAGTTTCAAGCGGTTCCCGTTTGGCAGTGAAAACAATTTTCTAAGGCAGCTTGCCATTTGCTACGCTCCTGAGCAGTTTCAGGAAATTTCAGAATTTTTTGCCGAGGTTGGAATAGCCACGCCGTCTCAATAGAAATTGGTCATTTATCATTAAATATATCATAAAAACTTGTATGTAATTAAAACATTCAATGTTCTGTCTTATCATTATCGGTATATATAATAACACACGAATATTTTTTATTCGTTCACAATAACACTCTTCATTAATTCATATTGCAGCTGCCTTGTAAAAGTTTAATTCAGACCATTAGTAACTTGTTATCGATGATTTTAATTTTCTTTAAATAAAGCAATTAAAACGAATCACGGAATTATGTTTTAGCGCATATTGCAACAACTTTTATTCCATTACGGTTCACATTCAGCAACTCCATGGGCCAGCATACAGTACCTTTTACCGAAAGCAGACAATACACTTTTCGCTTTGTTCAGTCAGGCAGACTGCATTTCTACAGTTTGGTCTTCTCAGTTCTTTATGAATTATCATTATCACATGTCTATACGCGCACGCTAATGAAGGTAACATGAAATTTTCTGTAGCCAAAACTGAGAAAATGAAATTCCAGCCAATTAAATGAAATAAAGTTTTCGTCTCTTTTATAATACAACGATAGTTGTAGGTCTCTGGGATTCCTGCTAGATCTCACAATTACCTAATAAAACTCATTCATAATTAATTGAAAGAGAAATGTCGCTGAACATGTACATATATATTACGAACTGAAAATTGTACCGCAATTCCATAGAACGCAGACACCGCTAATTACTTCAGCTGTAGCCAGTCTAGAGAGAATAAATTTTCACAAGAAATGCACTACAGTGCATGGAATAACTGGAACGGAGTCCAGTTCCAATGCGCACTATTATTTCAGTTTGTCTAATTGCTTCCTACTCTCTTCAGTAAGTGCATTGAGTTCTTATTGAGTTTTTTCACTTTAAAAGTTACTTTGAACTGTAATGGTTACTCTGCATTCATTATCAGAATTAGTTTGGAGAAATGACAAAATGACGTTTAAAATTTGGCAAGAAATCCATTCATGTATTTCTGCTTATGCAATCATTATAACTTTTACACTGCTGTTTTGGAAAAATCTGTATATAAACTCACAGAAATCTATCAAAAGTCATCAGTTCACCATCTATCATTCTCCAGTAATCTCGACTTGAAATATTCACGTACCAAATTAACGAACATTCCGTGAACACAAAATACAAAATGTACACTATGGTAAGCACTTAAATTTGAACCCTTTGGATATTAAAGTACTTGTAAATTTTAAATCTCGAGGATACAGAAATGTGGGCATATTTCGGCTTCAATCAGAAACTTAATCTGTTTAACCAAAATTTAATGCTACCTTTTTGATAGCGTTCATTTACCATTCTGTTGGTTGTGCTTCTTGGCATCGTTGCTGTTCTCGCCAAAGATTTACCCGGATCATCTTCCGTTCAATTGGAACAAGGAAATGTTAACGCGTCGGCAGTTAGCAGTGGATACTTTGGAATTTCCGAACCCGTCCACCAGAGACCCGTTCACCGTGTAAGGAGGAAAGGAGGCAAAGCACCTAGCGCTCCCAAGCCACAAGGCGGTGGAAAGCCACAAGGCGGTGGAAAGCCACAAGGCGGTGGAAAGCCACAAGGCGGTGGAAAGCCACAAGGTGGTGGCAAGCCGCAAGGAGGTGGTAACCAACAGCAAGGTGGAACCGATACAGTAACTAAGGTTGCTGATGGGATCAACAAACTCTCTGGAGCGCTTGGTAATGCTGGAGACGCTGTTGAAAAATTTACGGGTTAATTTTGAGAAAAGTACACAATAATTAAATACATTTAATCGATCTATATTCTTTAAGTATGTATATCCAAAATTATGATAACATTTTTAATTTGTTATTTAAATAAAATTATACTCTGCCAATTTGTAATGAGTTTTGAAGTGACATTGAAGCATGCATTCACTACATGTTCAGTGCCAGGTTGGAAATCCAGTACCATTAGTAACTTGACCTTGAGACTCCAGACATGTTTGTTCCGTTATTCTCATTATTGGTGCATGATTACATTTACAATTGATTATCATGCATTTACTGTCACATGCCTTTAGATGGACTCGTTTATGAAACGTAAAAAAGTTTGTTTGTTTTACCATAAGAATAGTGAGCGCTCCCAGATATTATATTTTTGCAACGCAGCACCTAAAATTAGTATCACGTTCCAGCGTCATGTCTCAGAAACCGATACATGCTAAACGCAAATTATTATTTTTTATACTTGTCTTGCATATTATTTAATATTTATTTGTTTGTTTTGAAAAATTGTAATATATCAAAATATAATCACTTCTGTAGAAAACATATGGCACTGTAGTTTTAAAAAACTTGTTCGTCATTAACGGTAACAAAAAACATGTGCATGCCAAATACCGTTTCTGCTGATAACAATGTACCGAAAGCATTTTCAGAAAATTTATTGGCAATTAACTTGTCATTCAACCAAGTCACCATTGACGTCCTACAAGCTGAGTGCGAATTTATTTACAAATTTCGGATTTATGATGGCTCAATATGAAAAATATTGTCCAAAATATTTGCATAAACAGATGTTGCCTAAGCAGTATAATTTATTAAGCTACACATTGAAAATTATGTGAAGTTTCCACTTTGTATATACAAACTAAATTAATCGCAATATTTTAAATTGTCATATGCAGATTTCTAATTGATTTAATTATCCTCATTATTTAACCGCAAAAATCTATTCCTGGAAAAAAGTTAAGCTCATTAACACGTGCTAAATTCATTGCTGTCATTAAGATTATTAATATGTTGGCGCAATGGAACCAGCCCAATAAAAGGTGCTGGAACATTGAGGGTCAAGATCAGTTGAAGGTGGCAGCGGATATCATTATCGTTCCACTGCTCGGCATTTTGCCATCACACTACTAAGCAATATCGTTGCATTTTTGATCCCACTGTTACAAGGCTTCTTGATTAGCACGATGAGGGACCCAGCAAGGTTATTGGCACTTTTGCTGCTCTACTATTTCCTCATACCTTCACATTCCGAATACATTGGCGTAAACAACAAAGGTAAGTTATTTCTTCTGACACCCGCAATTTCTGTAAGCTCGCAATGCATTTCAATTGTTTCGGTTTGGTATAGATTTCAAACAAGCAATTCATGTGGATGTTGGTTCGTCTCATGATCCAGACCACAAGTACACCTTAAAGCTTGCTAAAGCAGGTAAGTCTTTTAAAAACATATAATGAAATCCTAACACTTCCCGTTTCCATTTTGTGAAACCAATTTCTCATTGCATTGGTCGCCAGATGAGTCATTACTACATCCCGAAATCAAGGTCATCAGTCTAGGTACCAGAGGCAGCGGCGAAAGTCGACCCATTGACAACCAGAAGAATATTCTTCACGCTGATACCTGGACGCCCACAAAAGCCGAGCTGAAAGAAGCCCAAAATGTGTACATAGACCATAAGAATCTTGCAGCCGTTAGACTCGCTTGGGATGCTGAAAAAGGGGAACACGTTGCCGTCACTGGGGTGGTCAATGGAAACAAAATTCACAGGGGAACATTTGAGAAACGGCCAACGTTAGGCAACCGAACTGATTACAGTAAATACAAATTTAAAACACAAATTAAGCCCTACATCTATAACCAAATTTTCAGATATCTTCTAATGAAGTCATTGCATTTCAGTTGACATCGGCAGAAACCTTACTGGCATCAAATCACGACAAGATGCCAACGGACCAGCCATCGTTGAAGTAGTGATTGTCTGTGACAAAGAATGGGGTGACAAGTTCAATCACGACCGAAAAAAAATCCTAGAGTACTTTACCGTCTACTTTTGGGATATAAACATGCGCTACAAAACCTTACCCAGTATCAACCTATCCTTCAGACTCAACGCAATCATAGTAATCAATTCAGCTAGCGGTCAACCCTTCATTGAAGAAGCAAGAGCGGAAGACGGTCGTGCCGAATTTGGCAGAATTCTATGGAGATTTCGGGACTGGATCTACGAGCAAATGTCGACGTCGTCCATTCCCAGGCCTGACATTGCAATCGCCATCACGAACACCAATCTGGAATGGGGAGGCGGCTTGGCCTATATGAGAGCCGCTTGCGGTATTGACGACAACGGGAGACATCATTGGGGAACCAGTATATGGAATGATGATGGATCCTTCTGGAGCGTGACCGTCGGCGCGCATGAAATTGGTCATAATTTGGGGGCGCCACATGACGACGACGAGAGTTATCCCGGTGGATGCGAGGACCGTGGCTACATCATGAGCGGGGGAACAAATGAGCTGAGATATTTCTTTTCCACTTGCAGTGACAGGACAGTCGGGGAATTTGTCCGGAGTGACCAGGCAAGTTGCCTGAGACGACTTGAGGATCCCAACCAGAGTCCTGCCGTTTCCCCAGATTTTGGGAGCATTCAGGCGCCTAGCATGAGCGAACAATGCAGACGGCGTACCGGAAATGACAAAGCGTTCATTCGGAATGAAGACCTGGATAAATGTAGGAGTATGCCTTGCTGGGTTTACAACAATAATGGCTGGTATACTATATACTACTATGATCCGGTCGACAACACTCCTTGCGCTGGCGGAGGACGATGCTTCCGGGGAAGGTGCCGTAAAATTGGAAACCTTTTGAGGAACGTGGCAAGTGGCCAGTGTGCCAGGGCGCAGAATCCTTTTAGCAAAATGACATGGATGGAAATGGTAAACTGTCCAGATCCGAAACGGGGAGCTACTCCGCTGGATAAGTTTGTTGTGGAGGAGACTGCGGCGAATGGCAAGGTTTTGATGACGCCGTATGCCAGTCCGGATGGGAAGGAGAATGAGGATAAGTGTGTGCAAAGGGGGGATCCGAATGGGGACTGGCTTTGGACGGATAAGTGCAATTTGGATAATACGTGGATGGGATGGGATTTGGAAGATTTGGGAAATGGACAGGTCTTGTTGAAGCATAGAAACTCGGGGAAGTGTGCCAAGCAGGATGGAAAATGGGCTTCAAGTGGAGATTGTAATCGGGATGACAGGAATATGAGATGGATACTTGAGCCGTCAACAATTTATTAAAACTAATGATTAAAATTATTTATGTAAGGTGTGCTAAATTTTAACCTGTTTGGCTTTGATGGGTGGATAATAAATAAATCATTTGGCAATGTATAATAAAACAATGCATTCATTTGCTGACTACACTTTGAGGCCATACATACGTCACGCTCTAAGGTCGATTGAATTTCTCAACAAAACAGGCTATTCAATCGTTTAGTACGCGTTCATTTATACCATAAGGATTCATTGGGGATATACAACATACATATTAAACAAATGTGCTTCTCGAATCATAGACTGTTTACTTTGACACAAAAACTGTACTTTCTCTGGAAACACTTTGTCTTTGACAGTCTCGAATGCAATTAATTTCCAGTTTCTAATGTTTCTGCTTATACGGTATACATTTCATTGTGGCTTCCTTGAAGTATGCGACGACACTATACTGGGAATACTCGACCAATTACCTTGCCGAAACAACAATTACAATCTTTTATAATATATATAATATAAAATTTATTGTCTTGTACTAAAAAGCTGGTCATAGCTTTCCTTTACTTTTTCCTATTTGTTAATGGATTTTTTTCTGACCAAATTACCTTATAAACCTATAAACCACATGTAACATTTCTCTATATTGTATAAATGTTCTATGGAGTTTGAAATAAAGACTATCAATTCAATTCAATATGATTTTCGGCGTTCCAATTGCACAGACACGGACTATCAAGTTGTTTAAATTTATTGCAGCTCCGCAAACATCAAGTAAACGTACCGTTGAATACACAAACTAACCTGGTGTTTATTATTTCTGTTTCCCCGTGTTCACCTGTTTTTGGTTGTCATGGTCACTCAAAATATAAGCCAATGCAAGGGGCCGTTGCATGATGTAAAACAGTTAAGTCAAAATGTGTCACTACAAATTCAACGCCAAGTGATACAAAACCAAGCAAATATATACCACACATAACCAATAATATTCCAAAGTAGGCGGCTCTGTCAATCCTCACTCCTTTCCGGATATCCTGCAATAACCCTGAATCCTTAAGTTCCAAATCGTTTGCGTATCTAAACGCCATGCTTCTCCAATATTCCCATTTAGCCGGCAATCCGCTTTCAAGTATCCTCGAGTAAGTTTGCAACAACCAATACCGATTCACCGTATAAATCTCCACAAAATAGGAAGTCAATACTAACTGATCACGCAATGTCATGCAACGCATTTCACGAATGCCCAGATTCTTCACAATTTTATCTCGAACTACCAACAAATCATTTTGCGCCACTTCGTCATAGCTAATTCTTGCATACTTTCTACTTAAAAATCTTGAAAATCCTTCCGGAGTAAAACTTTCGTTTCTGAAGTCGTAAAAGCTCTCGTTAAAAACTTTTAACAAGTTCCTTCTTTGAAACGAGAGATTATATTCGGTCCATGGCGAATCCAGGAACTTGTCGTACCATAATATTTTGTATCCGCCTTTCAGCATATCTCTTAGAGAATTAAATGGCTGCGGTGGACGCACTACCGTAAGCACACTTACTATCCCATTCGAGTAAAAGTTGCACATGAACATGCCAAAGAACTGAATCACAATGAAAACCTTCATTCGCGACAAATAACCTTGAACAAAATTTCCCAACAGTATTCCAAAAATGTCCACTAATTTCTTCAGTTGGTAAAACGGATTGGATACGCATTTTCTAACAAATGACGCAATCACGCAAGCCATTAAAATTACTAGCCATAAGTCATTTTCAAACGGATCAATCCATACATTCAGATTAACAAGATTTTCACGGCTAATTTTGGTGAATTTTCGACAATATACCAAAACTTTTGCGACATTGGCCGAATGAATCATTCCAGTTGTCACTCTGTAAGCTCCGGATAATGATCTCGTAATATATTCTCCATCACCGATTTCGACTATGATGTATTGGCCATTGTCGCTCTTGTCTACTGAATCGAATTCCAGTTTGATGTTTCTGGCTAACAAGTTTCCAGAAATGTTGTGAACGTTCAATAATAAAATTGCAGTCATAAGTTGTCGCCCACAGAATTTCGCGTCGAGAGAATGAAACAGAAGCCGAGCACAGGCGAACCGGTCATTTTTGTAGTACTTGTCAGCAGCGTAGTCAATGTCGCGGAGATATGCTAATGCGTCAACTTTTCTTTCATTTGAACTCCTAAGGAGCACCTTGTGAAGAAGGACTGGATTGAGTATTTGGTTTAGGAACTTGGTATCCAGTTTTCCAGCACTTTTGACATGTCCACAATATCCATTGCAAAGTACAAAATATCGCACTTCAAAGTCCAATCCTAACCTGTAAATGTAAAAGATCAATTTCAGGGCTGGCATGTTCAGAAACGCGGGTGAGAATTGCGTTTCAAGAAATGACGTCTTTGAAACGAGTAAGAAAATGGTGGCAGGATGCATGGCATAATTCCAAAATGTCTTAAGTAGCTCACTTTGTCACGATACACGTTCAATCGAAGTCAATATAAAATGATATGGCTGTGTGTGCCTAAAAGGAAATGATGATGGAATTACCGTAGTGTGGTTTACGAAAACCATACAGCGAATGGAATTTGCCCCAAATTCCATGTTACTTATTTCAAAAGAGTGAAGAAATACTTCAAATTGCTGCGGATTGGACTTCATGGAGCTGAGCAATTGCCCCATTGCACGAGTTGTAACAGAATTCGTTTGTAAATAATCATCACTAACTGTAATTTCCACAACAAACTGAAGAATGGAAACAAGGAAGGCGAATTTATCAATCGGTCGCTCAGGCGGCATGATGTAAAAAGTAATTATCAAAGCACTCAATCCTAATTGTGTTGAGTATCCTGGAAGCCGTTCGAACGAAAATGAATAACTTAACTAAATTCCAATTAATGCACAAACCACTACTCTGCTTAGTAAATGAGAACCGTGAGAACCTGCTTGAATCATTCGTGAAGCTACATAATTGTGCCAAACATGACACTACGTGCCAAGTGCGTCAGACTCACAAGGGAAGGTATCGATGTTAGGGCGTCCGGATGGGCTGCCAATTGTGTCACGTACGTAATCGGCGATGCTGAAAACGTTGGGAAAGTTAGATTTTGCGGAATACAAAGTCGTAAGCCTCTACACGCAAATCAACGGAGAAAAGTAGTGTTCTAAGGATTGATTGAAAGCATCCAAGTATGCTATTGCGAAGTTGATCCCTGAAATTTCTATTTACTCTACTAAAATTCAATGCGTGAAATGATGTTTTGTATACAATTAGTTTAAATATAAAATATTTAGTGGCAATGCGTAGGACAACTGGAAAGCAATATTCAAAAGTTTAGTATTTGTGGTGAGTTTGGCTAATCGTATTTAAGTTCATGTAGTGACAATTTGTTCCACTTTGGGAAACTATTTCAAGAGATAATATAAAATAAAATTCCAACAAATTAATTTAGAATTTCGTAGCATTAAAATTCAAACTAACATCAAGTCAATCCATTTGGATTATATTAATCAATCTCGAGAACACAGCTTTTCTCCGTTCATCTGCGTGTAGAGGCTTACGAGTTTGTATTCCGCAAAATCTAACTTTTCCAACGTTTTCAGCATCGCCGATTACGTACGTGACACAATTGGCAGCCCATCCGGACGCCCTAACATCGATACCTTCCCTTGTCAGACATAATTGTGATTAAACAAGCATGCCTTCATTTGTTGTTGTGACGTGCATGTGTATATCCATTCACCATTGTGAACTTGGATTCAATTAATTTTTGGCTACATAATTTATGAGTTTATCTTGTTAATAGATCCAAATTCAATGACAGCGCTTGCTCGTTAATATATATTTTTATGATCGGGCCTTTGTCGTATTTCATATTGACAGGCAAGGTAAATACATGATCGTAATCTATATTTGTCGTTACGTTACGTAACTTACGTACATTTTCCTTTCAACTTCATAGCCTCACATGATATGTATGCTCATAATTAGTTAGGTAGCTCTGCATTGTGTCGATCCTCAATTCATATATGTATAATTGGACTGTAAGCAATGCAATGACCAGGGTGATATCAACAGCAGGTGCTTCCTCGGAACATTTTGGCTTCAATAAATGTTACGATAAATTACGTATAAGAAATAAATAAACGTAACAAGTAGCAAATAGCGTACATCATTTATTGCTTGATCAACAATTATCAAATTTCCGCCTCCGCAGATTCACACGTGTAATATGCGGTGGGTGGTAGGTGGGTTAGCTTATACTTTGACTTTGGTAATAACGGATGTGTAAGTAGTGCTATTTTAATGACATTGGATAATTAATGATGCTGTATATTTCCAAACTATCAAATGAATGCATCATAGCGGTGGAGTAACCATATGTGCAAACTTGCAATGTAAGTATTGCATGTACCAATTAATTAATGGCAGCAGACGACTTTCGACAGAGAAATCAATTTTGATATTGTCACGTGATGTCATTCTCCATGACTGTGCCATTGCAAGGCAGTGCACGTGAAAGAGAAAGACATTTCTTTGCTTTTGTTAAAACTGCCACACGCATTTATTATTAAAACGAGGGACGTATTTACAGACAATCATTTTGACTTTGTTATAATTTCTCAAACCGTTCAAAAAATTATCTTGTGCAACAAACTATAAAGTTTTGGCGTAATGTGCTCCCTTTTTCAAATTGCATATACTATTGCATTTATTTCATGAGAATTGGCATACCTATGTATATTTCCATCATTAAAACACACATATTTAAAAACGCTATATTTTAAAAGAAGAACTTTCAATCATCCCACGCGTAAATGAAAACTCACAAATGTTTCCAGGTTCATTGAAAATATAGATCGATTATTTTATAAGATGTCCATTTTGCATATCTTGTGGAAAAAGAGAGGTGTTAGCAATAAGACGAATGACAAGTGAACATATTCAATAGCGGACCGACTGAATAGAACTTTAACTTTACTAATAGTATACGTACCTACATGCATACACTTGTGCATTCATTGCGTAATAAAAAATATAACCAAAAACGAACAATGGGCAAAACATAATGGCTCCAATGTATACATACAAACTGTAACGGACTCTGTAGGAATGTATTCATTCAAATTACACAGTCCCTCTTGAATGCACAATAACTTCATATAACTTTGTACAACAAAAAATGCCTTTTGTTCAAAATTCAATGGTGACGCTTTCTGTTACCGTGGACGAATATAAATACTCACTTGCAAAGGCTGCCAAACTTAGCAAATACATGACTCCCATAATCGCCAAAATGGCAAAGTACGCTGATCTACCTATTCGAACCCCATCCTGCATTCCTGGCAATTCACTAGAATTCTCAATGTCTAGCTTATTCGCATATCTAAATGCCAAATTTCTCCAATACTCCCACTTATCCGGCAAACCACTTTCAATAATTCTCTCAAAAGTCTGCAACATCCAATGCCGATTCATTGTATAAATTTCCACAAAATACGACGTAATTATCAACTGGTCATGTAACGTTAAACAGCGAACTTCTGGCATCTCCAATTTATTCACAATTTTGTCCTGAATAGACAATAAGTCATTTTGCGCAGCTTCAGAGTAACTGATCCTTGCAAATCTTGCACTCAAAAATGTTGCAAAGTTTTCGTACGATGTACTCTCATTCCTAAAATCGTAGAAGCTCTCATTAAAAACTCCTATCAAATCTCGCGCTCGAAACGGGAGGTAATATTCCTGCCATGGCGTATCACGAAACCTGTCATTCCACAGCAGCTTATATCCGCCCTGTAGCATTTCTTCCAATGAGTGAAATGGCTCAGGTGGAAACACGACAGTTAGCACACTCACTATTCCGTTCGAGTAAAAGTTGCACATGAACATTCCGAAAAACTGAATGACAATGTACCATTTCATTCGGGCCAGGTAATTTTGCAGCGAATTTCCAATGAACGCTCCAAACAAATCCAGAATTTTTCTAATTTGCAATTCCGGCTTACAAACATTTTCAAATTTTCCAATAAACGCAATTAAAAGGTAAGCTGCCAATATTGAAAGCCAGGCCGCAAGTGAAAATGAGTCAATCCAAACTTTAAAGTTGATCATGTCGCTGCTTTTCACCGCGGAATACTTTTGGCAGTAGACCAAAACCTTGGCAACGTTTGCGGCGTGAGTGAGTCCAGTTCTTACTCGATACATTCCCGACAAGGATCGGGCGACGTAGTCGCCACTGGAAATGTCCATGATGATGTATTGTCCCGTTTCGTTTTTGTCCGCATTCTCAAATTCCGTTTTGATATTTCTGGCGACAAGATTAACTGACATGTTGTGAGCGCTTACTAGAGAGATTGCTGCCATGACGTGTCTGCCGCAGAATTTGGCGTCTAGAGACTTGAAGAGAAGTCGGCTGCAAGCCAGTCTGTCATTTCCGTAATGTTTGTCGGAAACGTATTCAGTATCCCGCAGATATACTATAGCGTCAACTGTCTTTTCACCAGAACTTTTAAATAGATTTCTTTGAAGGGCGACAGGGTTCAAAAATTCCGTCATAAAAGGATTATCGAATATGCCAATATGCTTTAATTGACTACAGTACTGATTGCACAAAACTGAATATTTGGTTTTGATTGCTGATCCTGGAACGCAAACTTGAACCACTAATTTTAGCGCTGGTAGGTTCAGATATTCAATATCAAATTGCTGTTTGAAATCAGTCGAAAAATTTGAAGGAGCAGACTCGTCAAGGAATATGAATATGGTATTTGGGTGCATTCCGTAGTTCCAAAACGTCCCCATTACTTCATTTTGTCACGATATTTGGCGGAAAGGTGCCACAATGAAATGATACGGTTGGGTGTGCTTGAAAGGGTAATTCATTTTTACCCTTTCTGTGTAATTGTTAAATGTCATGGTACGAAGTGTTTCAGAGGCTGGAATAGCTTTATCCAAAAATTCAAATGAATAAACAAGTAGTTCGTAATGCTCACTGTTGGAATTCAAATTCTTTACAATTTGGTAAAGCGCCGCCGGTATGGAACAATGTTGGTAGTCATTGCGGCTGGTATTTAATTTAGGAATGGCCAGAAGAATACAAATGGTAATAATAAATACATTGATACGATAAATATCTCCCATTTTAGTAAACCGTGTAACCAAAATTCTAAATTTCTGAAGCACAAGCGTAATCTTCAAAAGCTGTAGCTGAAGCTGTAACGGCTTCACAGCAGTAACATAAAGGGATGTGAATTCGAAACTAGTTTTCACATTATGTCTCCAATAATCCGTCTCAAGTATTATCAACTCATGTCATTACTGCCATTACAGGAAATTGATTAACCAAAGTTGGAATTTACATTGTGCTTTGAGGAAAAATTTGAATATGTCATAACATTCTCAAAATAGGTGATAAATTCCGTTTGAAGTTCTCCGCATGACGGTGTGATAGACTAATGCTACGGGCTATTGCGATAACAACTAGTTTGCGAGCAAATGTTATGTAGTACTTTTTCAGGGGTCATTATACTTTAGAGCTATCATGGTGAAAAATTGTAAGCAAATCAGACGACAAATGTATGTATATATGTATAGATACACCAGACGATAAAATCAATACTTGCAGTCCATTCGCAGTTAGCTTCGTATAATTTCAGGTTTGATAAATTGCACTCTTTAACACCATTCAAGAAAAATTTATATGTTTGGAATAAGTAAAGAACTCACTTTCCTTGGAATTTTCGGAGAAAATTGTTCCAACATGTAAAACGTATTGGACAGAATATATCATATTTATTGAACAATGCCAACAATCAATATGAATAATGGCACGAGGTCCGAGGGGTATCGAAGCGTTATACTCGTTAGCATTGTTAGCAAAATATCACACTCAATTTTGTCAAACTTACATACAAAACAATATACTTCAGCCTTTTGTAGTTTTGGCAGGTGTAAAATCGGATTTTAAAAATCCACCCATGCATGGCTTTTGAATCCCTGACGACATTGTTATTTTCAACCGCTTCTGACATTTGGTCCTTTGGAGTTACCCTTTTTGAATTATTTACTTCGGGAGATACTCCGTACCCTAACGAAGAATGGACTAATGGATTTCCGAGGCATAGATAATCGCGCAACTAATTATCTGGAACGGAAGTTCATTTATTATTTATATTCATGTATTCATTTTAAAGTAGCATTGGGGGACTACCTAATGGCTACCCAATGACCAAGAGTGCAACTTGAAGCGCATGGTGGCGTCTGTCCTATCGTTTTTTCACCCTTTAGGAGAGCATGCAAAATTGAAAAGTGTGCTTTCCATTGCAATTTGTTATTCCTTGCCACCCAAATATATAACTAAACTCAATATGAAGTGAAGAGACTTTGAAATAAGTAATTTAAAAAAAACAATACTTTAGTTGGGAAGTGATATCCAATAAATGGGGTATGTACGGGGCACTCTTAGAAATCTTCAAAATGTACCTATGCACAGTTGAATGAATAATGAATAAATTATTTTAAGATTCAAGATTTTGAATTTTTCTCTCCATGCTTTTAACCTATTAATATTAATGATTTACCTTCATACACTATATTCATAAAAATGATAAACTTCAGAAAATTCTACTTGTCACGACAACATTACAACATAATCATTATTGCAAAAATTAATTGTGATGCTCCAGATATTTAATTTAAAAATCATAATACCTTTTTTATCGCTGATACAATTACTTCATTTTGCTTCCAATATAGGGGCACTATGAGAAGTCATTTTTCACATCAATATTTTATGACATTTTAATTTTTATAAACCTTAATTAACTTTAACAACCTTTCACGCAGCGGTCACAGTGCCCCAAAGCCGATAAACACCGTCACACTTACGGACTTTCTCGGTGTAGCTAAAACTGTCTTCATCTAACATCTAAAACATTTTATATTGACATGATATAAAGGTTATCTTGGTTCTGAGTTAACTGGAGAGTTCTGAATTGTGATAAGCTATCATTGATGACTTGTCCAGATAATTTTTTTAAATGACCACGGCAGTGTGGGGCACAATGAGAATGTCACCATTTTAATTCAGGTTAGTGATTTGCCAGCCATTAAATATTAATGTGGTTATCATTATTAAAATTATATCGCGATGCCCCAGAAGCCAAAACATTTACATGGACTCATTGTTTCGAACTAAATTACGTCTGAACCAAGAACTCTGTTCCATGTATGAAGCCTTATTTCTTCTAG
Organism: Sinella curviseta; assembly: GCA_004115045.4. NCBI lineage: Eukaryota > Metazoa > Arthropoda > Collembola > Entomobryomorpha > Entomobryidae > Sinella > Sinella curviseta. The sequence continues at coordinate 150,914 of RBVU03000011.1, read as the reverse complement.
TCTATAAATTAAAATGTGGTGTAGGAATTGGCGTCAAAATTGAAGATAAGAAATGCATATGGCGTGTAAGGATATGTAATAAGGACATGACCGCTTCAGATACCACGCACTGTTAACGACAAGCCTTAAGAATATGCCATTTCTTTATCACCACTTACACAGAACAGGAAAATTAAAATGAAACTGATTTTAATGGAGAGAAGTCAAACGATCTAGTGGGTCCAGATCAACCAATATCTTTAATCTCAGCATTTTCATTGCTTTTTACACAATTCAACTGCCTCATTAAATTGTTGAGAAAGTTTCAAACAATAGACTTTAGAATTTATATAAAACTCCAATCGTTCTGCGTTTCAAATCGGATCGGATATCTTGATGGAAGCTTCTCCTTTCTGAATGCCATGGATCAGCTTTTTGTGATGCCAAAGAGATCCTGCTTGGTTGAAAGCTGAAATGAAAAAATAACACATAATGATAACCAGGCTCACTCAAATGAATTTTGGCCTATAGTGTATTGGTTTTACCTTTCCCGCATAAATGACAAACATAAGGCTTCTCCCCAGAATGTACCCTCAGATGAGCTTTTAGAAACTAAATTACAGGGCAAAAATAAAAATAAATATTAAGTACATATTCTATAGCACTCATATCAACATTACCGATTACAATTAAACTGCTTACCGAGTTTCGAGTGAAACCCTTGTCGCACTCGGTGCACTTGTACCTCTTCTCCGTCTTGACATGCTGCCTTTCCACATGTCTCTTCAGATAAGTCTCTGACCTGAATCCCTTCCCGCAGTACTCACAAAACACATTATCGTCCTTGCCCTCCGCACTATGCGCCTCCATGTGCAATTTGAACGCATTCCGAAACGCAAATACGGCTCCACACTTATCGCAAGTGTATCCCTTTCCCTGATGAACCCTCAAATGCGCCTCCAGTGAACTTTGCAGTTTGTACGACTTTTCACACACGTTGCATTGGAACGCGGCCGGAACCAGATTGGCGTCGCGCTCGTGCCGCTTGCTGTGTAGTCTTAACGCCACCGCCGTTTTGAAAGTTCTCGTGCAGTTTGGGCATTGATGCGGTCTATTTGTGGTGTGTACTAACTGATGTACTATACTGTAATTAAAATATAGAAATTAGTCAATTTAAGTTTTTATTTATTTAATTATGTTAAGAAAATATTTTTTGTAATGATTTCCTTACTTTCCAGAGATTGAGAACTAATAGCCTTATAATCACATTTAAGACAAGCAAACGGCTTGGTGTGAACAATCTTGTGCTTTTGCATCATCCAAGGATCTAGAAATTCCTTTCTGCAATCTCCCCTGTCACAAACCAACATTTCAATCACATTGTGTTTCCCATACAAATGCTCCAGATGATCCTTTCTGGTTGAAAATGTCTCTGAACAGAGATCACATCTCATGATGACGCCATCTCCAAGGTGCTTGGATCGCACGTGCTCCAGATAAGTTTCCCGGGTGGAGCAGCAAAAGAAGCAGTTGTCGCACTGAAATATTTTGGAGGTCCCATGTTCCTCTTTGAGATGGGATTCCAACTTCAGGGGACCGTGTTGCGTGTTGCAGAGGTCGCAAACGGATTTGAATACGCGCCCATGGCAGAGCACGTGGTATTCGTGGAGTTGTTTCCAGGAAAATGAGGATGTGCAGTGGGGACAGGTGAACGTTTTTGGAGCATGTTTGCTGCTGCACGAGAGTTCATGTTGTCGCAGGTGGTGTTCGAGATGGAACGCATTTCTGGCAGAAAAATCGGGACAGGTTTCACAAAGGAATCTTCTTTTTTGGCCATTGCCATTTCTTCTGTAACGGTCTCGGGAAGACATGTACCAGCTCGGTTTAATCATTTTGGCAGTTTTTTTGGTGGGAGATTTTTCAACTTGTTGTTCGATTTTGGGAGTATTGGCGGAAGGTGGTTTGGTGACTTTGCCCTTTTTGGGACTTGACTTTCGTTTAGGTTTTGAGAGACGAGTAGAGGCGGCTTTTGCTGCGGAGCGCCTGCTGGTTCTTCTTGGAAGGATGAAATCGGGATCTAGTTTCTCCTCAATTTCCTGTTCCAGTTCCGCTCCAGTTGGAGACCAATTAGAACTTGGAACATCGTAGAATTCGGACTGGTCTTCAGTTTCGGATGCTTCGATTTTAACTGGAACCGCTGCATTGGAGTATGTGGTGCCGTTGACTCTGAGAGAAAGTTGTGGCTGGAAAAGACGTAATTCCTCCAGAACTGAAAATATTATAACGTCGAAATAAAAATAAGTATTAATTCACAGGTTCAATTTTTAATTTATAATCTTAAAAGTAATTTAAAATAGTAAACAATTCAATCATGATTACCTTGAGCGATTCCTGCACGTAATCTGCCAGTCTCCACTCCCGCTCTCGTTTCAGTTCCCACTTGCTTCTTTCCCTTTTGAAGTCTGGCGACATTTTCCGACCTTTTGATCTTGTCTTCAATAAGTTCCAAGCTATGCAGATAATCTACAATTATCTGCTGCATGTCCCGGAGTAATTTCACAATTTGTAACTGTAAACCATTCACTTCAGCTTCAATGTCATCCGCTTTCTCCCTCCGTTCTGCTGCAGATTCCAGCAGGGATAAACATCCCACACACACTGAATGGAGGGATTCCTTGTTATCACTGCAGAGAGTAGTAGTGACGCTAATTTGTTGACAAAATTTGTTAATTATTGCAGCTGTTTTAGATGTGTCCTTTTTGCTTTCCGTTTGCAGCGATGAACAACAACACAAAATGCAATATTTATCTTTCTCCATTTTCTGAGAGCATTTAAATACTTGCGTGTTCACATTCAATCCTAGCTAGCTACATTTAATCGGTATCCAAAAACTAGTAGCTATTTATGGAGTGGTAAATTAATTACAAGTCATGTTAAAATGATAGAATACCGGTGCGGTTTTGGGAAAAGCTCCCGGAAACGGAGCTCAAGTGAGAAATGTTGTTGACAGTCAGCTGTGCACAGCTGTGGAGTGCAGACGTTGCTGGCTTCCTCTGGCTTGGCATGACTCTAAAGACTGTGACTGTCGGAGATGGGATTTCCTAGCTCGAAATCATTATAATATTTTTAGTAATCATTTTTAACAACATTTTAATTGTCCACTTCATAATTTAAACCTAATAAACTGTAAAATGTATTTACCTTCCTACACATATGTATGGTATATGTATTTATATGAAACCCAATTTCATAATGTCAAACTTCATTCGAGCCATTATCTGATTAATTAAATCTGACTGTACTTTAATTTGAGACATTTGAAAAAAGCAACAACAAGATAATTGCTAATTTACTTAATTGTGATCTCCAAAGGCATTTAATTTCAATAATTCGAAATCGCGTATCTAAGCCTATATTGGGACACTATGAGAAAGAGGTTAAATGTATTGTTACATCACTATTTTGTCACATTTTTATTTTCATACTCCCTTAATCAGCTTTAATGACCTCCCTAATTAATTTGTTCCTTGAACATATTCCATTCTTAAATTTTTCCAAACTATAATTAAATTAACAACATAACAATCAATGCCACACAGTAAACTACAGACAAAGACATATATTATGTAAATAAACTAAGTAAATTTACATCCCAAACGGCTGAAATAAACAGATAAATTCATGATAAATCTAACACTACATTTCATAAAAAGTTCAGATTTCAGTCCCTGGAACGGCGACAACAAAAATTTGGGGAACTCTCCAGGGACCACGGTACAGTGATCCTGGATCCTCAAACTCAATTAAGTACTCATCCAGCGGGGATGTGGGTGTAGCCAACACTTTTCCATATCCGAACACACTTGATTGTGGCCACAGGGCCAACACTAGCGACAAAATACCAACCATCATTAATTAATTAACAAATTAGCTACTTGATGCACAAGAGAAAAAATTTAATATTCGTTTCCAATTTTGATGGTGTAGTTAATGAATACCTTCAGTATCCTTTGGATACCAGCCTTTAGGTTTCCCTTGCGGCAACGGGATCACCTTGTCACGCTCCACAAATCTGCACACCACCCCATCTACCTCATCGACGCCATACTTGTCACTTTCACAGTCGTGGTCCACCACTTCCGCCGCAATCCACCTACAACGGCCCCCAATGAAGGCAGCGACAAGTGATCCAATTTGAACGGGATCGTCCTCTCCAGAATCATCCCAGAGTGGAGGCGGAGTTTCTTCAGGAGGATCCAACCGGAAAGGCATTTCCGGTATAACCATCGCCATTACCTTTTTCACAGCTTCCAGTCGAAAGTTGGCCGCTTTCGATCTTATCACCAGCTTCAGCAACTCCATCCTAAGTTTCTTGATGTCGTCCAACTGAGCCCGCACCAGTCGAAGCGCCGCTTCCTCCTTCCCTTGGCATATTGGAAGGCACCTTCTGGAAAGCTCCTTCCACATGTTCCGGAACGAAACCTGGAAAAACAAGAGCGGTTTTTAATGAGGTTTATCTCCTTTCGTAATTTTTGCCAGTTATAATTAAATCTTCGTTACCTCCATTTCGCGTGTAAAGTAACTGTAGTCAACATTCCCCAGAAACACCTGATCGTTAATCCCGATAATTGCATCGTAGACCTCCAGGCGCTCCTTGTTCGCAGCTTCAAAATTCACAGCCAAGATTTCTTGGACCCTCCTTAGACATTCCTGTGCCAAACCAAACCAATTAAAAATGACACTTCATCTCTTCATATAATTAAGTATGAAAGAAGTTATTGTTCATTTAACTAATTACCCACCTTCATTTTAATCAGGGTCTCCTCCCCTGCTTTCTCCAGTAGTTTCTCGTCCATCTTTGCGTCTGGATAATTGGTGGTTTGAAGATAACTGGAAACTGCACATTTGGAAATGATGGAGTGATTCCTGAAGACCTTCACCCAAGCACGAGAAAACTTATTCTGAGCGAGTGAGATGCAACATATATTATTAAGAAACTACACACCTTAAAATCGTTTCGTAATTAGGACAATTTATTACAAAGTCGGTCACAATTTACATATAATCAAAATACATGCGTCACAATACTCCAATCGTTAATAATCAGCATGGCCAGCTTACGTACTCCAAGTTAATAATACAATCAAACAACATAAATTAATTAATGACGGAGAAAAGTTAAGTTTGAAGTTAATTAATTAACGAAGGTAAGTTAGTGTGCGTCCCTCCTCGCTCCTCCAGTATTCAGTCATTTCATCCGACACCTGGGAACATGAAAAACATGATTTATTAAAATGCAGTAGTTCAGAAAAAGTTAACGACGTCAAAAACGGGGCACTGTAAGAAATTTGTACAAACTGTCAACTGGTTAAAGGTCATCATCATCTTACCTCTGATTTGGTTTGGAAGGACAGGTGCCTTAGTTTGGGCATTTTCAGGAGAGCGTGGTTAAATATGAAGTCCGAAATGCAGGGAGGGGACGTGTAGGTTCGTGGGCCAATACGCAATCGCAAGAGGTAACCTTTCATCGAGAAACTCGTCAGGTCTACAGAGAGAAACAAACAACAGAAATAAAGGATTAACCACTAGTTACTCTTCTCAGGCCATACCTAATTTAAAGTTTGGCTTATGTACCTTGTAAATTCCGAATGGACGCAAAATTCTCCCGTTTCAGTTCAGTCTTCTCCCAAAAATCAGGGTCCTCCCGAGAGTCGGCGACCCTTTTCTCTGGAACGCCAGTCAGGATGGAGTCCCAGACATCAGGGCAGGGTCCAGTCCAGCTACCAATTACAGTAATCTTCAAATCCGTCAACTCGAACATTGTCAAGAACAGCTCCTCGAGTCCACTCGTGTCCTCCGCGGAAATGGCCACCTCCAATTTTCGCAAGTTGGGAAAAGCAAAGTTGATTCTCTGCACCATTTCCAAATTCAAACCAATTTGAAAATTCGATACATTCCTTTCGTCGTCTGCAAAATCTTGGTCAGCCAAGAACAATTCCAAGTGGGTCACTCCATTAAATTTTGAGCATCCTGTCCATCTTCGAAACATGTCGGGGGTGTGATCCCGTAAGCAGAGAGATCGGAGCTTTGGAAGGCAACACTCAAGGGAATAGAGTCCAGGCTCCAGCTCGACGTTAATTGATTTTATGGATAACTCCTCCAACTTTTCCATAACTGGAAAACGAATGGGTGACACTTTCCGGGGCGGGCGGTGACTAAAGCTCTTAATCACAAGAGATTTGAGTGAACGTCGACACTTGTCCAGCACTCGGAACAACAATCCATTCCGAACTGCACCATTCCCAATCGAGAATGTCAACGAGGTCAAGTTCGGAAGCGGTTTTCGAGCAATCATCTCCAAAAAGTCGTTATGCATCCGGTCACCAGTTATTTTGATTTTGATCAGTGTCGGGGGGAGGTCGATGGAGTCGAAAATGGAGAATCCCGGAGGAGGAGTCGATCGAGATCCTATCGGAGAATACGTCCACAAGTCGAGCTCGGCCAAAATGCTGGAGCGGTCCAATAGAGAACCAATCAAACTTGAAAATAACTTCAAGTTGTCGTCAATGCCTGGTCCTCCCCCGGTGGAATGATTTGCAGTGGCATTATCAACGGACCTTCTTTGAAGATCCACGTAAAGACTGATGCTTAGTTTACGGAGACGCGGAAGTGACCACTGCTGGAGTCCAGCAATACCGGATGCTGGTCGCCCGTTCTCCGTGAGGTCGACTCCAAGCTGAACCAGTTCTGTTCCAAAGTGCGTCACAATTCTCGAGAAATTGTCAAGCTTGTCCGAAAGATCAATTTCGGAGAATCCTCTTAATGTAAAACTTGAGAGCTTGAGTGGAGAAAGGACATTGTTTCCGTTGAGCATAGAGGAGGACGCAAACGTTTCCAGGAAGGCGTCCAGCTTTTTTCCTTTTCTACCAGGAATCTTGAAGAGATGCTGATCATGCTTCCACAGGATCCGGTGCACGCTCTCGTTCCAGCTGCTCTGAACAAGGCGAAGGCTGCAGGCGGTTCGTCGATCCACCTTGCTGTCCTTTTCCAGGATTGCGTACTTCAGAATCTCCTCCCGGAGCTGTCATTTGAAAATCATTTAAAAAATAATTATCAGTTAATAAATGTGAGAATTTGCTTATTAATTATGTAAAATTGGAAATATATACTTCGTAATTGCTTACGGAGGGATTGTCCAAGACCTGGAACATGAGAGCGTGCACCTCCTGCTTCCTCCTCCGACGTGGCGGCCTCCGGGTCCTCTGCTGCGTCATCCGCTTGGAAGCCGACACCTGCTTACTGGTATTTACATCCATCGTTATAGCCGCTCCTGCAATCAAAATAAGAAATAATTATTTGATAAGCATTAAAAATGTTTGCGTTGAGGTGACATCTTTCCTGTCACTGTTGAAAAACTCCCAGCTCCTCAACCTCAATTCAACCTTTGACCCTCGCAATAATCTCACCTTCTGCACTCACTCACTTTTGCAAGCTCCTATATCGTCAGCCACACAACTTTTACTTGCAGTGACTTAATTAATGGTAATGGTTAATTAATTTAACTTTTGGTTCACCTTCACAGTTTAAGTTTAAGTAATCGTTTACAAAACTGCTTTGCATTCACCCAGACAGCTTAATTCACACTCGCTCACGTGGCGCAGCAACACGAGTTTCCGGGACCCGGAATCCGGGTATTCTTCTCGAAGGACGTCAAACCACACAACTTGGGACGATGGTCAATGGTCTTCCAACAACTTACTTTGTTTGTTCATTTCGCAATAAAAATGGCTCATTAATAGCACGATTTACTACTACAGAGAATGGTAAATCGTGTTAATAGTTATCAATATTGATGGTTAATTAATAAATATTTAATATTAAGATATTTAAAATTGACTGCCGTAAAAATGAGATGTTAAGGAAACATTGGGGCATTGAGACACAACGCATTTGGGTTTTATGTGCTTCAATTTCTTCGCAAAATTTTAAATGAAAAAGAAACGTAGCAAAAATGTTTATTGTCATATCATTTTTATCTAGATTGTTTTCTTAATTGTTTCAAAGTCTGTTTATCTTTTCTGGGGTACTGTGAAACATTCAAGTGGTCGGAGGAATCGGCCGCGAAAGCGAAAGTTTGACGTCCTCACGTAGAATAGTCACTTGAGCTGGTCGTGCCGGAACGGAAATTCGAGAGTGAAAGTTGAGTTGTTCTTGTGCGCGTGTGTGGACTGGGCAAAAAGTTGTCAACAGCAGTTAAATTTAATTGTCATTTAATTAAGCTCCCGGTGATTTTGAGAGGGGCTAGAGAGAAGCTTGTGAGTTGAGTACAAGTTTCATTTTATTTCGAACGGGAAGATTCAAGGTGAAGTCAGTTAAGTGGTAAGTTATTGGGCAAGGTGGGGGAGATTTTATTAACAATGACACTCACTTGAATTTAATTGTTGTTAATGCTAATTGAGTAATTCATTATTTCTTGCTATGATTACAGGACGAGGAAACGATGGAGGATAATTGCAGGGCGTTCCGGTCGGGTTCCAAATGGGAGCAGCAGCAGAGAACCCGGAGGTCGCCACGTCTGAGGGAGCAGGAGGTGATGTTCCAGGTCTTGGATAATCCTTCCGTAAGCCCTTTAATTTTACTCCTAATTCTTAACTGTTCATTTGATTTTGATTACAATAATGAAGACTGAGCATCATCACTAATAACACCTCCAATTCCTTTATCGGTTCTCCGTAGCTATGAGTTGTTAACTTAACTATGAACTAAAGTTGTATTAAAAAATGATAGCTCCAGGAGGAGATTCTGAAGTACGTGATGCTCGGAAATGACAACAAAGTGGATCGAGGAACCGCCTGCAATCTCCGCCGTGTCCACAGCAGCTGGAACGAGAGCGTTCTCAGGATCCTGTGGAAAAGTCAGCAACATCTCTTCAAGATTCCTCGAGAAAATGAAAGTGTGGAAGACTTTTTGGAAACTTTTGCAGCCTCCCCTCACACAAACTTCAGCAGTCTCCCTTATCCGCTGAAGCTCTCAAGGTTCAATTTCAGAGGATCTTCAGAAAATGCTCTTCTCGAAAGGTTCCAAACATTGTCTAGGATTGTGACGCACGTTGGAACGGAACTGATTCATCTTGGAGTCGACCTTACCGAGAACGGGCGACCTGCTCCCAACAATGCTAAAAACCGCCAGTGGTCTCTTCCGCGTCTGCGGACACTGAAAATCGATGTTTGCCTGAATCTTCCAAGAACCCAGGTTGTAAATGAGACTCAACCCCCCGGGGTAGGCACTTTGGTCTACATGATCTCCTCCAGCTTGATTCAAACTTTATTGGACGGAACCAGCGTCTTGAGCGAGCTCGACTTAAGGATTCAATCTTCACTATCCTCTGAGATTCCCCCTCCGGGATTCTCCATTCTCGGCTCCGTCGCTCTTCCCCCGACCTTGACCAAAATTAAAATTGGTGGTCAACTGCTCATTGACGACTTCTGGGAACTGCTCGCTCGAACACCGCTTCCGAACCTCACGTCTTTGAACATGTCAATTGGCATTGCTCCTGTCTCTGATGATTTGTTGTTCCGAGTGCTGCACAAGTATCGACATTCACTCAAATCTCTGGAGATTGAGAGCGAGTTTGGTCACTGGCCACCGCGGGAAGTGGTGCCCATTCAATTTCCAGTCATGGACAACTTGGAACAGATTTCCATCAAGTCCATAAATGTGGAGCTGGAGCCCGAACTCCGTACTCTGGAGCGATGCCTTCCTAAGCTGTGGTCTCTCCGCCTTTGCGATCACACCCCCGAGATGTTTCGAAGATGGATGGAATGTTCCAAATTTGATAGGGTGACCCACCTCCAGTTGTCTTTGGCTGACGAGAGTGTTTGTTGGCGGGCTTATGCTTTCCGAATCAGTTTAAGTGCGGAAATGGTGGAGCAGATCAACTTGGCATTTCCCAACTTGCGAAAGTTGGAGGTGGCCATTTCCCCGCAGGACCCCAGTGGACTCCAGCAACTGTTCCTGACAATGGACCAGTTGAGGGATCTGAAGATTAATGTGTTTGGTCGCTGGACCGAAGGATTCACTGATGTCTGGGATTCGATCCTGACTGGAGTTCCAAAGGAACGGATCGCCTCAATTCGGGAGGATCCGGAGAGACTTGAGTTGGAAGAAGAGTATCCTGCCTCCATCAAGAATTTGCAAGGTGCAAAAACAATCTGTTCATTGTTACCATGAAGATTAATTACATTCCTTGCTAGTTCGAGGATAAATAATTATTATTTCTGCTTAATTCTCTGTAGAGCTCGAGAGCTTTTCAATGAAGGGCTACGTCTTCCAATCCCTTAATGTCCTAGGAACCTACAACTACAAGGCCCCTCCACAATATTCGGACCTCATCTTTCATCTCGCACTCCTTAAGATGCCCAACCTGAGACATCTCAGCTTCCCAACTCAATCACAGGTGAGACCCTTCATTCCAATTTATCGGTTTCTTAGACTTCCGGTGTGAGATGAATAGTAAATAATTTTTAAACGTCGTTTTTAAATGTTTTTTTGGTGTTCCCAGATGTCTAATGAAATGGCTGAGTACTGGAGGAGTGATGAAGAATGCACACTTAATTTCCTGGGTTAATTATGCACCTTGGATTTATTAATAATTAAATATTATATGAATGTAACTTATGTATTTCTTGCATTGCCTCCACGGTATTTCTGAACTCAGTAATTAATTAGGGAGGAGTGAAGATTAACTGTTGGGGGCATTTTGACTCAATTGAATTGACTTTGTGCGTTTTGGATAAACTTTGTAATAAATCGTTATAGCTGCGTAATTACTGATAACATTTATTCGCGTCTTGTTTGCCAGAAATTCTTTACACCTTACCATTATTTGGCGCCCGAAATGGAGCTAACACACAAGTTAAATATTATAATTAATTACCAACCTGAGATTAAGTAAAATCGGCAGTAGCAAATCATTTCCCATTTATTTATGCATCTCCTTTTCTGTTAGATATAAAAGTTATGTTTTGTGGTAGAATGCAAGATTGAAATTATTAAAAAGTTTGAACCTAGAACCTGTGTGAAAGCTTATTAAAGTTAACTGAATACTATCAAAATACAAAATAAGACAAATCTCCTGGATAGTGTATCTTCGACAGCGTTACTTATTCCAAGACAAAAATACTTTTTTTTGCCCGTACCAAATCCCTACTCCAGACGCGATTCCTTGTCTGCTGAGCCTCGGACTGGACTGGAGTTGGACATGGTCTAAAAGGCTGACTAATCTGACGCTAACTTGGATGGAATATGCTTTTCAATTAAATGCCTGAGAGAATTACGGTGCATTCTTGAATTTACAACAATTTAACGGTTTTTATTATTCACTTTAACGTTTTTAAGTAAACTACAACATTTAAACTAATTACAATTAACGATTTCAAAATTTAGCTACTAATCTGACTCAAAAAACAACAACAATGACCAAGACCATAAAAGCACTCTCTAAATCTCCTGGCAAACAAGACAACTCCACCCATCCTCTCGTTACGACGACGACTAAAAGCGTTCGCTTTTCGAACGCTTTAAAACAAAAAAACAACAACAATTTCCCCTTTTTGACACAACAACAAATGGTAAAGTATCGATGTGAAAAAGGATATGGTGTGTTTCTCAAAAAAACATTATTAATCGCAATTATAATTCAATCTAATTGCGCAGTGTTGCTTATTAATTATAGTAATGCGAAGAATTGAGGTAAAATCTTTATGAATTATGAGTAACGTATTTTGGATTTCTCCCGCATGAAGCAGCAAGACAGATTGTAAAAATTGTGGATTGTGGGCAATGCCCACTGGGCATAAATGGATGGATTGTGGGCATGTGATAAAATAAAATGTAGTATCCTGTTTCTCATAGTGCCCCGATATTGGATATAAAACTGGGTTTTAATCAATTTTCTCATGATGCCCCGCACATCAGACAATCCACACAATTTAATATTCAAAAGGAGGTTCAAAAGTAAGCGTGCGTCCCTCCTCGCTCCTCCAGATTTCAGTCATTTCATCAGACACCTGGCAACACAAAAACAAAACACTTTAACAATATTTAAGTATTTACCAACCATATTCATTAAATACCGGAAGTAGTTAACATTTGAAATGGGCGAGTCGAAGAATTAAAATATGTAAGTAAACGTCTCACCTGTGATTGTGTTTCGAAATTGAGCTGCTTCAGCTGGGGCATCCTGAGGAGGGCCCGATGAAAGATGAAGTCCGAAACTTGCGGACGGACCTCCCCGGACAACTTTTTGTCCAAACACTGGGACAAAAACAACTCAGCTTTCGCTCTCGAGATTCCGTTGCTGTATTCGCATGACAACAGAACGACCAGCTCAAGTGACTATTCTCTGTGACGACGTCAAACTTTAACTTTCGAGTCAGGTTTCGCGCCTCTGACCAAAGTGTTTCACAGTGCCCCAGAAAAGATAAACGGACTTTGAAGCAAATATGAAAGCAATTAAGATAAAAATTATATTTACTATAAATATTTGTTACGATTTTTTACATTTAAAATTTTGCGCGAAGAAATTGAAGCACATAAAACAACCCATCCATGTGTTACAGTGCCCCAATGTTCTGCTTAACTGCTGCTTTTTACGGCAGTTATTTAATATTAAATACCTTAATGTTAAATATTTATTCAACTATTTACATGAGTCACTTTTATTTCGAAATGAAATAAACAATGTAAGTTGTTGGAAGAAAGAACATCTGTCCTAGGATCGTGGTATTCGTGGTTTTGACGCAGGGAGGAAAGAATATAAAAGGGAGACGCAGAACGTGAGTGAAAGCTGAATGTAAACAAACTGACTGACGTACTCCTGCCCACTCGATTTCTGCTAGAAAAATGCCAAATGGTACAGTGGATTCACATTTGGCGTTTTGATAACTCAAATTTTCTGAATTCCCCATTTACTTAATATGGAATGAAAAGACACAAAGTTTAAAATCTTTTTCTGAAATGATTTGAAAACGAAACGGAAAGTTATCAATGGCAAAATAATCTCCATTAAATTTGCTATCATTTCCACCCAAGAAAGTTGGGGGTTATCGCGCAAAATTTTGAAATATGATAAAAAGAACAGAAAATTCTGATATCGCCCATAAGCTTTACATAGCAAAGCATCTAGTGCGATGAGCCGGATGACGTCACAAATAGTGAAAGTTTGGTGGACAACGCATTTAAATGGGGATTGCATGGGGCTGGTTTTGACGTCCATACACGAGCCAATTAATCTTGAGTCATGAGTGTGAGTTAAGTTGTCTGGTGGAAAGCACAGTTTTGTAAACGATTAAATCAAAAAAAGTTAAATTAATTAGCCATTAATTAAGTTAAATAAATTAAGTCAGTGCGCCTAGTAGCAGGAAAAGTTGAGAAGCTGACGGTAGAGGAGCTTGGGAGTGCAGAAGGTTAGATAATCTCTAAGGTCAAAGGTTGATGCTTGGCTGGCCGAGGATTTTCAAATCAGTTTAAGTGCGGAAACGGTGGAGCAGATCAACTTGACATTTCCCAACTTGCGAAAGTTGGAGGTGGACATTTCCCCGCAGGACACGAGTGGACTTCAGGAGCTCTTCATGAGAATGGACCAGTTGACGGATTTGAAGATTAATGTGATTGGTCGCTGGACTGGAGGATCTCCTGACGTCTGGGACTCTATTCTGACTGGAGTTCCAGAGAAAGTGATCGCCAAGTCTCGGGAGAACACGGAGGATCATGAAGTGGAAGGGGAGAGGCATGCTTCCATCCAGAATTTGCGAGGTCCCAATAAAATATATTCATTATTGAATAATGATTTCATTGCATACATATTAGTTAATTATTAATTATAATAATTGCTATTTTGTGTTTCTATAGAGCTGAAGAGCTTCAGTATGAGTAGAGTGGTTACCTCTTCCGATTCCGTATTGGCCTACGAACCCACGTGGCCCCTCCCTCCATTTCGAACTTCATCTTTAGCCACGCACTCCTGAAAATGCCCAACTTAATGCACCTTTCCTTCCAAACCCAATCAGAGGTAAGATTACGATGACCTTTAACTAGTTGACGTTTGTACACATTTCTTATAGTGCCCCGTTTAACACTTCGTTAACTTTTTCGGAGTCACTGTGTTTTAATAAATCATGTTTTTCTTGTTCCAAGGTGTCTGATGAAAAGACTGAACTCTGGAGGAGCGAGGAGGGACGCACACTTACTTACCTTCTTTAATTAATTAACATCAAACTTAACTTTGCTCCTTCATTAATTAATTTATGTATGGTGTTTATATTATCAACTTGGATTACTTAAGCAGGCAAGCTGATAATTAACTGTGGGGTATTGTGAGACATGAATTTTGATATGTAAATTGTGACCGACTTTGTAATAAATTGTCCTAATTACGAAACGATATTAAGTTGCTTAGTTTCTTGGTTATTTCTTACATCTCACTCGCTCAGGAAAAGTTTATACGTGCTTGGGTGAAGGTCTTCGGGAATCACTCCATCATTTCCAAATGTGTACTTTCCAGTTATCCTATCTTCAAATCCCCTATTACCCACCAGATTACAAGATGGAGGAGAAACTACTGGCGAAATCAGGAGTGGAAACTCTGGTTATGATTAAGGTGTGTATTGAATTGCTAATATAGTGATTTTGTGAAGGTTTATTTAAATTACGATATTGTAGTTGAAAAATGAACTATACTTTGCAAGATTTCATGAACGTAATTTGATATGATTATGCATTTATCAAGCTAGAAGCTGTATAAAAGGTTGTTACAGGTAATTAAGGTTTCTAAAAATAAAAATGTCATAAAATATTGATGTGAAAAATGATTTAGTGCACGGGTTTCAATGTGCCCCTATATTAGAAGCAAAGTAATCGTATCAGTGCAAAAAAGTACTGTGGTAAAAGTACTAAAACTTAAATATATTGAGCGCCCCAATCAATTAAGGTTTAATAATATTAATAGGATTAAAGCATGAAAAGAAAAATCAACATAATATACCTAAATCTTTATTAAAAATAATTTATTAATTCAACATTTCGAAGTTTTCTCAGAGTGCCCCGTGCTACATTTCTTGGATATCACTTCCCAATTAAAGCACTGTTTTTAATTAATTTGTCATTTTTCCAAATCTTTTAACTTCCTATTGACTTCAATTATTTTAGATTGGCAAGGAACAACAAATTGTATTGGAAAGCGACCTTTAAATATTTCACGTTCTTCTAATTGTAAGTTTTGCTGAAAAATTGGCTTAGCACGTCGGTCACAAAAAGTGGTCGTGTAAAAAGATACATTCTCGTCGTTTTTGTATTGGCATGTATTACCCTTGACAGCGTAAGTTTGTGGAAAAAAGTCCTCATTTTCACTCTATTATGGTACCATGTTCATATGGCGTGATAGCTTCTGTTGCCTACCCACCTCCATCATTAGTTTTCTCATTCGGGTTTCCAGTGCAGAGTATGTAATAGTTATACCTTGGAGCATGTTGGTCCCACCCACGTCTCACCATCAAAAAGTGTGACATTTGTGGTGGACACAGCTCCCAGACGGTGGGTGTCGTTCATCATTGCAGAATCACAGTCAAGTCATAGAATGAAGAGCAGAAGGGGAAGGAAGCCTCCTCCCAAATGAAAAGCCATCCCCTCAAAATGGCCTCAAGACTGACTGAGCATTTTAATTGGCTATTTTTGATCAGCTCTGTTCATCTCGGCATCGCATCGCCTGCTGTCTGTGGAAAGCTGTCTGTTTCCTTTGACTTTGTTGAGGCCGAATGGATCATTTTTAATTGTAGTCCGAGCAACTTGCGTGAGAGCAGAAAAGAGAACTCGTTCATTGAACTACGCACACATACTCAAGTAATTAAGTTGCTGCTGAAGGGGGTGGGGTGGCAACAGAAGCGATCACGCCATATGAACATGGCACCATAATAGAGTGAAAATGAGGACTTTTTCCCACAAACTTACGCTTTCAACGGTAATATTTCTCATCCTTTTTGCAAGCTACGCCTTCAACATTTTGTTATTGTATTACCCTTGACAGCGTAAGTTTGTGGAAAAAAGTCCTCATTTTCACTCTATTATGGTACCATGTTCATATGGCGTGATAGCTTCTGTTGCCTACCCACCTCCATCATTAGTTTTCTCATTCGGGTTTCCAGTGCAGAGTATGTAATAGTTATACCTTGGAGCATGTTGGTCCCACCCACGTCTCACCATCAAAAAGTGTGACATTTGTGGTGGACACAGCTCCCAGACGGTGGGTGTCGTTCATCATTGCAGAATCACAGTCAAGTCATAGAATGAAGAGCAGAAGGGGAAGGAAGCCTCCTCCCAAATGAAAAGCCATCCCCTCAAAATGGCCTCAAGACTGACTGAGCATTTTAATTGGCTATTTTTGATCAGCTCTGTTCATCTCGGCATCGCATCGCCTGCTGTCTGTGGAAAGCTGTCTGTTTCCTTTGACTTTGTTGAGGCCGAATGGATCATTTTTAATTGTAGTCCGAGCAACTTGCGTGAGAGCAGAAAAGAGAACTCGTTCATTGAACTACGCACACATACTCAAGTAATTAAGTTGCTGCTGAAGGGGGTGGGGTGGCAACAGAAGCGATCACGCCATATGAACATGGCACCATAATAGAGTGAAAATGAGGACTTTTTCCCACAAACTTACGCTTTCAACGGTAATAGCAAAATAATTATCTGCAGATCCGTCATCAATTAAATTTCTGATTGTTTTTAACCAGTTGACAAACATAGACTGTACAAAGTATACTTGTAAACTTACAAATTGCTTGGTTCATGACACTGTCAAGTTGAAGGTTTTCTCATCAAAGGATTATTTTCCAAAAAGGTGTAATAATTTATCTGCAGATATGTCATCAATTTTTCTGATTATTTTTAAGCAGTTTTAAAAGGGCAGGGTATTTTTATGGTATTCCTCAGAATTAACATTTTTATTGTCGATTTGCTTACATTTTAAGGATACATTTGGTGTGAAACCCGGTGACCTGTTGTCAGCTGTTTATCGACTATGAAGCAGAGAACCTTTGACCGCCGCCGCACCCAAAAAGGAGTGAAGAAGGAACAGGAGGATCACTCGGATTTGGCAAAGAAAGTGTTTGCAATTGATTTGGTAAGTCATACATAGATTTAGTTAGAATAAATTGATGAAACATAATCTTGCTCATGAACCATCATCCATTTTTTTCAATTTGCGTTTCAGGTTCGGGAAATGATTCTGGACCGTGCCATGCGGGGGGAAAAGGGCCATGTTCACTTACCATCGGCTAACTCGCTGCGGCTTGTCCACAAATCCTGGCTCGAGAGCGTGACTAAGCTGCTCCAAAAGGCCAAGGAGCCTCTCTTCAGGTTGGCGCTGACCAAAGACAACTCCCTCGCCGCAAATGTCGGAGAAGGAGGAAAATTGTTGGACCGGTTCATGAACACCGTCACCACTTCCGCCTTGTCCACAGGACCCTCCGTTCCAGCGTTCGCGGTCAAGCTCTTTCCCGATTTCTTCCTAATGGAGAATCACGCCAGCCTCTCCAAAATGCTGGTCAAGTGTGGAGCAGGTCTTGTTGAGCTGGAAATGCGTATCCCTGAAGGTGGAGACACTCTCAAGCTTGTCTTCCCCCCGTTCACGCTTCCGTCTCTCCGAAAACTGACGCTGGACTTGTCCAGTGAATTCCTGCTCGAGGATGTTTCCGAGCACTCCGATAACCTGTCCCACTTTATCAACTCTCTGCTCAATTCTGCTCCAGTCCTGGCCCAGTTTGTGGTTCCAAAGTCAAGGTATGTCATTGATGACGATAACCCTTTGACGTTCCAGTTATTCACCCTGCCTCCCTCCCTCACCGCTTTTGAGTTGTCCTGTGACTTGACACCCGAAAACCTGGAGCTCCTCTGGAAAAACCCGCTTCCGTATCTCACGTCGCTCACCTTGTCCATTCCGTCCGATGACTCCTACCCTGGCGAGCTGCTGTACAGGATCCTGGACAATTTTCGAAGCACCTTGCGCAAACTCAAGTTGCACGGACGTCAGTCTTTCGAGCGTCCACCTCGCCCCATCACGATCCTTCGCTTTCCCATCATGGAAAACTTGCAAGAGTTTTCCAGTCTTTCCATGACTCTGGAACTGGAAACTGGAACGTCATCACTGGAAACATTTCTTCCGACTTTGTCTCGTTTGACGTTGACCTTCCAAACCACTGACATGTTTCGAAAATGGACCGACAGTGGAACATTTCCATCCGTGAAGCAAATCAAGTTGGATTTGGTCGACGAAAACTATCCGGGTATTCGGGGACAGTATGAGGTCAGTGTGGACGTGGAGACGATGCAGAGTCTCCACAGGGCTTTTCCAAATGTTCGAGAGTTGGAGATTGAAGTTGTTGAAACTCAAGTGGGAGGAATCAAGTTCCTGTTTGCGGAAATGAGGCAGTTGACTGGGTTGAGCATAAAAGTTATGGACTTTGGCGGGATACAGGATGCAGATTTCTGGGACGGGCTGCTTATCGGTGTCCCGCAAAAGTTTGCTGGAGGATTGAGGGAAGCTCCGGATTTATGGGAGAACGTGCATCTTTCGGATGACAAAATTCCGTCGATTAGAAACCTGCAAGGTAGGAGTCTCCACAATTTTAACTTATGGGTCGACCACATGTAATATCTCACTTGATGCTTAAACTGAAACCATTTTGGCTGTTTCAAATCATGTTTTAGAACTGACGTCGCTCACATTGGATGGCTACTTGGGACACCGGCACACTTTCATTTCCGACCTCACCTTTCACTTTGCCTTTTTGAGGATGCCGATGCTGAAGGAGTTGACATTGATGGACAGTTTTAATGTAAGTTTATTCATAATTTTCTCGGTTTTGTGTTTGATTCTCACAGTATTTAAAAATGTTGTTTGCATTTAAACTGAGACAGATGTTAAATGCATTTTTATATTTTTATAGCCGTCCGATGCAATGGCTGAAAGGTGGA
Source organism: Sinella curviseta (assembly GCA_004115045.4). NCBI lineage: Eukaryota > Metazoa > Arthropoda > Collembola > Entomobryomorpha > Entomobryidae > Sinella > Sinella curviseta. Next base: position 131,909 of record RBVU03000011.1, on the reverse strand, counting down.
GGAGTCAAGGCCGGAAATTGTCCAACTGAAAAATCCAACTACCATTTTCAAACGTTCTTCATCGAGCTCGGGGCATCATGATAATTAATTTTTTTAACTGTTACTAGGGAACTGATCCCAGAGAAATTTTTGTACGGGGCACTATGAGAAAGCTTCAAAATGTACGAGCAATTGAATGAATAAAACAATAAAACTTTGATAAACAATTTTTAACAATTAATTTTTCCTTCATAATATTTTAAACCAAATCGTATTAGGAATTTATCTACTTACGCAGCTACATACAATTCACAATTTCTTATTATGATTACGGAACTTCAGGCGTGCTATTATCTTAAACCAGACTGCAATTTAATTTGAGATCAAGAGTAAATACGTACATGAGTTATGAGTAATTAAGTAACTAAGGCCATTGATTACAAAATCCAAAATGTACAAATTCAAGTGTGTCACAATGCCCCAACAATTAATCCACAATCCTACCAACTATTAATTAATTTAATTAATTCAACTGAAGTTAATAGACAAAGTCAGTGGAAATTTAAATATTTGCTACATTTAATAAAACATTTAGCAAGTCCAAGTTGATTAACAGAAGAAAGCGAAAGTAAGGGTGCGTTCTGCATCACTCCTCCAGTACGCAGACATTGCATTGGACACCTGGAAACAACACAAACATGACGTTTAAAAAGCATTTACCATTCATCTCATAACGGGCATAGTTAGCATGTAAAATTGAGACACTCGGAGAAATCGAGTAATTCGTAGGGTCTCACCTGTGATTGGGTTGGGAAGCTGAGATGCCTCAAGTTGGGCATCTTGAGGAGAGCGAGATGGAAGATGAGGTCCGAAAACTGTGGAGGTGCCTTGTGGGCTGCTATGCCGTTAAGGGATCGGAAGAGGTAGCCCTTCATTGAGAAACTCTCGAGCCCTGCACGAAAAATTAAGTAGAAATAATAAATATAAATAGTTCATCTCTAATTGATACGCAATAATTGTGCCTCATGAGTGAAGCTTGAGGATCCAAGTGCCTTGTACCGTGGTCCTTGGAGAGTTCCCCAAATCTTTGTAGTCGCCGTTCCAGGGACTGAAATCTGAATCATTAACTTATGTTGTAATATAGTGTAGCCTTTTACTATTTTGTCATGAATTTATACTATCGATCACTTTAATTATAGCCAATAATAGAGTGCTGTTATGCCAGACTTTATTTAGTTTACTGTATATGTATGTACTTGTTCTTCATGTTGCAAATTGAAATATTGAATAATCAGCTTTTAAGTTTTGTTAAAAATTATTAGTTATTTAAGGATTATGAAAATAAAATTGTGATAAAATGTTCATGTGAAATTAGGATTTACCCAATTTCTCATAGTGCCCCGAAATTAGAAGCAAACTTATGTAATCGTAAAATGCGTAACGTATTGTTATGAAATTCTTGAAATTAAGTATCTCTGGAGCAATAAATAATTAATTTAGCAGTAATGATTCTGTTGTTGTGGCTTCCGTGACAAATGGAATTTTCCGATAACATAAGATTTTTTAGTATGAATTATTACTTTTTAGTCTCATGAATGTATGTAATTAAGCACCAACATGAATTTTAAGATTATTTGAATTATGATGAGAAAAATTAAACTTAAAAATGTATGTTAAAAATAATTTATTCATATTGAGGTACATGTGCATTTTGAAGTTTTCTCCGAATGCCCCGTGCAAAAATTCTGGGGCATCACTTCCTCGTTCGACCTGTTGTAAATAATTATTTCGAAGCATCTCCACTGTGTATTAAGTTCAATTAGTTTTGGGTGCCATGGAACAACAAATTGCAGCGTAAAGCGACTTTCTCACGCTCTCCTATATTTGGCTGAAAAAGACGATAATGCAGACGCCACTATGCAGTTTAAGTAGCACTGTTGGTCATTGACCACTAATTAGGTATTCCCCACAATGCTACTATAAAATGTACATACTTCCAAAGAATTAGTTGCGCTATTAGCTGTTTCTAAATGCAAAGATTACAGGGGAGGGGCAACACTATATACTACATGTATTACGTGACCTCATCCTGGCTACGCCTAATGACCGATCATTCATGGTGGGTAACTAACATCATCATCCTCTAATAATAAATTTGATTTGGCTAATTAATTTATCCAGGTTACTAACTTGGTTCACGTTTTCAGGAAGCGGGCACGTGTCACTTATATTTTGTGATGAATTAGTAAATGTGTAGAATGATTTCAAACCATGAAATATTTGCCGTAATATTATAATAGTTTGGATCTACTTGGCGATAGCTTTACCTTGAGTCCTAGAAATAATTGTGGGACGGTAAACAATTCCATTTTCGATACAATTTACGGGAAGGAAGATATTTATGACAGGTTGGTTTCTCGTGGAGTTGGTAGATATTGTCACAGTAATTGAATTTAGAACATGTCGGGATTTTGATTGGCAAATTGACATTCAATGCCATGTACGTGTAAAATTTCGCGTTGATAGATCATATTCCTGACAGAGCAATGCTTACGTAAGTACAAGTTGTTGCCAATTTGATTAATAATCAGTTGAAGTCTCTCCTGTGACTGTGACTTTCTCTATGCATTGAAAGCGATGCTTCCTAATTACAACGTATTCAGCCGGTTGTTAGATATGTCGCAAAATTCACAATATCTGAAATTACAGAAATCAGTTTGTCAAACTCGTGCGACGGCACTTTAAATTCATCGCTAGTAGCGATTCGTTACCACCTAATTATTTCAGTTCTGCAGATACAATTGCACTAATATCATGGAAGTAATTTGCTGAGTTAGGGAGAGAAAGTGGATGAATTTGAAACTTATGTTGGAAAATTTAGCTATACGATGCAGTTCTAAGATGTTTCCGTAGGTAAAAGTAAGAATGGAATGTATGGATTTCTTGGAGAGGTAGAAATTGAAATGATCAGCTACAAACCAACGTTACCTTTATATCATTTTAGAATATCATATCACTTCCTCCAAATATTTGAGTAGTTTAAGATTGAATCCTTATTGTTAACTATTAATGAAATGCAACCACGGTACCAACATTTACTAGTCTGGATACCACAAATGGAAAATGATTAATAATCATTGATTATTATTCAACAAACCTTCAATTACCTTTCGTGAAGCACTTCTCCAAGTCGAGATTAGTTGAGTTGCAATAATAGTGCGTTTTGCGCAATTAAAACTCCACAAAGAAGGATGCAGGTGGAATGAATTAATTCAGTATAATAGGTCCTATGATCACAGTCGTAACTGTTCGTTTTAGTATTCAAAAATAAATGCAGAATTGGTCCTGGTTAATTTTTTGACGAGAAACTATATATGTCATATACCATCCTTTGGATTTGCATTCAAATCGTCTAAGCAAAATTAACGTACATACAGGGTTAATAAGGTTAAAACTAACGTACATACATACCGACCAGAATACTTGACTTCACTTTACGCCGATGGAGTGGATGAGAGCACCAGCACAAACCTAGCTTATTCCAAAGGAAGAACAGCAACTTTTGTACCTCATTCTAGGGTTGGATTGCCAAACGAAGCGTGCGCTTTTGGAACCAAGCAAACCTTGAAGGTAAATATTTGTTTTAGCAACTGGCCTAATGCTGAACGAAATCTGAATGTGAAATCCATTTGCTTCAATGAAGTTCATTCATTCTCAAGTTCATTCTAAATTACTTGTTTTTAAATATTAAGATGTCTACCGATGAAAATTCATGATCGCTTCCTTATCATAGCTTGTAGTTTGTAAATTGCATGAACTAATGATGAATGGCCTTATTTAAAGGTTATGGTTTTCGTTATTAATCCATCAACGTCTATCTATTGTGTAATTACATAGTTGCGTGTACCATACTGGTGTGCCACGGAAGTTGAAGAGATTAGTGGAGAAGGAAATGTGCTCAAATTTTCGTTGCTGAAAACAGACGACAAGCTGAACTACATCAACAGTATGGGACTGTGATGTCATGATCATAATACCTGACCATATGTTAGTGGATTTGTATGAATAGGAGCAGTGGAAACTGAAACGGTCAGCCACAAAACGACGCTAATCGTTGCTGAGATTATGGAGTCAATAAGAAAACAAGTTGGTGTGGTCTATCCGCAAGATCTTTAGGTCACAAAGGTTTAAAAATATTTCCATCGATTTTCTCGGTCATGAACCAATAATTTTATTTAACATGTTGGTAAATGGTTTGTAATCGTGTGAAGTAGGTGGTGACATTTTATTGCTAAAACATTAATAACAAGTCAGATTGTATCCAGGATTTTAAATATTTTTTATCATAAATAAATCTGGATGAAGACCTCATCCACAAAAGTGATGACTCAGAATCATAATTACTTTCGTATTATCGCTTGTGACCCAGAGACGTCTGAGAAGATCATGTCACTTTTAGGTGTTTTACTGCTGCGATCTTAGTAGTAGTGCATAATCGTCTGTTACGACATTAAACGTCAAGATGGGATGATGATAAAATGAGGCTTGTAATTTATGTGGCTGTGTAGAAATAGTTCGAATTGGATACTACGATAACAAGTTATGAAATTGTTCTTTAAAATTTAAAGCTAACATTCAACAGGATTAAAATTGATATTGCGAAACTGATCGCATATAGTGTTTAACAGCCCCATGCATTCCCCATTTAGATGCGTTGTCCACAAAACTTTCACTATTTGTGACGTCATCCTGCTCATCGCACAGGATGCTTTGCTATGTAAAGCTTATGGGCGATATCAGGATTTTCTGTTCTTTTTATCATATTTCAAAATTTTGCGCGATAACCCCCAACTTTCTTGGGTGGAAAGGATAGCAAATTTAATGGAGATTATTTTAGCATCAATAACTTTCCGTTTCGTTTTCAAATCGATTCAGAAAAATATTTTAAACTTTGTGTGTTTTCATTCCATATAAAGTAAATGGGGAATTCAGAAAATTTGAGTTATCAAAACGCCAAATGTGAATCCACTGTACCATTTGGCATTTTTCTAGCAGAAATCGAGTGTGCAGGAGTACGTCAGTCAGCTTTGGACCCACTATTTCTCAAAGCGGAGAGCGTTTTCACGAAAAAAATAAAAGTTGCTGATTTTTTGCACAATTATTTAGGGCTATTAGTGAAGTCTTTTTACACATATGATACACCTCCCACCTAACCCTATAAGCAGATATGGGCAAATGTGATGTTCGAAGGGTCAAAAAGTGTGCGCGCTCTGGAGGCCACAGTTTTCAACGAAATGAGTTGAAAATTGGCATGCTTATTCAGAATAAGATTTAAAACTGTTGGCAGGTTTGCTTTTTTCAAAATTTTAAAATATAAAATTTTTTGGCGCGGAAACTTTAAAATTCAAAATATGTTACCGATGTCGAAAATTTAACAGCAGAATCAAATTCATCTTGAAAAAACACACTAAATAAGTTTTTAATGAGTGTTGGTTGCAAATTTCCACAAGGTATAATTACACATTCAAACATCAAAATTTGAAAAAAATATTTTTTTCACAAAAATTATAAGTTGTGGACTTAATCTAATACCGAAATCAAATTCTAGGCGATAGAATACACAATCATCAGTCTGTACATTCCCTGGTTACAAACAATGTACGAAAACTTAATTCACTGAATTTGATTTCGGTATTAGATTAAGTCCACAACTTATAATTTTTGTGAAAAAAATATTTTTTTTCAAATTTTGATTTTTGAATGTGTAATTATAGCTTGTGGAAATTTGCAATTAACACTCATTACAAACTTATTTAGTGTGTTTTTTCATGAAGAATTTGATTCTGCTGTTAAATTTTTGATATCGGTAACATATTTTGAATTTTAAAGTTTCCGCGCCAAAAAAATTTTATATTTCAAAATTTTGAAAAAAGCAAACCTGCCAACAGTTTTAAATCTTATTCTGAATAAGCATGCCAATTTTCAACTCATTTCGTTGAAAACTGTGGCCTCCAGAGCGCGCACACTTTTTGACCCTTCGAACATCACATTTGCCCATATCTGCTTATAAGGTTGGGTTAGAGGGGTACCATTTGTGTAAAAAAGCCTCACTAATAGTCCTAAATAATTGTGCAAAAAATCAGCAATTTTTATTTTTTTCGTGAAAACGCTCTCCGCTTTGAGAAATAGTGGGTCTTTGTTTACATTCAGCTTTCACTCACGTTCTGCGTCTCCCTTTTATATTCTTTCCTCCCTGAGTGTTTAATACATTCTGTAGTCTTGAATAAATCAACGCCATTTGTATACGACATGTATATTTCTACATTATTTACATGCATTGGATATTTTCAACAATGAATACTGCTTTAAATATATGATGACGCTAGCCACTGTTAAGCGTTCCTAAAATTCGAGACCCAAGAATGAGTTTTCCTTGAAAGGAATCATGACGCCGTCAGGTTACACCATGTGTACATACATTTGAGTCGTAAGCCAAAAAATCATAGTAACCGATTTTAGTAAAATTAAAATGCAAAATATTACCATATAACACATAACGACTTTTCCTTCTTGTTTCTACGATCAAATAAGAAAGCAACAACTACTTGGTTACAAATAATTGTAAATAATGGTTGAAAAGTATGGATAGCGTTCTAAATTTCTTCATACGGTTTTGGCGATAGAAATGGCGCATTTAAGTGACATTTTCAAAAGGAGCTGTCAAATCATCAGATTACTGTGTGATATCTACATGCCATTGTAATAAGAATTGACCCGTAGTTCCAGAAGAGTCCTTATTCTTAACCACGTTTCGATTGTAGTAGTACAGAAGCTTCGTAAGCCGAGGAACTAATCTACAATTCGCCTGAACCAATATCATACTTGTAAATACTTAATACCGAAGCTGGCCAATGTAATGTATGTAGATTTTGCTTCGTTGACAGGTCAATAAATAACTTTGTGAACACGGTTTCGTAACATCATGTGTGCATATATTAAAGCTTTCCATTTGGTCCTCTTGGTGTAAATCATCGAGGAGAATGGCAAAAATTTCTTGCCATAATAAATTTACATAAGCAAAGTCAAATACGCCTACTGATAAGCCATCATCAAACTGATTTATTCTATAAATTATGTACTTTTTATTTGCGCCGTCATTTTAGTACTGCCTTTAGCATTTATACCACTCACAACAGTACAGTCAATATCATGAATATAAAACAAATTTTACAATTGTTCAATGCTGTCTAGCTAGTAAAAACAATGATATATTTTATTAATTAGCATTCCTCCTGCAGAACCCGCCTCTTACCCACTTCATTACAAATCATCATTAGAAATGTTACAATGTTATATTATGGAGATCTTATATTAGTACATAGTCGTTAAGATCATTTGAACTTTGTATAGCATATTCATAGCATACCGTCATAAAACGCTTCACCTCGGTAATGTTTTATTGGGAAGAATGTGCTGTATGAGTTGTAAGTAGATAATCATACACAACGATTATCTTTGCAACCATTTTCAATGAGTCTATTAATGATAGCTTGGTGATACCCATTTTCAATTGCAAGATGGAGAACGGTCCTACCGCTTGCATCCGTTTCATTAAAGTTTGCGTGAAAACGTTTAAACAGACTCACTAGGTCAATATATAAACACATTGGGTTCTCCACGTATCTACAATGAGAGCGTCGAGAGCGGCAGCCATTGCGTCCACTATTAAAATCCGTCATACTGATTACCCACTCAGAATACCCTGGCCGATTGCCAAAGAGTAACATGAGTGGAGTTTGACCTTTGGGATCTTTTTCGTGCAACACGGAAGAATCTTTTCTCATTATAAACTGTACAAAACTTTTGATTTTCAACATGTCGCCTTGTATCTTGTTAAGATCACTTTTATCAATGCATCCTTTTTTATTAATCCTTTCAAAATATTTTGGAAGACCCATCAGAAACCAGTGAAGAATAGTACTGTCGCCCAGTGTAGGCCAAGTTTTGCCAGCGAAATATGGATTGTAATGTATGATATATTCGCAAAACCTAATCATTTTAAGCTTCAATGCTTCCGCGAGCATGCCCATTACATGGTTGGACCATGAAGACGTGAAAATTAGTCCCAAGAAATAACTGTCTGCCTTCAACTTCCGTGTGGCGATAAAAAGTGGTGCCCTGGCCAGAATATTAGGCGCATCGACTTCAGTGATGGCTCGATTGAAGACAACATTTGTTAAAATATCATTTAAATGAGAATGAAACCTGAGGCCCGTCATGCTTTTCTGTTGTAGGCAAATTTTATTTAACAATATACAAACGTTTCGATTCTTTAAAACGTGGTGACCATCACTCGTAGTCGTTGAAAGCAAATCATTCCAAATGAAATCCCGAAATTTGTCGTGATTACCGCTGATATTCGAGTAGCGACCTGTTAGCACTCTGAACACGAATCTTGCCACTATGTATTCAGCAAACGTTCTGTGAACAAATGCAAGCGGAAATAGTTTTTGTATGAGTCCCTGACATTTAATGCTATTTTCAAACTCTTCCCAGTCATAAACTGTTGACAGGAGCCTTGATTTAAATTTGTTTGCTACATTTTCAGAGAAAAGTAATTTTAGTGCAAAGTAAATATGCGACCGATCCATGTGGTCACGTATCAAGTTTGTCACGTCGTCGTTCATCCTTAAATTACAAAACTCGCGTTTCTCTTTCATGAACACTTCCAGCTTTCTCTCAATCACTTGCTCGTACAGGTCAACCAAGGAAAGTGCTCCTTGGTCTTCCATTGCAAACGTACCTTCAACCACCATTCGTTCATAAATCTCTGATATCATTCGACATTGTAACGGAATCCCTGCAATGTCCTCCTCGTTTTCTGAATTAATCAGCTGAACACATCTCCTAGCAACATTTTCTAAATATCCCTTACCAAGCTTAGGGAGAATATTTACCTCTCCGCGTCGTCTACACTCATCCCAATACGCGACCCAATGATCGGTCAAAAATTTTATTTGATCATTTTCCGTGAACGGTTGAAGCTTGAAACCAACGCATTGAAATTTTGTCTGAATTTCGGGCAACATGTGGTCGCGCACAGTTGCCCAAACCCGAACGGAAGCAAAATTGCTCAAGATGATTTTAATAGCTCTCAATAATCTCCCTTTCAAGTCACAATGAATTTCATCCAACCCATCGCACAGCAACTCCACCATAGGCTTATTATTGGTAACCTTTCCCAGGGATAGCCAATACCTCAACAATGATGAGTCAAATTCGTCCGCAGTTACAGTGTCAACAATGCAGTCAGCAATATGTGTTGGTGTCAATTCCACAGTCCCTAATCTCTCCGCAAAATGTTTCATTTCTAGAAAGATGACAATGCGGTCTTTGAGCGCGGCTAATTTCTGAGCAAATCTAATCAGCACCTGCGACTTTCCCATACCAGGCTTATCTCCAATTACGATAAATTTTTCGTTTGCGCTACCTGCTTCTAAATTCTCTACGAGAGCATTTTCTTTCAACTTCCGCCCTGTACAAGACGTGTCATGAGTACACATGAGTTGTCCAGTGGCAGTGAAGCAGTGGGTATTTAACCATTCAAATATGCCGTCACGGAAGGAAACAAGATGAACTCGCTTACCTTTAAACATCACACCAGCACCTGCCAATAATTTCTCACCATGTTTAATGCTACAATCCAACCAAATTATTTTTGAGTTTGCGCTGGCTTCATGTATCAATGTGTTCAGGCTATAATGTAATATTTTGTTTGCACCAATTTCTCTTTCAAATTCCTCCTTATCAGTGTCAACAAACACAAACGTATGAAAGTTATTGGAATCAGTAATCATTTCACTTGTCACTATAAGTCTCTCTGATAGCCACCTCGGCAAGTATAATTCGGATTGAGATGGAAGCTCATGCTCCTTGTACAATTTTGGAATTCTATCTTTTAGCAGTTGGTTCAAAACTGAGCCACGCAAGTGACTCAAAATTGATTTTGCATCATCAAACAGCCTCATCGGTAGCAGAACAGTGATTGCCACCACCTGGTTATGAAATTTTACCCTCCAATTTTTAACAGTCTCCTCAAAATTCTTCTCTGTAAGCTCTACTACGTCACTCAATCTAACTGGATCATCTATTGTGCTGACACTATCCACATTAAAAACGTGTCTGGCAATCTTTTCCATTATCATTACTGTCCATTCGTCAATTCGCGCGCTACCCCGGCTGTCACTAGTAAATATAATGATTTTGCCGCTAGAATTACTATAACTTTCATTAATGACCTGCGCGTGCACATGATCTATGCTGTTCCCTACTAGAATCAATAAATCCTCCCCGCTACTCACGCAATCGTACTTTGCGAGAACGCTGGCGTCCCTCTCCAGTTCTCTGTTGGTAGTGTCCGACCACCGGCATATGAACTCGTTCCCGAAAAAGTGAATTTTTAAAGTTGTACTTCCTTGTAGCATTCTCTGTAGCAAGTCAACGTTCAACTGTCTGTACTCCAACGTGAGGTCAAGCTCAGATTTTCCACTTGAAAAGCGACGATCCACAGCACCTGTTTGCACAGTAAGTCATTTTAATGAACCAACCTACTAATTCGTAAAATAATTATATTTGAAAATAAATGAAAATGACAAATTTACCCATCGTTAGATCTACAAAAATTGCATCACGTAAAGCCGGCAAATACTCGGGCAGACCAATAGGTAACACATCTTTATGATTATCCATTGGATCGTAATTCGGCATGCCAGGAAAGTAATCACGGAAACTATCGCCCTTCTCCGGAAATCGGTGAAATTTCCACCATAGGAATGTCAACAATCTAGGAAAGTGTCGCATCCAATAGCCAATATAGAGATTGTAGTCCAGTTTTCCGTTTTTGAACCACCCCAGAGCTTCATGGCGCCCTGGTGGAATGTCGGAACTGTGGTCTAGCTTATCCCGAATCATCTTGAACAAACGAATTACTGAAGAAAAATGCTCGTCAGAATACCAGTCATCTCGTTTGGTGTATTTACATCCACCCTGTTCCCCTTCTTTCTTATCGTATTTCTTGGAGACTATTTCAAAGTGGTTGGTTTCTTTTGTATACGGTTGAAATACCTGCGTGGAGTCTTTGATTGAAGGCAACATATTTAGTGAATACTTTTAACGTGTGCATACAATTAAAATGATCCAGTAGAACAATGTCAAGTGAACCTACCAGTTTTCTTTTTCTGTTTTGGCAACGGCTCAGAACATTCTTCCCAAATGGTACACTCTATCTTCTCCAGAACGTGTTTCCAGCTATCCCCATGCCATATCGTATTAATAAGTTTGTTTGCGTCCGCGTCTATTTCCTCTTTAAAGCTTTTCACCGCGTCACTTTCCTGCACTCCGCGGACCTCTGGTAGCACTGCTTTCACAAAATTACAAATTTTGGATGGCTTCCAGAGGAGCGGGAAGGACAGCAGTGTTTCCAAGGGCATATGTGGAGTTACTGAAATATGCATTTAGCGTTTTCATGTTTCAAATTTCTGCAATTTTGTTGGTGCTAGTTTAAAATGTTGTAGATATAGGCGAACCGCTTACCTTTGTCCATTTTTTGCGCTTATTACCAATATATTGATCAAGTTTTCAACAGATTGTAGTATACATTTCATTGGCGTTCTATGATACTCCTTCGAAATCAATGTGAAGTTGCGGGTAAGTGCTTATACATCAAAGTCTAAAAAATGACTGACAAAACTGGCACACATATGTAAATGTATAGGATTATTTACACAACTAGGTAACCCATTAACTATACCACAACAAACTGAAATGTAGGTTTCCTCGTCGTTGTGGCAAAAGCGCTGATGTGGCATCTATGGGGATTGACGGAGATACAAATGTAAACAATCGGGTTATTGACCCCGTTTATTTTTTTGTTACATCAATAATATTATAGTAATAATATACAAACCCATTTTACAAGGAAAGCAGAGTCATTGGACTTGATATGTTATTCCATAAAGTAACCGCAAGTATTCGGTACGATGATCTCTCTTATCAGTAGCGAGTATTGACGTCAGGATTTTGTATGGTGTATCATCGGATCAACGACACAAATATCTGATACGAATGACTGAAAGAATGAATGAAATTGTCTGCTTGTTTTAGCCATCATTGAATTCTACATTGTACTCGTTTGCAGAATAGAATCAGAGGAACCATTTATGTTGGACGGAATTTCACGCAATCCGTTACAAGTAATGTTTCTTTACTTAGTTATTTGGCCAAACACCAGTGCGTTTAATGTGTGCGGCGGTCAATATTGTTCAACGGATTTATAAGAATATTAAGGTGATGAGTCATTTAGGTCATGAATGATTGATGGACTGAGACTCATAAATCCATATGCACGCTCAAGTCATTTTGTGCTCCATAAAAATGTCAGTTTTCAATAATTTCCCAGAACCGAAAATTTGGCAGATTTTTAAATTTTGAAGACCGGTAACTTTCGTCGTGTCTGCAGAATCAAAAATCGACAAAAAATGCACCCCCTAATTTTGGACGGAGATTCCAAAATGCCTTTAACATTCGTAATCTAACGACAGGTTATAGAGATATCCATAGATTAAATTTAACATAGGCCAAAATAGATATTTGGGGCTGGCGGACCCTATGTTAATAGGAGGCCGCTGAAACTTTGCATTTTGCAGTTTCACTTGACTGTATACCGGATGCGTATTAAAATTTGTTGAGGGGGTCAATGGATTTTAAATGTGCTCATAATTAATTTTTTCACATGTACATATTTATGAATTAATAAATTATACTTTGGACCAAAGAGACAGGAATCCAAAAATGGTAAACCTTTTCTACCTTTAAACCTTTACCAATTTTAGATAATGGATCTTTCCTATCACGACAATCACAATCCATTATTAAGATTATTCTGTACATCCGGTATGAGATGAATAATCAATTGATTTTTTAACGTCATGCTTTGGTGTTTCCAGGCGTCTTATGAAATGGCTGATTACTGGAGGAGTGATGAAGAATGCACCGTTACTTTCCTCCGTTAATTAATGCTCAAATTGAACTTGCTAAATTAAATGTAACAAATTTTTAAATTTGCACTGCTTCCAATATGTATTACTGGAATTAAACAATTAATAGCTGCCATGAGTGATCGTAAGGTTAGTCTAATTTAATTAGTCTTTGTGGAGTTTACTCCTTGTCCTTCTGTTGCAAATTCATTTATCGGTTAGAAAAATGAGAATAAAATTACATAATATATTGCTGAGAAATGGATTTATAATGTTTCTCACAGTGCCCCGATATTAAAGGAACATTCATGTAATTGTATAGCTGCATTTAACTGCGTTTGAAAATGAACTTTAAATGTCTAGGACAATGGCATCTCAATTAACTAACGGAAATGACTTCGTTCTTGCATATCGCCGTGACAAGTGAAATTTTCTAATAATTAAAAAATTTTTAATAAGAATTGAAAATGTTTAGTTATCATATGCAGAAAAAAATTTCAGAGCAAAATTGGACAGCGTCTATAGTGTGCTCGTGCGGTGTACATATGAATACTTGTTTGAAATATTAAAAATTAAAATGCTAAAAATGTTGCTTACAGAATATTTTATTAATTGAACCTCACATATCAGTATTCTGGAATTTTCCCATAATGCCCCGCATAAGATTGCTCAGTGATGATGTAATTAAACGGAGTCCACTAATCATCTTGCCGATGAAGATAAGAACACAAGGATAACAAAAACATGACAAGGTTTTCTTGGGGCATCAGGAGAAAAATGGGCTATGTTGTAGCTATATTTTTACCCTCTACTGGAATGGAAGAACGGTGATTAGTTTTGTATGGTATCATAGTATCATGGCTTCCATAAGTACGTATGGTATGTACGTATGTTTACGTTATCACATTTAAGCTCTATAATGGTACATTTTTATAACCTGCAGCCTTAAACACGAAGAATGCCACTGCCGCGTATCTGTACTCATGTTATCTCTCGTTAAATCATCAGGAGCAACGAAAACCAACAACAACAAAATGCTCAGACCTATTCTGATAAGAGGAATCACAACAACCTATATTTTCTTAAGTTATCGATTTGAATCGAATGTCCTTTCAACTTTAATTGCAAATCGAGATAACCGGTGAGGTGAGAGTGGAATGATAATGGAGCTGGAACTGTCGCCTCCGGAAGACCATCCAGGAGTTGACAACGCTATTCCCAATTTGGTAGTGGAAGTGTTTGGCATAGATTTGGTAAGGATTGTTTGTGGTTGGCGGTGTGTACATTGCGTTTTTATTGTTTAATTATTTAGCAGTTGCAGTTAAAATAATTTTGTATTTATTTTCCAGGTTCGGGAAATGATTCTGAAACATGCCATATGGAACAACAATCAAGTTTCTCGATCAACAGTCAGCTCACTGCGCCTTGTTCAGAAATCCTGGCTGGAGACCGTCACCAGTCTCCTCCAAAAGAAGGAGGAGCCTCTCTTCAAGTTGGCGTTGACCAAGGATAACTCTGTCAGCGGAAATGTGGGAGAAGACGGGAAACTGCTGGACCATTTTTTGAAGGTGGTCGCCACAAAGCCGTTTCCTCCAACTTTCAGCGTCAAAATTCTTCCGCCTGTTTTCCTTCAAGAAAATCACTCCAGCTTGTCTAAAATGCTGGCTCAATTTGGAGGAGGCCTTGTCCAGCTGGACCTGCAGATTCCCCATTTTGGAGGCACCCTCAACTTCATTTTCCCTCCCTTCACACTCCCAACTCTCCGAAAACTTGGCGTGAAGCTCTTCAACCTTAAACTACCCGGCTCGGGAACCACTGGAACGGAAAGCAATGCCAACTTGTCCCACTTTCTCAACTCCCTCCTGAATTCTGCTCCAGGATTAACCGAGTTTGTGGTGCCTGCCGGAAGTTACCACGACATCGGCAAGGATCCATTGGCTTTCCAGTTTTTCACACTGCCTCCCTCCATCACCACGTTGGAGTTGTCATGTGACATGAGCGCTGCAAATCTGGAGCTTCTTGCCGCCCCCTCCCTTCCAAAGCTGAAGGCCCTCACGTTTCGTCTCCTTCCCAACACGGCTAATCCCGACGACCTCCTGTTCCGGATCCTAAACAACTTTCGAAGCAGTTTGGAGAAACTGGATATTCGCGGAAGAACCAAATGGGAGCTGCCCAGGCTCGTCACCAACCTTCCCCGCTTTCCCGTCATGGAAAAGCTGGTCACGTTAACCAACTTTTACGGAAACTTTGAGCTGGTGTCTGGGATAACCTTGCTGGAGAGGTATCTTCCCAGGTTAACTTGTTTGAGATTGGGGTATCAAACTGGCGACATGTTTCGCAAGTGGACCCACAACTCCAACTTGGCGTCTGTGGTGAACCTGAGACTTCACTTGTGTAAGGATAACCTTCCACCCAGCGACCCTGAGTTTGGAGCCAGTGCGAATTTGGAAATGATGCAGGGTGTTCAGATGACCTTTCCAAATGTGCTTGAGGTGGACGTGGCCGTTTGTGCGACGGATGTGAGCGGACTCCAGTACCTCTTTTTGGAAATGAGACGACTGACGCGTTTGAGGATTAAGGTGGTGGGGACCACCATCGGATTTGGTTGCGACTTTTGGGACTCGCTGCTTATCGGTGTTCCGGTAAAATTTATTGAGGGGCTGAGAGGATGCCCGCCAGAGTTTTGGGGAAATGTTCATCTTAATTACGACAATTGTCCATCCGTCACAAATCTTCAAGGTTCATTACATGCGTATTGTATATAAAATTATTTGCAATTTATTACACTTTCAATTAAAACTAAGCGGATAACTTGAATTTTTGGTTAAGATCTGAAGTCATTTACGTTAGACGCTCACCGTACCCATTCTGGATCGGAGTCGATCATTTCCGACCTCACTTTTCTCTTTGCCCTGCTCCAAATGCCGAAGTTGAAGGACTTGACATTAAAGGGCAAGTTTCAGGTAGTGTGACTGATTACGGTAATTCAGTTTGGTACAAATGGTTAATTATTCTTTTATGCGTTGTTAATGATTATTTAATTGATTGAAGGCATCTGATGAAATGGCGGAGTGGTGGAGGAGTCAAGGACGCACACTTGTTTACACTACAAACTGAATACAATAATTATAATTGATGAGGAGGTTGATTAGTCATTAATTAATTTTGGAGGTTAAGGTTTTTTGTATTACCGACAGTCGTGGTTAGGATGTAGAAAGAAAGGTTTACCATTTTCGGATATCTATTTCTTTTGTCCAAGGTGGCATTTATGAATTGAGAAATTTGTACAATGTGAAAACAATTAATTATCCTTATGTGCTTTCGCTGAAGCATCGCAGCTTTTACTAATAAATCAGTTCATGTGATTAAATTACTTTTTTATTCTTCTTGAGTTTTGGTTCTGTTCACACAAAGGTCTTCGTCATTTGATACTTTTCCTTTCCAAGGGGCATTTTGAGACACCGACTGTTTTTCCATTTGATATTTTCCATAACTCATGATTAGTACCAATTTATAATTAAGGATTCATTTTTAATTTGGTAACGTAACTAGCGAGCTACTCCACTTAAATAAGTTGACCTACAAAAAATATTGAATTTGTGTTACAAATTGGAAGAGAACTTCTGGAGAGCTACTTCCACATTTTCCGGAGCAAAACCTGCAATAACCTGGAGTTCGTCAATATCACATAACTCCTGTCTTTTCGTTATGATAATTTATGATATGATAGATTTAGTTATGATAACTAAATTTCGGTAATTGAAGGTAATTCGGAAGGGGAGACGTGAAATTAATGAACTCATTCCTTTCTGAAGACCTTTACGCAGTCGTTACAAATCTTATTCATAAGTGAATGAGATGCCAAGAATTTCTGGAAAACTACACGCAGCTAAATGTTGTGAGTAATTACTTAATTACAAATATTTATTGCAAAGTTTATCCAAAATTTCTCAAAGCCAATTCAAATGTGTTACAATGCCCCAACAGTTAATCATCACTCCTGCCAGCTATTAATTGATTAATTAACAAAATGATTAACAAAGTAAAAAGACACTTTGGCAGTGTCGAAAATTAAAATATTTGTTACAGTTAATTATATATTTAGCAGGTCCAAGTTTAGCATTAATTAACGGAGAAAAGTAAGGGTGCGTTCTTCATCACTCCTCCAGTACTCAGCCATTTGATTAGACACCTGAGAAAACAAAAATACGATGTAATTAAAAACATTTACGATTCCTCTCATACCAGAACTAATTAGCATTTAAATTGGGGCAGTCTAAGAAACCGATTAATTGGAAGGAAGAGTCTCACCAGTGATTGGGTTGGGAAGCTGAGATGCCTCAGCTTGGGCATCTTGAGGAGAGTGAGATGAAAGATGAGGTCAGAAAATTGTGGAGGGGTCGTGTCGGTTAGTAGACCATTATGGAAATGGGAGAGGTAACCTTTCATTGAGAAACTCACGAGCTCTACAGAAAATTAAGTAGAAATAATAATCAATTAATTAACCACGACCTAGCGAGGAATGTAATTGTTATTCTGGTCAATAATGAACCGATTGTTTTCGTACCTTGCAAATTCTTGATGGAAGCAAGATCCCCTTCTCCCAAGTCAGCAATGGCCGGGTCCTCCCGAATGGCGGCGATCCTTCCCATTGGAACTCCAGTCAGGATCGAATCCCAGACGTCAGGGGATCTTCCAATCCAGCGACCAAACACGTTAATCTTCAGATCCGTCAACTGGTGCATTGTCAGGAATAGCTCCCGGAGTCCACTCGAATCCTGCGTGGAAATGGCAACCTCCAACTTTCGCAAGTTGGGAGAAGTCAAGTTGATCCGCTCCACCATTTCCGCACCTAAACTGATTCGGAAATCATGGGCCTGCCGTGAAACACTCTCGTTAGCCAAAAACAATTGGAGGTGGGTCAGCCCATCAAATTTTGAGCCCTCCGTCCATCTTCGAAACATTTCGAGGGTGTGATCGCGAAGCCGGAGGGACCACAGCTTGGGAAGGCATCGCTCCAGAGAACGGAGTCCAGGCTCCAGTTCCAGACTGATGGAGTCGATGGAAATCTGTTCCAAGTTATCCATGACTGGAAAGCGAAGGAATGAAGCTGCGTGGGGTGGTCGGTGACCAAACTTGCTCTCAATCACGAGAGATTTGACTGAACGTCGACAATTGTCCAGCACCCGGAACAACAAATCTTCAGAGACAGAAGCGATCCCAACTGACAAGTCCAAAGAGGTGAGGTTCGGAAGCGGTGTTCGAGCTAGCAGTTCCAAGTAGTCGTCATTCAACAGACGACCACCCATTTTGATTTTGGTCAAGGTCGGGGGAAGAGCGGCGGAACCGAAAACGGACAATCCCGGAGGCGGAATCTCACGTGAGAGTGGTGAAGGACGAATCCAAAAGTCGAGCTCGCTCAACACGCTGGATCGGTCCAATAAAGTTTGAATCAAACTGGAGGACACCATGTAGATCCCAGTGCCCCCTGGGGGTCGAGTCTCATTCGCAACCTGGCTTCTTCGAAGATCCAGGAAAACACCGATCCTCAGTGTCCGCAGACGCGGAAGTGACCACCGGCCGAGTTCAACATTGTTGGAATGAGGTCCCCCGTTCTCGATCAGGCCGACTCCAAGTTGAACCAGCTCCGTTCCGCAGTGCGTCACAATCAGGGCTACAGAATCTTCCGGTTTTCGGGATCCTGGATCCCGGAGCGGGATTCTTTTTGAATTGGGGCAATGTGAGACTCCGTCGTTTTCAGCGCAATTTGCCGCAAATTTATGTACTTTTTTAAGAATTTGAGCACTTTTTCCCCAAAATTTACTAAAAATTGGCCGGAGCGGGATTTTTTGTCGGAGCGGGATCAACTTTTGGACAACATATAGCGTGTTGGATCCAGAAGCTTATGGAAGATTCTTGGCCCCTGGTCACAATCCTCGAGAAATTTTGGAAGCTTTCCGAAAGATTAATGTCTGAGGATCCTTTGAATCTGAACCATGAGAGCTTTAGCGGATAAGGGACACTGCTCAAGTGTGAGTGAGGGAAAGCTGAAAAAGTTTCAAAAAAGGCATTCATCCTGCCACAAGGAATATTTACGAGATGTTGATGACTTTTCCACAGGATCCTGAGAACACTCTCATTCCAGCTGGTGTGGACACGGCGGAGATTGCAGGCGGTTCTTCGATCCACTATGTTGTCCTTTTCCAGGATGACGTGCTTCAGAATCTCCTCCCGGAGCTGTAATTAAAAAAAAACTTTAGTTAACAACCGATAGCCACCCAGAACTGATAAAGGAACTTATGGTGTTATTAGTGTTAATGCTAATTATTGTAATCAAATAAACAGTTACGAATTAAGATAAAAGGTAGAGGCTTACGGAGGGATTATCCAAGACCTGGAACATGAGAGCAATCCCCTCCCGCTCCCTCAGATGTGGCGAAAACCGAGTCCTGTGCTGCGGCACCCGTTTTGAAGCCGACCGCGCTTTCCTGGAATTGTCGTCCATCGTTAGCCCGTCCTGTAATCACAACAATAGGTAATTAATTAATTAATTAATTAACATTAAAAATAGCTATATTGAAGTGCAATTTTTGCTGATAAAAAACTCCCAAAAAAACCTTATCAACGTCTCACCTTGAATCTTCCACCCTTGAAATAAAACGTGACCTCTTGTAAATACTTAACCCACTAGCTTCTTTCTAGTCACTTACAAACTTACCGGAAAAATTAAATTAATAATTATTAGGTAAATTCAATTGTTTACAACTTTTTCGTAAACACTCATGACAACAACAACAACAACTCAACCCGCACTCAAGATCTCATGCGGCACACCACGACGACAAGTTCATCTGACTATTCTCCGCGGTGACGTCAAACATTTGGCAATGTTCTTCGGAATACAAAAATGCTTCACATTACCCCAGAAGAGAAACCAGATCAATTATGAGCTACTATTACTATTACTATACTCGACTCGACACGCTTCGTCAGAATTTTTTGGAAACTGGAGACTTTTTGTTACGAATGTTTACAAAATGTCAGCATAAACTTATTGGCAACCGGGCAACCCGTTTCAGCTTCAAATTCTGCTAAAACCCGATTTTTGTTAAAATTAAATGTGAGATGCCTGCCTTCGCGTCTACGCTCTCCTGCAAAACCTATTAAAGATAGGGACCTAAAAGTTCCTGATTTAGATTCACGATGGATATATCTAAGTAGGTTTTTCTCACTTTTTCCTAATTCCTTCAAATAATTTCAAAAAATAACATTTCAAGACCCATTATTTCATTGTTAGCGTTAACATGCGCAAAATATGCAGGAAAGTCATTTATTTGGATTCAGTTTCCCATATTTTATTTTTTTCAAAAATGATTAAAATACTCAAGAGTCTTGAGTACTTTTAATCATTTTTGAAAAGTAGCTCTTATGAAATACAACAATTAAGTAATGAGCTCATTAAGTAATGTATGGAGGCATGGAGGTGTATAGCCCTTTAAAATAGTCAATTTAAGAAAGCCAAGCACGAATAACGAAATATCCCATTCTTTTGTGTCATATTGCCCCAATATATAGTTTTCATTTGCTTTTTGGGACAGTTAGTTAATATTAAATACCTTCCCTATTAATTAACTATTTAAATCCTTTTTACTCATTGAATAATTTATTAATGAAGAATTTAAGGAGGCGGGAAATAAATAAAAACGTGACATTCAGAAAAACCAATGCTCTAGGTTCCGTGGTTTGATGTCTGCCGTGAGGAATAGTGAATGCAGTTGGTTTTGCACTGCCACGTGTAAATCTTTGGACTCCTTGAGAGCGAATTGTCTGTTCTGTGGTGTCTGGCTGAAAGCAGTTTTGTAAACGATTAAACCAAAAGTTCAATTAATTAACCATTAATTAAGTAACTGCACTTTTAGTTCTGGGATATGTTGAGAGGCTGCCAATATATAGAAGCCTGTGAATGCAAAAGGTGAGATAATTTCTAGGGTCAGAGGTTGAAGTTGAGGAGTTAGGTGTGGGACTAATTGTAATTAAAAAGTCTGTAATGATGACACAGCAGCAGTTTGTAATGCTTATTATTTATTTCTTCTTATGATTACAGGTCGGGCTAACGATGGATAATTCCAGGAAGGAACCCTCGGCTTCAAAACGGATGACGCAGCAGAGGACCCGATGGTCGCCACGTCTAAGGGAGCGGCTGAACGGTCTCATGTTCCAGGTCTTGGATAATCCCTCCGTAAAAATATTATTTTTAAAATAAACATTAAAACATTGTACATTTAGTCATGATAATTATTAATTAATACACTTCATGCGTTTACTAATTGTTGGTTATTTGTTGTTGATTGATAACTGATTTTGTTTTGTTTTTAATTGCACAGTTGCGGGAGGAGATTCTGAAGCACCTAATCTTCGGAAAGGACAACAAAGTGGATCGGCCCCTCGCCTGCAATCTTCGCCTTGTCCAGAGCAATTGGAACGAGGATGTCCTCAGGATCCTCTGGAAACGCCATGAACATCTCTTCATAGCTCCATGTGGAAACGGAGAAAAGCTGGAAGCCTTCTTGGAAACGTTCGCATCTCCCGTACTCGTCAACAGTTGCAGCGTTCCTGTTCCGTTGAGGGTCCGAGATTCCTCCAAGATTTATCGCTTGGAAAATATCCAGAACATCTCCAGGATTATCAGTTATTGTGGAGAGGGTGTAGCTCAACTTGACATTGACCTCACGGTAAAAGACCTATCTTCCGATTATGGATTACTCCACCAGTGGTCACTTCCGCGTCTGCGCAAGCTGAGCATCAGTCTATGTGTCGATTTTAGAGGAAGGTGGGAAGGAGGAGGGGAAGGAGCAAGCATTGAGGACAACTTGAGGTTGTCTTCGAGTTTGATTCAATCTTTATTGGAGCGCGCCGGTGTTTTGTGCGAGATCGAGTTGTGGATTCATTCTGGGATAGGATATCGCCAGGCTCCACCTCCAGGATTCTCCATTTTCGACTCGGTCACCCTCCCCACGACCTTGACCAAAATCAAAATGACTGGCGACATGATGCATAACGATTTCTTGGAGATGCTTGCTCGAAAACCGCTTCCCAATTTGACCTCGTTGAAATTCTCGATCGGGAATGGCCGAGTTCGGAATGGACTCTTGTTCCGAGTGCTGGACAAGTGTCGACGTTCACTGAGATCTGTTGTGATTAAGAGCTTTAGTCACCGACCACCTCGCAAAGTGGCACTGATTCGTTTTCCAGTCATGGAAATGTTGGAGAAGTTATCAATCAAATCAATTAACGTCGAGCTGGAGCCTGGACTCCATTCTCTGGAGAGGTGCCTTCCAAAGCTCCGATCTCTCCGCTTACGGTATCATACCCCCGACATGTTTCGAAGTTGGACAGGATGCTCAAAATTTAATGGAGTGACCCACCTGGAATTGTTCTTGGCTGACCAAGATTTTGCGGACGACGAAAGGAATGAACCGAACTTTCAAATGGGCTTGAATTTGGAAATGATGCAGAGAATCAACTTTGCTTTTCCCAACTTGCGAAAATTGGAGGTGGCCATTTCCGCGGAGGACACGAGTGGACTCGAGGAGCTGTTCTTGACAATGTTCGAGTTGACGGATTTGAAGATTACTGTAATTGGTAGCTGGACTGGACCCTGCCCTGATGTCTGGGACTCGATCCTGACGGGCGTTCCAGAGAAAAGGGTCGCCGAGTCTCGGGAGGACCCTGATTTTTGGGAGAAGACTGAACTGAAAAGGGAGAATTTTGCGTCCATTCGGAATTTACAAGGTACATAAGCCAAACTGTAAATTATGTATGACCTGAGAAGAGTAATTAGTGGTTAATGTGTGGTTGCTAGTTAATTAATTATCTTTGTTTCTATTGTTTGTTTTTTCTGTAGAGCTAACGAGATTTTCAATGAGTGGTTACCTCTTCCGATTCCGTATTGACCTACGAACCCACACGGCCCCTCCCTGCATTTCGGACTTCATCTTTAGCCATGCTCTCCTGAGAATGCCCAAACTAAGGCACATTTGCTTCCAAACCCAATCAGAGGTAAGATCATGTGATGACCTTTAACCACTTGACATTTTTTACATATTTCTTATAGTGCCCCGTTTTAACCGTCGTTATCATCTTCGGAAGCACTGGATTTTAATAAATCCTGTTTTTCATGTTCCCAGGTGTCGGATGAAATGACTGAACTCTGGAGGAGCGAGGAGGGACGAACGCTTACTTTCCTTCGTTGATTAATTAATTTCAAACTTAACTTTTTTGTCATTAATTAATTTATGTTGTTTGATTGTATTACTAACTTGGATTACGTAAGCTGGCAAGCTGATGTGATAATTAACTAGTGGGGTATTGTGACACCTGTAATTTGATAGTATATAATATATAAGTGACCAGCTGTGTAATAAATTATCCTAATTACGAAACGATATTGCATAGTTTCCTTGTGCTTTCTGGCGTCTCGTTCGGAATAAGTTTACACGTGTTTGAGTGAAAGTCTTCAGAAACCTGCATCATTTACAAATGTGTATTTTCCAGTTATCTCCGAACCACCATTCGGGATCCCACGATGGACGAGAAACTACTGTAGAAAGCAGGGGAGTTGGCTCTGGTGAAGATGAAGGGTGCTAATTAATTGCTAATATTTTGTTATTTTGTGAAGGTTTATTCAAATTACGATAACTAACTCGTTTAATTTAATTTCTTGATTTTTTGTACAGGAATGCATAAGGAAAGTCCAGGAAATCTTGACCGTGGATTTTGAAGCTGCAAGCAAGGAACGCCTGGAGGTCTACGATGCAGTTATCGCAGTCAAGTAGCAATTGTGTCTTGGGAACGTTGATTACCGTTATTTTACACGCGAAACGGTGGTAACGTACCGTACTAGGTTATTTATTGACAATAACGTAAGGATGGAAGTAAGTTATTCGCCATTCATTAATAAACTTCCGGGTTATTCTAGCTTTTCTTCCGGAAAATGTGGACGCAGCTTTCTAGAAGGTGCCTTCCAATTTGGGAAGGAGGAAGTGGCCGCTCGTTTGGTGAAGGCCCAACTGGACGAATTCAAGAAACTTAGAGTGAAGTTGCTGAAGTTGATGATTAGATCAAAATCGGGGAATTTTCGCCTGGAAGCTGTAAGGAGGTTAATGGGTATGGTCAACCCGGAAATGCCGTTTAGGTTGGAGCCCCCCAAAGAAAAATCCTCCGTCACTATGGGAATGTGGCGAGGACCACCCCGTTCTAACTGGAGCACTTGTCGCGGCCTTCATTAGTGACCGTTGCAGATGGGTTGCTGCGGAGATGACAGACTACGACTATGACTGAAAAGTATGTCGTCCGTGGTGTGGATGAGATGGCTGGGGAGGTGCGCAGGGTTATCGAGCGTGATAATGTCATCCCGTTAGGAAAATAGTAACCCGGTATCCAAAACACAGAGAAGGTATTTATACGACAAACTGATTTTTCTGGAAAGTGGCATTTTCTTTCATTAGTTGATTCTATTAATTAGAATTAGATTAAAGACTCTTTATAATTGAGTTTGAGGATCCAAGTTCCTTGTACGGTCCTTGGAGACGTCCTTACATCTTTGTAGTCGCCGTTCCAAGGACTGAAATCTAAACCGTGACCTTCTTTTGAAATGCAGCGTTATCTTTCTAACATTTTCATGGATTTATGTTATCTGTAAAAAATAATAGCCGGTAGTGTAAGCATAAATCTGTATTTGTCTAGTTTACTGTGTGTACTTGCTTGTCATGTGGAAAATTGAACTATGGTTTGAATAATTTATGAACGTAATCTTATATTATTATGCATTTATCAAGCTAGAAGTTGTGTGAAAGGTTACTAAAGGTAATTAAGGTTTATAAAAAATGTTATTAAATATTAAGATGTGAAAAATGATTTAGTGTGTCTCAGAGTGCCCCGTACACTATTATTGGAAATCAATTTCCAATTATAGCATTGTTGTTTAACTTCATTATTTCGAAGTATCTTCACTTTCTATTGAGTTCAATTATTTTTGGGAAGCAAGGAACAACAAATTGAAATTGAAAGCTACTTTTCAATTTTTCACGCTCTTTTAAAGGCTGAAAAAAAGAGGACAAGAGAAACGCCACCATTCACTTTAAGTAGCACTGTTGGTCATTGGCCACTCATTAGGTATTCCCCACAATGCTACTATAAAAATAAATAACGTTACAAACAATTAGTTGCGCGATTATCCATATACATAGCTAAACGTATGTATGTACTATTTCCAAGAACTCTCGTTGTCAAATGTTTTCGAGCCACTGATATCGTGACCAACACTAACTTAAATTATTTACAAAAATACGTGCTTTTTAAATGTCCAAGTTTATCACTTGATGAATTCATTACACGTTCCCTCAGTGTAAGGTTGTCTGATAACTCATTAATGACTGGGAGGAAAATTTACGTATTGATGTATGCATCGTCCTTGGCAAGCATCTTGCTCTTGTAGAAATGATAACAAGCTTGTAGCGTGATGTAGGGCAGAAACTGAGTACATGAATCTCTAAGGTTATCGGACGACCTTGACATTGACACAGCTTCATCTGAAGTAGCATTCATGTTATGTTTTCTAGATCTGATTGCTGCATCTAATCTGGATACATCATGTTGAACATATGATGATACAGAAAGCGACAATTTATTCATTTTATTGACAATATTATTCTGGATTCGTCTCCATAATTTCATGTTCTTTGCAAACTATTGCTTAAGCTAAAAGCTATCATGAAAATGAGGAAAAAGTCATTTCCACTTCTGCCAGTGACATTTTTCCACAGCTTCTGCTAAGACTAGTTTTGTTACTTGGAACTATCTCGTTTTCGAAACATGGGTCCGCTCCGCTGGGGAATCATGAGTGCAGGAAAAATCTGCCACGACTTTGTTGTAGCAAGTGGAGTTCTACCTAAAGATGAGCACCAAATTTGTGCTGTTGCGGCGAGAAACATAGAATCTGCTAAAAAATTTGCAGAGGAGCATTCAATCGCAAAAGCTTATGGTTCCTATCAGAAACTTGTCAAGGATTCCGAAATTGGTATATAAATAACTTTCCTTAAATACAAAATTTGTTGCTAATATTTGAGTTTTGTTTGCCTCCATTAAATTATTATTTAATTTAGATATCGTTTACGTTGGGGCCGTGAATCCTCAACATTTTCCACTGGTCAAATTATGTCTTAATCACGGAAAGCACGTACTCTGCGAAAAGCCATTGGCCATAAATGTCAAGGAAACAAAAGAATTGCTGGAACTGGCCAAGTTGAAAAACGTGTTTCTGATGGAAGGAATGTGGAGCTGCTTCGTACCGACTTACCAAGAGCTCAGAAGACGAATTCAGAATGGGAACTTGGGAGAAGTGCTTCAAGTGGTCATCCAATTTGGAATGGTTCTCAGTGCCGACCGATTTTCGTGAGATTTGACATATATTAATAGCTGTAATTCATCCAACAATTTATTTGGTGTGCATTTAATAAATAGTCAGTGATTTACTTCAGGACCAAGGAACTTGGCGGAGGAACTGCCTTAAACATGGCCGTTTACTGTGCACATTTTGCTCAGTTCGTCTTCCGCGAAAAGCCAATTAAAATTATCAGTGGTGGGCATCTGAACGCTAATGGAGTTGACGAGAGCACCAGCACAACTCTAATTTATTCTAAAGGGAGAACGGCAAGTTTTGTTATTCATACCAGAGTTGGGATGCCAAATGAAGCTTGTGTTTATGGCACAAAGCAAACATTGAAGGTAAACTGAATGCGAAGCAACGTTTTTTATATACCTTTATTGGGAAAGTTTAAGTTCTATCGATGATTGCTCTAATTATTTAAAAACAGTTACGTGGGCCTTTTTGGTGTCCTACGGAAATTGAGGAAATTGACGGAGAAGGAAATGTACTCAAATTTCTATTACAGGAAACAAAA
Source organism: Sinella curviseta (assembly GCA_004115045.4). NCBI lineage: Eukaryota > Metazoa > Arthropoda > Collembola > Entomobryomorpha > Entomobryidae > Sinella > Sinella curviseta. The sequence continues at coordinate 104,935 of RBVU03000011.1, read as the reverse complement.
GCCAAGCTGAATTACATAAACAGTATGGGACTGCATTATCAATGTCACGAGATTCGGAAATGCATCTTGAAGGGTACCTTAAATTTTCTTGAGTGCCCGTAGATATATTACTTGGATTGAAGATTTAATTTTCTTAAAGTACTTAAAAGTGAAATGTATTTATGATAACTACTAAATAGAAATTTGCTACATTTATAGGAGCAGTGGAAAGTGATGTGGTTAGCCACAACACGACACTAACCGTTGCTGAGATTATGGAATCAATTAGGATACAAGTTGGTGTGGTCTATCCTCAAGATCTTTAAAAATTGGAAGTAATCTGGCAAACATTTGTACTCAAAATTTTTCTTCGTTTGTCTCTGAGATTAACCAGTAGTTTTATGTGATATATTTAATGTGTAAATGATTTGACGTCGTATCAAAATGATATCGATTTATGTGCCGAGAAATTATCAGCAATCAGATTTTATCCTGACGTTAAATATTATGTTGTATGTAAAATTCAAATTATAATTGCACCATGTATCTCTAAAGTATAGATTCTAAACTAGTGAACAATTAAGATTCCGCAACAAAAAAAAGGAGATGGACAGAATCAATTTAACATAACTAGGTCCATTTACTTGCACTGTTGGTTGGTATGACGATGGTATATAACGGTAGTCAAATTTTGAAAGTTGAAAGTTAACATGAGAATATTTACCGATTATCAACGATAATAAATACAACGTGAAAAATATTGATGGACAGAACGGCTTACGATGTTTCCGACAGTGGCGGAATGCATGAAAGTGACGAAATGAAGCTTTTGGGTATCGCAAATAATTATCACTAATAAATTTGTTGTTTAATGTGGATGAGAGAAATGAAATGGAGTGTAACCTGTAATAAAGTAATATCAATGTAATATCAATTTAATTATTTACCAAAGCTCACCCCAAAATTGGCACTTAACTCATGCTCAGACCTGGAAAATCAGCAAAGCTTTCGCCTGGATTGACTTAAAGGGAAAAACTCGATTGTATTCGTGCATGAATGTATGGAGTACGTTGTCTGTGCTCAATAACTTCATCCTGACATTGAGTTGAGCATGAAGGTCAAGCACAAGCTTGCACCCAACTTATTGTACGTGCGATTGAATATCAATTTCTGCACTTGCCTCTTGGCTCGTGGCAAATTAAGAAATCAATTGCATTCAAGCTGTAATTGTAAATCAAAAGCATCATGAATTTTGTATTTTATTAAAGTCAATTATGTTGTCAGGATTGAAACATCAGAATGCGTTGCATTAGAATTTAAAAAATTGAGCAAATACGGGATTACATACAAGTCCCTTGCTTTGCCATTTTCTAACATTATTGCCAATTCCAATTTGATCCCTTGACTGGTTTGATCTAGCACAACCAATCAATTTTAAATTTTGTTTCAGTGGGCTGTCAGGGTTCGCCTCCGATGTTTGTGTCAATCATGAAAAATACAAAAGCAATATAATAAAGCATTGTCATAAAATAACAGATTTTTTTGACAGATGGCAATTTCTGATGGCTGACAAGTTAGCTTGTGCATAATATTGTATGAGAATGCATTGCGAACGTGATAGCAATCCTCCACTTGTCCTCCTATATAAATAAACTCTACGCAAATCTTTACATCGTTAAACTCACTTTACTCTCCGTGGAAGACGCAAAAATTTGCTTGTCGACACCTTATTCCAGATATTCAGAAATACGTTTCCCCAGACATTAACAATGAAGGGTCTTGCTCTTTTGGGTAAGTTGTAATATTCTATTTATCCTTCCTACTATCGTTTGAATAGGAATATTTAAGGAAATGGGACCCTGACATATATTCAATATTTCATATACTTTCCTTTTGTATTTACTTTAGTCATTGTGCTACTAAGCACCTCATTTTATATGAGCTCTGGTCAGCCCGTTAACGTTGGCACTGGTAATTCCGTCAGTGGCCAAGTTAACAGTGAGGTTCCTAAGCAAACAAGTGAAACTTTGACAAATCTCCGCATAATTGCTCCTTTGGCCAACTATATCCGAAACCCAATTGAAAACTTAATTGATGAATTTGAGCCGCTCTTCCATACGACTGGGAAAAAATAGATTTTTGGTAGTGTGTACCAAACAATGCAGATCCTTAAAAACAACTAAACTTACTCAATTGGACGCTTGCAAATACAGAAATTGTAAACCGAGTATAAAATAAAGCAAATTATTTTTGTTTGAAATATGTACGCATATAACTTCCGTTTGTGACAGCTTTCATCCTCCTACAATCCCATTATCTTGGAATGAAACTTTTAGTTCATAAAAATTGTTGTTTTTTCACTGACATTTAGGATCCAAAATCAGCATTTAGGATCCGTGGTAGCTAGCATGAAATAATATAGAACCATCAGTCGGCACGCAATGACTGATGATTCATGGTGGGCAACTAACATCATCATCCTCTAATAATAAATTTGATTTGATTAATTTATTTATCCAGGGTACCAACTTGGTTCACGTTTTCAGTAGGAGGTCACGTATCACTTATATTTTGTGATGTATCAATAAATGTGTAGAATGATTTCAAGCCATGAAAGATTTTCCGCAATATCATCATTGCTGGGATCTACGTCGGGATAGCTTTATTTTGAATCCACGAAATAATTGTGGAACGGCAAACAGTTCCATTTTCGATACGATATGGTTTATTACAGCTACAGGAATGAGGAAGTTAAGGACAATGACGACTCTGTATCAAAAAAAGTATAGGGAAGGAAGCAATTTAAGGCAAGTAGATAATCTACTTCTGATTCCTCCTGGACTGGGTAGAAGATTTAGTCGAAGTAGTTAAATTTAGTACGTGCTGAGTTTTTGATTATCAAGTTGGCATTCAAGATTTTGTGCGAGTAAATTTTGGCGTTCGTAGATCACATATTCCTTACAAAGCAATGATAACGTAAGTACAAGTCGTTGTCATAAGTTTTTAAGATGTATTATTTTCATCGTAATGTTGAATGTCATTATTGGCGCAAAAAATTGCCGAAAAGTTCAGAATCAAAATAAGTAACCATAAAACAGTATCAAAGTGAATCATAACCATAAACTATTTGGTGTCAAATTTGGTCGACCGCTCTCTAAATGCGTTGGTATAATTCAATTTTTGCAGACCTTCAGATGAGGTGACCAGCAACATGAATGTGGAAGTAGCTGAGTTTGAGTACAAAATTGAAGAGTTTTGAAAGTTATGTTGGATAATTTCAGTTTGAAGATTCAATTATAAGAACGTTTCCGTAGATAAAAGTAAAAATGGAATGTATGGATTTCTTGGATATTTATAAATTGGAATGGTTAACAAAGCAACGTTTAAATAGTATTGTATCATTTTGAAATGTGCACAATATGCTCTAAATAGTTGAGTAGGTTTCGATTGGATCCTTAATGTTAACTATTACTGCATTTTGCATAAAATGCAATAAGAGTGTTTGTGCACATTACACGGTACGTACACTTGCTAGCCTGAATACCGAAAGAGATAGTGGCAACCGTAAGGCATTGCATTAAAACAACAGGTGTGTGTTTTCTCGTGTGTGTATGTAGATTCATTCATCTGATTCATTTATCATGTTTCCTTGTTACAAAGGCTGCCCATAGTTTATTCAGCCACTTTAATAATTAGAATAATTTAAAATACAAATTTTTTTCGAGGGATTTCTTCTGTCAGTTTGAAGGCCACGTTTATGAACTACCGCCCAGCATCTCCTTTTCCACGATTGAAATACTGTGCCGACCAGGGTGCGAGGAATCATATTCCACTCTACTTTGGCATATTTCCACAGACCATCCAAACTGCTGACCCGACGTTTTCAGATTGCCCGTTTTCAAACCAAAATCCACAGAAGTCCACGTGAGAGAAGTCAGGCAACTTGACAGATATATCTGAGTTCTAAATTAGCTTTGGTGCATTACTGTCTTTCAATTCCTCCGAATACAGCTATGTTTTCCGTGCCATGTGTGAAAACGCTGTATCATTGTAGATGGATACCTTATACTCATCCCCTGTGTTTAATTCTGGTAATTTCTTCATCACCAAAGGCTTCAGGATATACTCCGCATATCCCTTCGCAATAATATTTATAGTTGGAGGCAACTACATAAGGGGGAATACACCGCGGCCTGAGATAGCGCCAATGATCATCACTTGGTCGTCAAATCTTTCCCGTGTCTCGCACCTCCACTTTCAAGGAACATTTTTCCATTTTTACATAGGAAATCTTCATTTTCCCCTGGCAAATAATCGACCCTGAAGCGTGGCTCATCTAATGACACAACGGTCTCCCATTTATCTATAGAAAAATGGCCCATACAGCTTCGTACCATTCAACTTCCGGTTTGCAATGTGCGATGGCTTTAAGCCATGTACTATGCTATTCTTCATTTTCTGGAGACCCAAATCATCATGAATTATCTGACCGATAGTTCCTTTAGACACACCAAGTTGCCTGGACATTTGCCCTTGACTTGGCGGGTTTTCCTTGCTACATATGTTCCGGACCTTCTAATGACCTAGAAGGTACGTTTAGGACGAGTGTGGGTTTTCTTGGGGGGTTGAAGTATCAGATTCTGTTCTTTCCTTCGATAATCTTCCCCATTGATCTCACTATGCACGACGGCTCTGGAAACGTCACAATCTTTAACTTTTAAGCACTTTACGATTGACCTTTCCGACCTTCCCCCCTTGGAAAACTGTTTTATTGACATTTCGACTCCCGGTGTCAATATTTTAGGCATTTTGAGACTTCCGATTCTGCAACTCGGCTAAAACTTAGTTAAGTATGTCGTAATGATCCACAGAAAATTACAGACTTTCAATGTCTACCTGTCCGTCACAAGAAGCGGGCGCGCGTGGCTGAATAAACTATGGGCACCCTTTGTAATTGTCTGAATTGAAATAAGCCAAACACTGTCCTAATGTATCCAAAATTGCCAAGTCATACAAGGACAGTTTGCTACAGAGGAATATGGTGTTGCTCAATAATCGTCGGGATGGGTATTCAAAAAACCTTCATACGACTTGCGTTGCAGCATCATTTCGCTTTCAAGTTGAGATTAGCTGAGATGCAGCAACAAGACTTCGTTTTGCACAGTCAAAACTCCATAAAGAAGAATGCAGATGGAACGAATAAACTGGTTACCTATGAAGGTCCTGAGGCTTCTCTGCACCTATATTTGATAGTGTAAAAGTAGTTTGATGCATGATAGTTCAGCTTAACCCTCGGCCACAAATGATATTAATTTCACTTATAAATTTTTCATGAATGGAAAATAAGCAATAAAATGCATTATTGAATCACAAAATGGCAAAGTACAAGGACAACTGACCACCAAAGAACCTGAAGCTTTGAAATGGTCTTGATGAGTATTCAAAAATGCTGTATCTGGAAATAAGTACTTCGAGAGGGATTGTTGAAGATAAGGAAAGAAATCTCTGTCGGCTGTTTCTCAGAAATACAGGAAAAGACAAATGACACTAATTTCTTTAACAGCGTCTCCAATTAACCGTTTACTAGATATTTTCTGTCGTACTGATAAAAAAGTTTGCTCGAACGAGTCGATGCAAAATATTTTTATTTCATACCAGTCAGTCATGATACGGCTGCAAAAATATCAAAAATAACTTGTTATTCGGAAGTAAGACTCTTTAATATCTTAAGTCTCGGACACAATAGATGAGAAGGTTTGGCTTTCATGCGTCGCCAAAGTTGAACATTGGAAGCAATTTTAAGTACGGAAACGGTTGGATACAGGCTGTTTATATTAAAATATTTTTAAAATGCCGAGATAGTTGAAATAACTCATTTCTTGAGGCTTAGGTTACATGATCACTTGCCATTAAATAAAGTTGTCTGATAAACAGCACAGAATTTTATGACCAGAAACATTTTGTTCACATGGGCATCCTCCGATGCAACATGCTCTGCCAGTATTGACAAGAAGCGTGTAACACGGACCACCACAGAACAGAACAAGTAACAAGAGTCTGTTGGCAGATAATCGTTGACCTTGAGCAATACGTGTTTATATGAAATGACATTTATGTAATGCATGCAGCAAATTATCTTCAGCTGTTAACAACTTTACTTCATTCATCAGTCTCATTAGTTTGTTTCATGTTGCAAAAGCATATTGGTGAAAACTGGAGAAAACAAAGAAATACCTTACAGCTACTAGGTAGTTTGATTTTTGTGCATTGTTCCTGTCAAGATTCTTTTAATAATCCAAAACTGCTAATTTGCCAAATAAAAAATGGGTCCACTACGTTGGGGAATCATGAGTGCTGGGAAAATCTGTCACGATTTTGTCGTGGCAAGTGGAGTTCTCCCAAAAGAAGAACATCGAATTGTTGCCGTAGCAGCGAGAAATTTGGACAGTGCCAGCAGTTTTGCGAAAGCGCATTCAATTCAGAAAGCGTATGGGTTCTATGAGGAACTTGCCCAGGATTCCGAAATCGGTTTAAAACTTTCTAAATGCAACTTATTTGCTAAATAAGTATGTACAATTTTAGAGCAATTAATTCTTGGTTGAGCTGTCAGAGAGTTAACATCTATTCAGTATCGCTGTAAATGTTCCCGATGGTTAATTATTTTACTCAAATTTTTCTCATAATTTCCATTACCTAGTTGCAAAGTAATCACATTCTTAAGCTGAAGCTACGCTCTTAAGGAGTTTTTTAATGGTCCATTAAATTGCCATTATCGTGAAGACATCCTGTTTTGTTAATGCGTGGTACTAAAAGTTAAAAGTTTTTAGTGCAACCTTTGCACTTTAATCGGTGTTATCACTTGGGACATGCGAAATATAAACTGATGTCATTTCCATTCTTACAAGGCTCAAAGAAGCCAGTTGCAAAGAAGCCTAGTGGAAAAATTTCTCAAAACCAAGTGTGTCAAGTGTCGCAAGTGTCGAGCTCCCCACGTACTCCTTCTGGTAAGCGTACCAGAGAGCAAGACACATCACCACCTTCGCTCAGTGTGCAAAGCAATAAAAATAGAAGAGTGATAAAAGCTGACATAAACAACTCTGCTGTTGATATAAACAACAGCGTGGCAGAGGACAGCGACTCCTCACAATACGAATCTGCTAACAACACACTAGTAGAAGAGCCCGAACTAGGTACAATGGGAACGCTGAATAATGCTGACCTAGACAAGCTGAAAGAGATGATGAGCAAGCTTCTGGACGACAAGCTAGATGCGAAAGTAAATTCACTTGAAAATCGAGTGATCAGCAACGAGAGAAAAATTGATGTGATGAAAAGAGAGAAAAACATTGTCATTTTCGGAATACCTGAATCCTCATCTGAAGGAATAAAGGAACAAATGAAAGCTGTTAATGAGGTTTTCAACAAAATGGGAGTCACTGGAGTCCTTATCGATGACATTATAAGAGTCGGGAAAAAAGGTGGTCAGAACAGACCACTCCTTGTTAAGTTATGCCGAAAATATGACAAAAGACTGATATTTGCTGAAAAAAAGAAGTTAGGAAAAGAGAAGATTTTCATCAATGATGACCTGAGCCCACTGGAGGTTGCAACAGAGAAAAAACTGAGACAAACATTTGCCGAGATGAAGAAAAAGGATGCAGGAATCTCAAAATCCATTCGAAGAGGGGTAATGACGATCTGGAAGGATGGAAAAGTCAACATCAAGTTAGCAGTGGAGGAAGGGACAGGAAACATCATCCAAATCTGAGGACGCCGGCCCATGGAGAATCAAAACAATCAACAAAGTAGGATAAGTAATAGGATAAGTGTTTTTTACTGGAATGTAGAAGGTAACTCGAAAATTAATTTTTTATCCAAAGATGAAAAACAGACATTGATCCAAAACCATATAATTTGTCTGTATGAGACATGGCACACTAAATGCTGTGATATCGCATTAATGAGTAGGTATACGGTAATAGAATCGTTTGCAGTGAAAACTAGCGTCATGGGTAGAGCAAAAGGCGGTATTCAGATATTCTTTAGAAATGATATATTTATTAAGCACGAAACTCTGATAAACCAGCACAACTACATTATTACTAGGTTAGAGTTAAAAGATAAGCAAGCTTTAATTATTTGTTGTACATATATCCAACCGGGCACGGAAAATGATACGGTTTTAGAAAGTCTTGAGGAGTCATTAGAATTAATATTAGACCGATACCCTCAAATTCCATTTATATTATGTGGGGACTTTAACAGTCGTATTGCAAACCAAACAGAAGTAGGAACTTTAAATTTGAATCAGAGAGTTTCAATGGATAAAATTGTAAATAAAAGAGGTGAAAGGTTGCTCGAAATCACTGAAACACACAATTTAATAATCTTAAATGGCAGAACCAGCGGTGATGAAAATGGAAGCTTTACATTTGTAAGCACACAGGGAAAAAGTGTAATTGATTTAGCGTTTGTTAGCCAGAATGCAATATCAGACGATACTGACTTTAAAGTTAGTGATATGATAGGAAGTTCCCACTTCCCATGCGTCATTTCACTATCATTGAAGCATACTCATAAAGAACCATGTAGCTTGGGTAAGCTGAAATGGAAGAAAGAAAAAGCGACTGAATATGAGAGCAATTGTAAAAAACTCCTTACCTCACCTTGCTTTTTTTACAATGATTTCACAAGCACTATAAAAGAAGCTGCGAGAGAAACAGGAATGTACACAAATGGTATAACGCATTTAAACTCAAAACCCTGGTATGATAGGGAGTGTAGTAAAAAACACAAAGAATTAAAAACAGTACTCAAGAAAGCCAAGAGACTAAAGTGGGAAAAACACGCCGATGAATATCATGTTATTAAGACCGAGTACCGCAAATTGATACGGGATAAAAGAGAGGCTCATGTAAATGCTCAGCGACTCAGGTTAAGCAACGTAAAGAATAGCCAAGCCTTTTGGCAAGCGGTTAAGGGCTTTCGCCCATTAACCCGAAAGCCAGTGGCGGTGCAAGAGGAGCAGTGGATGGAATTTTACGAATCACTAATGCCTATAAGAACGGCATTTAATAACCCTCCCACAGAAACCATTGTAGATTGTCAGGATAAGAGTATTGAAATGTGGGAGCTAGAGAAAGCGCTGAAAAAAATGGCAAATAACAAAGCACCAGGGACAGATGGTATATCAGCAGAATTTTTGAAATATATGCCCAATGAGGGAAAGGATAAACTTCTTAATTTGTTTAATGATTTTCTGAGAAACGAAAAATTGCCAGATGAATGGAGCGAGTCTGAAACCGTTATGATATTTAAGAAAGGAAATGACATGGATCCATCTAATTATAGGCCCATCGCATTATTGAATATATGTTTAAAGGTATTTACGCAGATCATACAATTTAGACTACAAGAATGGGCGGATGAGAACAATATTATTCCAGAAAGCCAAGGAGGTTTCAGAAAAAATCGCGGATGTGAGGATCAGATCTTTAATTTAGCCGCGGCCATTCAATTAAACATACAAAAGAAAAAGGGTAAATTATATGCACTCTTTATCGACTTTGAGAGAGCGTTCCCCAGTGTGCCCCACGCAAAATTATGGGAAAAATTATCCAAAATTGGTGTATCGTCTAAGATAATACGAATTTTACAGAAATTGTATGGCTCTGCAAATACAGTCATCAGAACTGAGCACGGTGTGACAAACAAAATCGACATGACCATTGGACTTTTGCAGGGGGAAGTGCTCAGCCCTTTAATTTTCAGTCTCTATATTTGGGATATAGAAAAAACATTAAGAGAGGCCGGCATTGCAGGCGTAAAAATTACTCATAATTTTGAACTACAAATACTTGCTTTTGCCGACGACATGGTTTTATTAGCCCCCACACCAGGGCATCTCCAACGCAAAATCAATATACTTGAATCCTACTTTGATGAGTTGGGGTTAAAAGTTAACATAGGTAAAACCAAAGTCAAAGTTATGATATTCCGTAAAGGGGGCAGAGTGGGAAAATTGTTTTTTAAATATAAGGGAGATCCAATTGAAATTGTTAATGAGTACGTCTATCTTGGTGTTCTGTTTACAAGTAGTGGAATATTTGCAAAGGCAGCCAAGACAATGAAACAGAAAGGATTAGCGGCCATGGGGAGAGCATGGCAAATTATTACTTCGGGGAGAGTAAATTCATTCATTAGCAACTGCAGACTATTCGATTCATTGGCAGCATCCGTGCCATTGTATGCTAGTCATATATGGGGGTTACGGTATTTTGACTTGATTGATCAGATCCAAAACAAATTTCTCCGACGACTCCTCAGGGTAAGTAGGTACGTACCTAACTATATCCTGAGGTTAGAAACCGGAAGAGTGAGTATGAAAATAAAAGTTGTAAAGCAATGCGTATCATTCTGGTATAAATTGTTAAATATGGATTCGTCACGATACACAAAGATTTGCTTTGACGCTTTACGAGAAAATGCAAAGATGCACAAAACAGAAGAGAAGTATAATTGGGTCAGTCAAGTTAAAGCAATATTAAGCCATCAAGGCTTCGCGTTTCTTATTGAGGAAAATGATCCCGAAGAATTCATTAAACATGCACACTCTTGCATTAAAACTATAGCAGACTCATGTAGGCAAGAGGACATTACGAGAGTGAAAGAATCTGCCAATCATAGCTACTATATGGGTCTATTGAATGAAATGCCATTACCCGCGAAATATTTATGTTTTCACTTGTCAAATGAAAAAATATCCGTTCTGGCTCAGGCTAGACTGAACAGAAATTCTTTTTATTTCGATAAAATCAGTCACTTACTAAACAATGAGGAATGTCAGCTTTGCAATGAGGAAAAAGTAGAGGACATGGAGCATTTATTACTGAAGTGTATACACAATCAAGGTTTTGCGCGTGGCTTTATTAGTGAAAACAAAATTACACCAGGCGCTGACGGTACTTTTTGGCCAGCTATATTAAATTGTGGTGACAAGAAAGTACATACATACATACACGTACCCAGATTTATACCCATATTGGAATGCAAGCTATACTTATTTTGTGGCACCAAACTGGGATAGGTGGGGATGACGGAATGTTTCACCCAGCAACAGAGGTTTTCCCTGTCCACAAAAAGGATGTTACGGGAGATTATCATGATAATGTCAATGGGAAAACATACATTAAATGGTTCAAGAGTCTTGTAGAGGAGCTGACAAAAACTGGAAACAAATACATTATTGTAATTCTCTTGTTAATTTGTTTAACTTATGACGAAGTAGTTTGTTTAAAGATGATGTTTGATGCTTAAAAAGGTTCAAGACAATGCCCCGTACCATGGCTCCAGTGAAGTTCCAAAGCAGAAGGACCGAAAGCAGGTGCAATATGATTGGCTTCAAAGGAATCTACCCGTTGATAAAGAACGTCTTCAGGACATTAAGAAATATCGTAAAACTGAATTATGCGACATGGTCAAAAGTCTAAAAGCAACAAAATCCTACTTCACAGTCGATAAGCTTGCAGCTGATGCAGGCCATACGGTTCTCCGGCACGTTGAGTATTTTATGAACACATTTATTGCTGCCTCAATGAAACTTCTTAATTATGTGAAAGAATGGTGTCTTTGCAGCCTGCCGCCCTATAATTGTGATCTCAACCCTATTGAATTGGTGTGGAAGGATATCAAGGATGCCGTACGGAAGGGTAATGTTGACCAAAACCTAAACACCATCACCGCACTTGCGAAACAGGTTATCAGTGAATATCCTGTAGATAAATAGAAGGCCCATGTGCAGCATGCCAGGAAGTAAGATTTTCTACCAAGCATGAAAGAATCAGTAAAGCATTGTGATGATATTCATGTCATAATTTATACTTAATACTCGCCTTTTACTTCCATTCATTTTGATTGGCAGTTTGGAGCAGCTTTACTGGGACCAGGACGGATTCCATGAAAATCTAATGGAAGAAAATTTCTCATTGATTGTATGTATGGAAATCTTTGGATTCAATATTTTGTTTGATATATTATACATCTTTTCCTGTCTTGTAAATTATGTTTCTTTTCAGATTCCTGTGCATGATGACGATGATGATGACGATGATGACGATGATGCCGAGAACACGGACGCAATTCCGATTGACCCAAATGTGATTACCAGTGACGTGCACGATGATTTGGATATGGAAGACGATGACGAATTATTAGATATCTGATATGTAAGAAGTGACTTGGTTACCTTTGAGTAACATCACGTATTAAATGGATTTTAGATTATCCATTATAAATGCCTAGAGTAGCATTTGTTTAGATTATATTAGTACTATGTACCTGAAATGGCAGCGAATCATTTTTTGGAGAGTTGTAGGTTAATATTAAAAATAAAATAAAAACTGTACTCACAAGCATAACATTCAGATTTCAATCCATTTAGCAACTTTTACATATAACAATACAATGCAACATACAATGCTTGTAATGAAATATAATTACAATATGCAATTTCATATTCTTACGATATAATGAAGCATGGTTTTCCGAAACTGATTTAGCATCACTCATATGAATAATGAAATGTACTTTCTCCAGTTTCCACCAAAGAGTAATCCTGAACTATGAATAGTATTAAATTACGAAGGATACATGTCGATGTGAAGTAGTGCGCATTATGGTTTGATTCATTACTATGCTAGGTAATGTGTAAGGATTACATAGTGTGCAAACTGTAATTCGCAAGTTCTGCTCACATCTTCACCATCATGTACTTCCACTTGTATTGAGTGTAAAAGCACTGGTTTGCATCTGTTGTAAATATGGGTCATTTGTGCATATTTTGTGGCACCATTAATAAGCCACTTACTAGTTTGTTTGTTTTAGTAGTTTCTGCCTACATTGGTGATGAAATTATGGAAAGTGCTTTCTCCCAGTCAGCAAGAGAATCCTTATGACAAGCAAAAAGTGTAACATGACAGATAAAAACCATTATTTCTAATAGCGGTGGAGTAAGCAGTTGATTGTATGATATGAAACAAAACGAACAATACGATTGACAAAAGTGGCGGAGTGTTAATTATCAGGTGGCCATGAAGAAAGTTAAGTTTTAGCTCGAAGAGCAATATTGTTTTGTTTCCGTGAATGCTATAAACCAATTTGTTCGATTTTATACCTCATGAAACACCTTTTGGGTGAACATTGTAGCAATTTTGGGGACATTGTAGGAACTTTGGGGCACTTTGAAACACATTTGAGAGAATTTCAACACCGTGCAAAATTTTAACCGCCAACGGACAGACGGACATACAGGCTGCGCGATTAAGTAACCAATAGTTTCTTCAATTAAGAGCAAGAGATAATGGTTATGATCATCTCTCCTCTTTGCTCCTCCTGAAGCTCTTTGCTTTCATTAAAAGGAAAATGTCATTTACTATGTAATACTACTTTCATCTTTTTGCATTAGATGTGTCACTTATGCACAAACGAGTTGGAATAAACAAGTGCAGTATGTATACACTTGATCGTTCTGGCATTTAAATTAAATCAATTAGTAGAAAAAAAATTAATTTAAGAACTTTTCGCCCCGTGGTGTTTGTTTACCAAACAAGCAGCAAAATCTTGTCGAGTCCTGTAAAAAAAATTTTTGCATGTACAAACAGAGAACCAATCGCAGCCCCCTCAAATATCATGCAGCTGAAGACGGCGCCAACAATGACCTTCTTTAAACACAGACAGTATCTATACCCCCTTGAGCATTTGTGGGAAGCTTGGCTAATCATATTTAATTTCATGTAGTGGCAATTTGTTTCTTTTTGGGAAACTATTTCAAGAGATAATATAAAATAAAACTCTACTAAATTATTTTAGAATTTCATAACATTAAAATTCAAGCCAACATCATGTCAAGCCGTTTGGGTTATATCAATCAATCCCGAGAGCACTGCTTTTGTCCATTGATATGCTTGTAGAGGCTTACGACTTTGTATTCCGCAAAATCTAACTTTTCCAACGTTTTCAGCATCACCGATTACGTATGTGACAAAATTGGCAGCCCATCCGGACACCCTAACATCGATACCCTACCTTGTTAGAATAAAGTTCATTAAACTCGGAATCAGAGAAAATTAAAAAGACAAGTAACTCGTTCAAAATAATTAAATATTTAGCTATACTTTTTATTTTTTTTAAATAAAAATATTTGTCCTTGTTGCCCAGTTATTATTGGAATCTTTGTCATACGTAATAAAAGATAAAAGCTAAAAAAATAGACTTGTGAGATAAGTTTAGGAGAGAAAATGGGTATTAATATTAATGCTTCTATATGGATGGACAGGATAGTATATCAAATATTACTTGAATACTTTGGTAATCAGTTTTCATGTAATGTGATTTTTCTTTTCGCATGCTAAATTTAAACGAGGACTTGACAATTTTTGGGTCATTATCCTTTGCCAAAATTGCGGAAAAGATATAATTGTATACGGTATACGTTGCGTCATATTCCTTAATAGGAAGCCAACAGTAATAATAACTAATAATATTCTAGTATCCTCTGAAAGAAATTACGCATAAAATATAAATACAGTTAGCCTATACTCCCTTTATAAAGTGGTATTGCATGTTCACCGGATTGTATCATGCCTACCTGATAAATTAAAACGATATCATAATTCTAATTTTAATATTAGTTTGATAAGTGAGTCAATAGAGCCTTTATAATTTAATTTCCAAAATCATCTAATTCATTAATTATATAATATGTTCTATCGCATAACATTCAATTGGCAACTGCACTTCGTACACGTACACAGCAATATATCTATTGCCAACTCAATATTTAAATGTCTGATCCCCTACCAGACACACTCAAGACAACCAATATTTGTAACCATAAATGCTAAGGACCTTATGAGTTTTTTCAACTCGTTATTTAAATACAAAATGAAAAACTCGTAATGGCACTTAGCATTTATGGTCACATTTTCTTGAGCTTGCTTGGTCTATTTTGTGAAACGATGAGTTTTAAATTGTCAGTGTGTCTATATATATACACCAATGCCCTTATTTTATTTGTTATTTTTAATCTACAACTTATTAACCCTGAGCTAACGTGGTCCTGATTTGTTGCCCGTACCGTGGGTTTCTGAGCATGATACACCAATTTACAACCCTTTCAACCTGAATATTTGCAACCATAATGGCTCTCGTCCACAACCTTCTTGCATGCGGAATCACAAACACAATCAAGAGAGATCCATCAATAATGAATAAACAAATTGCGGTGACACCTAATCCAGTCCACATGTTGAGAGCCGTCGGCTCTTTCATTTCCTCAAGTTGTGTCGCGTTGACGCTGTCACGCAGCACCTTGATATTTACGACTCCTTTTAGGTTGCTCAGTTTTTCGTAAATACCCATTTGATGCCACAGAGAGCCCACCTTGTAATATCGTTTCGAAAGATAGCCCCAAACTCTCATACTAGCCTTTCGGACAAACGGTATGACGCTACTGGCATCAACCGCTTTGCAAAAGTACTTGTTCTCCATCTCCCAAATATTTTTACCCATTAAATGATAAAGGGCCTCTCCAAACACCTGATGACAACCTGCGGCGTAAATCAGCCGATGGGTCGTAACGAATTCTAGCAACCAGCCAAAGCCCTTCTCATCCAAGTGGAAGAATTCAATGGATTTGACTGCTTGCATAAGTTCGCGCCCTCCCAGTAAAGTCGTCACAATTTCCTGCTGTTTCGGGGAAAGTCCACGGTGAAGGAATGATAGCAGTATATCCAATATTGACGGCATTCCAACACCATATCCCTCTTCCGAAAGCAAGTCGAGATAATGGGGAAAATCGTTGAATGGCATCAGATCTGACGAAACGCAACTTTGATGGGACGTCGACAGAATGACAAGTGAAATTGAGACGAGTCCGAGAAAGAGTCGCTGGTGCTTTAGACGACAAGCCTGTCCAAAGAAGGGCCACATGAGATCTAGTCCAACCAGCACGTTTTTCCGAATGAAAATGTAGAGAATTAGCGCCACGATGACGAGTATCCACACGGACGATTTAATTGCGGTTAGTTGGCCATACTCGAAAGATGTTGGCATGTCTTCAGATTTAATGCAGGAAATAAACCTGGACAGAATTCCCGAGTGGGTCGTATAAATAAAGCCTCGAGTTTGCACTATTTGCGTTGGGATATATTGAGTCATGCTTTCGAACCCTATGACCCGCATAAACCAAAATGTTGATGGCCCTTCCGCTAGTGGGAAGTCGAGAATATCTGGAGTCAGTGTGACATTCATTATGGACTCTGTGGTTCGTCCTACAAGCGGCTCAATAAACTGACACTTCTTCATGTGCCAAAATAGCTGACTCAGACTGCCATCCTGTCCTTCCAATTTAAGGAAACAGTCGGTTATCTGTTTGAATAATATGAACCCCGGAAGTCCGTACGGCATTTCCATTCGCACATGTCTACCGTATCCGTTGCCATTGAGATTGTCCTTAATCTTCAGAACATGCTTCAATTCGAGCCCAATTGGAAAATAGTGAAGTTTTTGTGTTGGGCAGAAATAGCAAAGAATGGCAATCTGCGAGAAATTTTCCCCGAAAAATATAATGCCGGCGTGAAAGGGTAGCAGATCAAAACGGTAAATAATATTTGAAAAGCGATCCATAATTTCCCGCCCATTGTATCGAGTAATGCGCACCATGAATAGTACATCGTCAGATGTTCCAAATCCGGACCACTGTATTGCGTCTACCGCCTCCATGAATGATTCGGTTGACACCACAAAGAGAATACAATATGTGGTCAGCTTTTTTCCTGAAAACCGAAGGTAACCCTGGTTCAGTGTAAGACCGTTGTCCCATTGCTTGTGCTGTATCAACAGTGAAAGATTTCTAACGGTATGGATGGTAAAAGAGTGAAGAAATTCGTGGTCTGATTCAATTGCAGGAGCTTGTGTATTATGCGATGTAACAACGTTAATCAGACAGTTTGATTTTAGTTGCAATGGCAACCGGAAACATTTGCAGGGGAATGAAATGAACAGTGAGACTATTAGAAATAAATATACTGCTGAGAAAGCACGGCTTGTTAATTTTACGTTTTTGCAAATCTCCATATCGCCCTGAAGCAATATTTGCGACTAATGGAGTAATGACAAATTTGTAAAACTCAAAATATTAATTCCAGAGTAACTGTTCCACTGACTAATCTTTGTGTATGGTATTAGAAGATTGTCCCCGTATTGAAAATTACAGATTCGGTTTCCTAATAATTTGAGCAAATGGCGCTGACGGAATACCATCAAGAATTGGAGTTGGAACGGAGAGGTAACATATTCACTCCTGCTTAAAACTTGGTCGCATAACGACTTGATTGCACAAGGTAGATTTTTTTTCTTTCCACGCCCACCTTTCCTACTCTCAAAGTATAATTTATAAAATGTTGTACTTTTTTCTCCAACGCTCCGTTGATTTAAGGAGCACAAGAAGAGCAAGGAATCTTTACACACGCCCTTTTCACATGAAAATGTCGCCGAACCCTACTTACCTCATAGTGGTAGTGCACAATGTGATACATTAAGTTCGTCTAAATGCCATCTCAACTATACCAATACTCAGAATATCGAGTATCTTATTCTGTAACCATCACTAAGGTATAATCTTTTTTAAATTAACAGGTATAAAATTAGGCATACAATTTCTCACCCATAAGAATAACTACGTTTTCACTTCACAGATTAACATAAATACACTGTAATAAATTGGCAGTTTACAATAGATACTAAAGTGAGATGCACACTGAGTCAACCTGAAAATAAGAAGCTAAACATTTTAGATTACGGCGTCGCGACAAAATAATATAATTTAGTAAAAACTGCTTCAGTTAATGAGGTTTTGAAGAGGAATGATGAAAAATTGTTATGTTTAGATGATGACTTAAAATAACCATAAAATAAAAATGCTCCGACGACACATAATCAAATTTCTGGTTACTTGCAATTAATTAACGGTTAGGTTTTAACTAAGAGTGGAAGTGTGGAACATGTTTTAAGGAGGTGCGATTATGAGAATAATTGCATTGAATTACAGTTGGCTTGCAATTGGCAATTTTTTATTCTCCCATCGGGCACATGCACTTCTGCCTAACTTATGGTTTATGGATTATGTCAATTTCTCGACAGAGTTTAGGGTGACATTTTAGAATTATTTGTTTTTAGCAGTTTTGAAAAAATGTGAAAATCCTAGTTAGATATATACGCAAACGCTGATTCCAATGCAGGAAAGGTTACGTTCCCATCTACCAAAGATTTTGCCGGAGAGTGTAGACGTGGACGCAGGCATGTAGCTAAAATTTTGTCAAAATTGCAGTTCCATTGAAGTTTGAAGTCAAGACAACGAGCTGGTCACTTTATATTAGTATTTGTTTGTTCAGGCAGAAATCGTACAGTTTTCAGAAAATTCTGACAAGGCGTATTAAGTTTAACTATCCTAATCTTTAACTAATTAAAAGGACAAGTTGATTCGAAGGATATGTTACGGTGCTGAGATCTAGCTGAAGTCGGCAGCGTTCTAAATTAGAAATACGAAAGATGTTATGAACCTCGTGGTTCGATTATTTAATAAGAAGCGTTACACGAACAACATGATTTAAATGATTTAACCTAGTACATTCGTTAAATTATCCATCGGCACAAAGAGATTTTTGCGTCGCCTCAATTACCCACATTTGGATTTGATTTAAGTACGCCCACTGCACCTTGAACTCATTCATTTATGCTTCTTGAAATGCAACCCTATTTTCGATTGGAAATCGGAGCCATTTACAAATTTAATAAATTAGTATTGCTTGCACAGTTTTCACAATGACGTCATAGAATATTTTCTCCATACTTAAAAGAAATCAAATAACCAGTAAGCGAATATGATGTTTAATTTAATTATTACTAATTATGCTGCATGTGATTGACTCATAAAGTCCTGTTCCCAAAATGAAATGTCATTTTAACTGCAGCATTCTGCTTCTACAGCATACAAAAAATTGCTTTGAAAACATCAAAGGTATGGACACTTACACACATGAAATATTTATTTAAATAACATGTACGTTCTTGGAGGATGCGTAAGGATTTCCAAATTTTGGTTAAGAAAACCCTAAATGTTGAACTAATTTATAAAATATAAAATATGGCAAAGAGGCCTATACTATTTGCTTGCCTTCTATACACTTTCCCAAAGAACCTTTCGTGAGGCAGAAAATATAATTAAAGTACATTGGAACTCATCACCAGATCACGATTACATTTGGTGACTTCTGGGGATGCTAATTATTTTCTTCATATTGTTTCCTATTATCAATTGTATAAAATATCATTAAACTTATCTAAATATATTTATTTTTATGGACATTGTCGGTAAGTAACTATTACACATTTTATTTTTAAAAACCTACGAGGGAACAAATAAATCATTAGCGCATACATATATACATTTACCTTGATTTAAATTTAATGCGTGCATATTTTGAAAAAAAAACACCCACAACAAAAATTGATGAATACTCTGGCTGACTCATTGCCATTACTTAGACAGCTAAAGAATACATTATTTAGGCATTCGGACGCAAGCAGAATTACAAAATATAATTAAATGATATGAGATTATTTATGGAATCTAATTTTCCCGATGGTGACCAAGGGATGCATCCGTCCATATAGCTAAATATAGGCAGAACCAATTTCAATGTTGCTCAAATATGCTATTATTTTCTAACAATTTTCTCATTTTAATTGGCATGGCTTCAAGAAGAGTGTCACATACACGGCTCGAAAAGTTGTGGTACCACGATACCGCAGGTATGAGAACCAAACCGAAATTCGGGGTATCATTTGGGAGAACCAACATGTTTGGTCGCCGAAGGCGGCCAAACATGTTGGTTCACCCAAATGATACGGCGTAAATAGTGGTTCTCGCAGATATTGACACTGATTCTCTCCAAAATATTATCAGTGATTCTCCTCAAAAACTTATCAATGGTTCTCCTCAAAAACTTATTAATGGTTCTCCTCAAAAACTTATCAATGGTTCTCCTCAAAAACTTATCAATGGTTCTCCCCAAGAAACTAACACTTTCTCCCCAAAAAACTAATACTTTCTCCCCTAAAAACTAACACTTTCTCCCCTAAAAACTAACACTTTCTCCCCAAAAAATTAACGCTTTCTCCCCAAACAATTAACGCCAGTTTTTACCAAAAAAATTACACTGGTCCTCCCCGAAATAAGTAACGCTAGTTCTCCCCGAAAAAAGTAACGCTAGGTCTCCCCGAAAAATAATACTGGTTCTTCTAGAAAATTAACACTGGTTCTCCTAAAAATTAACACTGTTTCATCCACAATATTTAGAAATGGTCTTACCAAAAAATACTTGTTCTGCACGAAATATTTACACTTGTTCTCCCAAATCTGTCATAGATTAACCAAATATTTTGATTCCGATTCTCCCAATATGTTGGCACAAAAGCGCAAAAAATTATGACACACACTGGCGCTAATGCTAATACCATATAACATGCAATGTTCGGAACAATGTTCAGTTCCAACAGATTTTTTATATATCAGCAGCTGAGGAATTAATTGGGTGGTAAAATAAAGGTGAACCGCAAATATGGTTTCAAATTACACAATGAGTTACCAAATCAATCAAGAATAGCTTCGTACGACGGTATGTTGATGTCTGATATCTTATGAATTGTGTAACACATTTGCATGTTACAACTAAACAACTACTTAACTGTTAAAGTCTTAGCTATGTAGTAGAATATAATGTATTTAATAAAGAGAATCCGATGGGTTCTGCAAAAAGTTGTGTCTTGGAAGGTATCTAATTTCACATCTCGTGATCAAATCAAATTCAAATCGGCAACTTAAATGATTTTGCATCAAATCCATCTTTGTTTCTCTTACCGAGACAAGTTGAGTTATAGCGGAGTTAGGATAAGTTATAGAAGAGTTAATATGAGTTATAGAGGCGTTAATATGAGTTATAGAAGAGTTAAGATGAGTTATAGGGGAGTTAAGATGAGTTATAAAGGAGTTAAGATGAGTTATAGAGGCGTTAATATGAGTTATAGAGGAGTTAAGATGAGATATAGAGGAGTTAAGATGAGTTATAAAGGAGTTAAGATGAGATATAAAGGAGTTAAGATGAGATATAAAGGAGTTAAGATGAGATATAAAGGAGTTAAGATGAGATATAAAGGAGTTAAGATG
The DNA here is from genome assembly GCA_004115045.4 of Sinella curviseta. Classification (NCBI taxonomy): domain Eukaryota; kingdom Metazoa; phylum Arthropoda; class Collembola; order Entomobryomorpha; family Entomobryidae; genus Sinella; species Sinella curviseta. Next base: position 83,673 of record RBVU03000011.1, on the reverse strand, counting down.
AGATATAAAGGAGTTAAGATGAGATATAAAGGAGTTAAGATGAGATATAAAGGAGTTAAGATGAGATATAAAGGAGTTAAGATGAGATATAAAGGAGTTAAGATGAGATATAAAGGAGTTAAGATGAGATATAAAGGAGTTAAGATGAGATATAAAGGAGTTAAGATGAGATATAAAGGAGTTAAGATGAGATATAAAGGAGTTAAGATGAGATATAGAGGAGTGAAGATAAGTTATAGAGGACTTAAGATAAGTTATAGAGGAGTTAGGATAAGTTATAATTTCTAGTTAAAAATTATTCATCTTCTTCAAATAACCGTCATAAATTGTGCAGGATTAGAAAATTCACCGCATTGTATAACAAGCGTCAACCGCCTGTTATTCAGAAAGAACTTCGCACATGCAAACTGCGTGGTATTTATGAAATCAGCGTTCCGAATTGTTTGCAAATGAAGTTACTCGGATAGTTGATTTGTATATCGGAAAAGCCGAACTGGCCGCGCGTAAGCTCGGCCGGCTTTGGGAGAACCAAATTTCCACGGTATGAGAACCAATTTAAACTTTTCGACCACTGGTGTCACATAAGCAAGCGTAGAGCTATACTCGTAACGTAATTACTTTTTTCTATTCGTAAGACCGATAGCGTCAGTGTACCGCTTCGTAGTTACTGTACGCGAAACTTTCCACATGTTGATCCTATGCATGGTTGCAGAACTTAAATACGGAAAATCCTGTATATTAAATCGCCGCATTCTAATACTGGCATATCAACAATTCCGAGCACTTACTTCAAAATAGATTGTCCGGAACGAAACGACGTAGAAACCATAGTATCAATTGTAATTGGAGCTACGTTCCGAGGAACGTAGTGTGATACAACTTACAACATGATCTGGAAAGCTATGGAAGTCCTTGTACCTCTCGCGTTGACTTTTACACTTCCATTCGACTCTTGTGCAGCATATGAGTTTTCATTTGAGCATGAGACAAGGTCCAATTGCTTTGTAAACATTATTTTTGAACGAGAAAATAAGTATGAAGAAGGGATTCAACCGGTGAATGTAAATACTTGGACAGTATTCCGCAATTTGAGTCTCTGGAAATTAGGCCTTTATCATTCCTCAAATTCAGAGGGTTTAACGATTCAGTCCGGATACTTGAGGTTCAATTTTAAACTTGGCTCAGCATGCATCATATTTGTTGTAGTGCCGCAAACAATTCCCGGATTACTGACAGCCATCACTAATTCCGGCTACGGCACCTCGAAGCATGCTTTAATACTAGTACACATCAGAGACGAACATGGGAGTCTATATCATAGTCTTCAATCACAAACATTGGTGAAACTGGCCATGAGTTCGATCATCTTTCCTTCTCTGTGGATATTGCATTTTTCAGGAACATTTCGCACTCCCTTCATCTCCGCATTATTTCCGTATATTGCTACTCATGCGAGAACAAAATTAAGGATGTTTCTTTACAAGCATCGGAAACCACGTCTGCTTCGGAGGCTAGCCGGGACATAAAGTATTTGGCACGCACTACAAACGATGAAAACAATCGCATCATCTACGGCCATATGTACACAAGATTCGGATTCCACGAGGAAAAGACCATGTGGCAATTAAAAATCTGTACGGAGTGGGAAAACCGACCATCATTCTACAATCAAATCGATAAATGCAAAGCAGGAATATACGTTGCGCTAAGAATGGCATTGCATTTGGCAAATGTGACGATCCCAAAAATTGATTTGTTCCCTAAATCAAACTTTATCAAACCAACCAAGTTTACGCTGGTCAGATGGCCCCTCACGAACACACTAGCTTGGACTAAAATTTATAACGACCGCTGGCAAATGGTTCCTAGCCACCAGAAAGGATATATATTACTGCACTGCAGCAAAGTGCAAATGGGGACGACATCACCTTGGAGCACCTACACTCATGTTTTCGACTGGAAAATTTGGCTCCTCTTAGCCTTTCTCATGGCATTGTATGGAGGTGCTTTGTACAAGGATATTTTCATGGCGTTAGATCTACTCAGCCCGTTTTTTCAATCCGGGTTGCGCCTGTCCCATCTCAGAGTGTTTGCAGCTGTGTACCTGCTGTGTAGTTTGTGTATTGCGGCGCATTTTGGTGGCGCATTTTCGCTCAAGTTTTTATTTTTCGGCAGTCTTAACGTGTTATCGGAATTTGTTGCAAATGATTACAAGGTATATTTTCCTGCCTATGCACAGAAGAATATAAAATATATTGTGAGCACATTTTCGAAACCCGAGGTGGCCTTCTTCAAACGAGAATACAATGTGAAAAATGTTATCGATGCCCACTATCCTGGCGCTCTCAACTTTTCGAATGACAGCAGAGAAAATATTGAAATCATATCAAAACGCAAATTGCTCATGCTTAGCTCCCTGGTACATACAAGCGTCATGCCCGGTCTCTACCACATTTTCAAACATGCGGAGAAGGCGGTCGTCGAAAATGATTACATATGTGGCTACCAGAAGTATTCGGGGGCACGAATCACGACAGACTATCGGACGTATATGTTTTATGGAATCAGAGCTGATATTGTAGCAAACATGTTCAGAAGTCTGCTTGATGCTGGTTTTGGGAAACATTTAGAGGACATTATTACCTTAACCATGGCATTACGGAGTAGGCTGAGATGGTCTGATGCCAATGCCAGTCTTCAGGTTCCTAAAGCACTATCGCTTGAATCGCCGTTCGGACATTGTTGTTTATTATATTTTTATGTAAACTGTACCTGTTTTATATGTTTTCTCGCTCTACATTTTAGGGGCAACCTTTATCGACATGGCGTTGCATGTGTGATTAAGAGTTTAAGGTTGGGAGCTATGAAAGTTTTAAAGAGGAAACAAGCATGTACAACGGTTGTAAGCATACAAGTGCAAAGTATGATGACGTAACGTTATTGTGACATATCGATCTTAAAATAAGAAGTATTAAATCAAAATGCTAAGTTGCGGACAAATCGGGATTACGTTTGTTCATATTTAATATCGATTTCCCAGAATATTACAAAAAATTTTCGAGTATGTAGTTCTCCAAATCCATCTGTTTCTTGAAACAGTTTATACTTCATTGGTCGGATTATTCACCTCAGTTTAGTGTGCCTATTTTTAAAAGGGAGCCCACTTTAATAAAGGATGAACACGAGCCGACGTATATTGGATGTAACTAATGTTTTGTTTATTTATAGATTCCTATTTACTGGCTCTTGGTTGCGCTATTGAAAATCTTGGAGGAATATGGAAAGCGCACTTTTAATATACCTATTGGATTTATGGGAAATTGTTTATGAAGTTTCCAAATTAATGCAATAGATTGTGATGCTAACCTACCAGTAGGAATGTAAATAGTGATGTGTAATCGTTCCTACGTACATTTATTTAAGCCTCGCCCTCTTTGACGATAGTAATTCAATAATATCTTTCTAAAATAATGAGTATCTACATAAGATTAATGGAGCTTTCCGTTTTCCTCTTTGTTCAGTTCATGCATGAAATTGTTTTCAAGTTCGGTATGTTTGTCTCTATTTACACATCAAAGTAACAAGAATAATGATTCACAAGAATCTACCTTTATTTGAATGCATACTAGCCTGTGCACTACTGTGTACTCGAAGTAAATGGAAAATCGGCGCAAGGTGCATTAATTTACACACCATTTTCGATACAAATTTGACGGCAAATAATAAGTTAACTTTGTCAAGGGAGTCATTTCAAGATTTTCACTTAAAATAGAATTCCATCTCAAATAAAAACACATGACTCCAGCGACTACAGTAGGAATAACTTATACGTTTTAATAAGTGAAGTCAATCGGTGACTTGTTTCTGTTTATTCATTTCTTAATCATTTATCATTAAGCTGAAATTATATCAAATGCATTTACTAAGGCATAAGTATTGACACAAATTGCAAGAACATAAATAATTAAATATTCTCGCAGATGTTTGGCATTTTTTGAAGTTACTCACAGTGAAACAGAATAGCAATTAAACTTATTCAGGTGTAGCTAGAAATAATAACGTTGACGATGGTTTTTTAAATGATGATCCTGATCCAAATCGGCAAGATTTCTGAATTGAGAAAAAAATATTTGCATTTAATTTCATTGACCTTTCATTGATAATTTAAGCATTGTAATTTGGGATATTATCGTAACTAATTTAAATTGCTTAATGAAAAATAGAAAATGTTCTCATTTAACTGACCATGAGAAAGCAAGAACAAGTACACCTCGGAACGTCAGCCCTGAAATAAAAGTGGTCCAATACAGTTTTCGAAATTATTGTATTCGAAAATGTCGAAACTTTTGAGAGCTCAAAAATCTCTGGCTGAAACTCTTCAGAATTCCTTTCTGACAAATCTACGAAGGGTTCACATTGGAAGTCAAACTCGATATCTCACAACCCCGGCAAGTGAAGATTCGGAATTTTTGATACTACAATGGCTTAGCTGATAGTGGAGCATCATGAAATAATTTGTTCAGCATACATACCTATGCTCAAACTAGTTACAAAAGCCAAAAAATAAATTACGCTTTTGTAATTAGTGTTTTTGATTACTAGAAGCAATTTATTTACTCTTACTTGACACTGCCGTGCTCATGTATTCAAGCTGGTGAATTATTATTTTACGTGCAAAATGTACTCAAGTAGTCGTAAACGAACTCGACATTTTCCAGGAGATAAAACGTTTTTACCTTCCAGGTGACTAAAACACAAAGCGATCGTCATCAAAGTCGGTTTCGAAACGGTCCATCTCCTCTCCGATTACAAAAGCTGCCGGAAAATATAGGGCAACTCTTTTGAGTAATTGAGAAACCTTTTAGGGGCAAATTAATAATTTTGCTGGGCCAGTAGCATTCAATCTGGTAAAGACGAACCAGCACAAAAACATTGCTTCTGATATTTAAGAAATACTCGTTAACAAAAGTAATTTGTTTCTTACGTGAATGTAATTAGAAAACGCTGACAATAGTATGTCCATTTGCATCTGACGTGAACTAACATTGCAGTGAAATGATTGCACTGCCGATACTCTCTAATGGCTTCAAGAGCGACGTTTTGTTGAGCATACGTGACTTAAAAGCCATCTAGATAACGTTCCACACCATTTTGTGGATGAATAAGACTCCAGTTACACGGACACATAATTGTGGTGAGACCGTAAAGATGAACCAATGAGAAGTATAGCTGTTTTGACCGCAAACTCAGAGCCTTGTACACTGTGAACCAAAAAAATGAGGTTTAATCATTATTTGGCGATCGCTTTTGCGAATCAAATATTCTACAATACTATTATCTGTAAAGGGTTGAAGCTAAGGCGACTGGACTTGCTTGACGACAAAGGTAAATACAAAGAACGGGAAAAGGCTGCTAATACCATTTGGAAAAAAGCTAAACATAGCCATAGATTAACAGGTTCACAGAGATTGAACCATGTCATCTCACAATATCGTAACCGAACCACCTTCACTGTTCTTAATAACTACATGGGCGTGGATATCCTGGAAACAGAACTTCCGATTGTCATACGGAAACCAGTGCCAGCAATTCGTGGCTGGCGGTTAATCTGGGTGTCTTACAACATACCATTATGTAACAGCGGATCTTGTACAATGTCAGAAAATATGTGCAATTATTCCAAATTTGTAAACAATTACATAAGTGAATATATTTCGTACCACGAGTTTTGTCTACGGATTAACTACTTCAACATGTCAGTATCCTCTAAACCATGGTACGGAACTGCTCAAATTGATTTATTTTTTCCACTTAACTTGGCGCGTTATGGAAGTCTAGAGTTCATGCACATATTCCGCTATCATGCTGCTATGGAGTATGAACATCCCATGCCAGCATCAACTACATCTATCAACATTCTTGTTACACGTGATATAGGAATGACGGCTGATTTTCAAGAAAATTTGTGTAGGTGGGCTGGGGGACGAATAAACTCAGGGATTCCTGATTAAAGGGGTATGCGAGCCTGGGACGACCTCGTGGGGCCAACAATTTCTCACGAGATCTTTGTGCTTACCTTAGACGCCCCTTCTAATAATGTACAAGTTGAAGTACTTAAGCCATTCCCCTCAAATAATCCATGCAACCATTCTCTGAATATGACAGCAAATGAATACAAGGCTAAGGTAGAGGACGGGAGAATTTCGAATATGGCATTCCTGGAGGCAAAACAATTGCACGTTTGGAATGTTCCACACATGCCCGGATCTGATCACCAGCTAACCCGAGTTAGAAGATATATGGACCTTTGCCCTTCGAATCCAACTGGTCGACATGGTTTGACATTACCGGAATATCCACACAAGCAAGATCGTGTGCTTGTAGCAGTCGCTGTAACGCTACAAGTGTTCATGCAAAACTACACATATAACACAAATCGGTGGGACAACTGTGGCGCATGCGAAAATGGTAAACCTTCGCAAACGATCCGTCATAATAAATTTCCATTCTTTTTAGGATGGAAAGTTGTGCACAAACCGAAGGCGGTAAATTACACCAGCGAAACACACATGATCATTGTAGAAAACAAGGTGGGTACATTACGATTTATAGCTTGTGGACGGCGGGGAAAAAATCCATTTCCGTTTCAAGAACTCCTAGGAGTTTTCGACATGTATGTTTGGGTGAGCGTAGGAATTGTCCTCCCAGTTTTGATCATTGGATTGATACGACCGTATTGGAAACAGCTTGAAACTGTAACTACAAGAATAAACCCAATAATGAAGACGGTAAATTACCTCGTGTGTCTTTTCAGGGTACTCGTGGAACAAGGCGATCCATTCCCATCCCACATTGCAAACGTGGAATCACTTCGCTGGATAATCGCAGCTTTCATGCTGAGTGCACTGGTACTAAGCAATGCATATAAAAACAGCAATGTCTACAACATGATAACTCCAAGGCTGCCAGTTTTGTATGAGACTATTGGTCAGCTTGTGAATGATACATTTGTAGTCCACACAAGAGCTACGGCTCTTTCTCTTGAGACCTTGAGGCCTGAAGGTGTCATTGATACAATTGATAGGCATGAAGTCTCAAACGGGTACTTGAACATGTTTTCAGAAGTGTGGACGCATGACCTCAAATATTACGGAGCTTATAGGAAGCACTTGATCGGTATAAAAAGGAAATATTTAGATCATTCGAAACTTCATTCGAAAGCTTATGGACAGCTGCAAAATCTAACTAGTCAGTTGATTCTGCCCTTATCCAACGTAGCAACGTACTTGAACAATAGCATGGATCGATCAATTGAAGCCGAAGTGTTGAAGAGGTATTCTTTAGCAGAAAGTATTTGGTTTTTAGACGAGTTATTTGCTTGCAGTCGTACAGCTGTCATTCTGCCAGAATATTTGTGCAGCCACTACTTAAAAAGGCTGAAATCTAAAAAAGTGAAATATCTTTCAGTTGGATCGGAAATATTTATGGACAGCAATATTGAAATTGACATTATAGGTCATAGCCCAGTCCATATTTTAAAACGCATGAGACATTGGCAAGAGTCTCACATCTCCAATTGGTGGTTCAACATATTACAAGATAATGGTGGGATACTGAGTAAGGACACGATGCAGCCAGAAAGTGCGGCAATTGATGGGAATATTCTGATTATTTTTGCTTTGTTACTTTCCGGATTATTGACGTCTAGTGTTGTGTTTCTGCTAGAAAATTGGAGAAATATCACAATGAAACTAAAAGGGATTGGCACGAACATGTGGTTATTTTTTCGGATGGCGTTGTCTGCATCGCGTAAATGTATAGGAAGATGGAAAAAGAAAGTTATATTTCATATTTTTGCTGATCTCTGAAGGAAAAAGAAAGTCAGATTTCATATTTTCGTTCCTAAGTAGTATCGGGGTAATATATGTATGTGCTTTAATTACACACGCACGGAAGTTTAACCGTGTAATAGTCACGTGGCACGTATTTAAAAAATGTTTATCAATAGCAAAAAATTGTATCCCGTAGTTTCTATGAATTATGTGGAATAACATTGATTACATCGCGCATTGATTATATCGCGCTTTGATTACAGTGTACTGTAATCATTGATTACATTCATTACATTGTACAGTTTTTAGCATACCTTATTCCTTATACTCATAATGGCTTAATGTTGAGAAATATGGCTTGTATAACAATTATTATTTGGCGATAGCTTGCGTATCAACTTGTGATCTATTTATCCAACAAGAAGCAAGACACCTTATCAAGACGGACAAGGTCCAGTTCCAAACAGAGACTAAATTCCACCAGCAGAAATCAGCGACATTTCTAACATGTTTGAAAATGTGTTTCGTGTTGACCTCCATCGCCAACTGCATTAAACTTAGCAGATACATAGAGCAAACAATTGACAAAATGCCTAGATAGCCCGACAGACCAATTTGGTCACCAAACCCTAGAACAGGATAGAGACTTGGATCTTGGTGGGGTAGATTGTCTTCCAATCTACTGCCAAAACTACTCCAATGATTCCAAAGCGCTGGTAATCCACTCTGTTGAATGCGAGCGTATGTCTGAAATAACCAATGTCTATTGACAACGTACATTTCAACATACGAATAGGATGACGCTAAATAATCTGCTTCTAGACCAAAGCACTGCATACTCATACTTCCGGTTTCCTCCACCGCACTTTTCTCGTAAAACAATAAATTGTCAAACATGTTCCTTGACTCATCTATGCTTACATATTTACAAGACATGTACGTTCCGATTGATTCGTTCGTTTCATGGCTAGCATCGTGAAAGCTTTCATTAAGCATACTCAGTACGTGTGCACTTTTAAACATGTCATAATATTCTTGCCATGGAGAGTTGAAGAACGGGTTATCCCACCAAATCTTGTATCCACCTTGCAGCAAATCCTTCAGAGAACTAAACGGTTTCTCCGGCACAACTACAGTTAACGTGCTCACAATTCCGTTTGAGTAAAAGTTGCAAACGAAAATGCCGAAAATCTGAAAAGCAACGAATAATTTTATTCTATTCCAATAACACGGGGCCGAGTTTCCCAAGATTACTCCAAACATATCCAGCAACCTTTTATACTGTGATTTTTGGTTAAACGTCCGAAGGTGCTTTGTAAATGCAACAACGATTAAGACTGTTAGTATCAGAACTACCCATATGTCAAGGGAAAATGGCTAGATCCAAACGTTACAGTCAACTCGGCTCCCACGCTTTCTCGTGTCCATGCAATACACCAGAACCCGCTTCATGTTAGCAGAATAATACGAACCTGTGTTGATATAGTAGTTGTCCGACATACGTAGCTCATCAACCTCATTATACCACTCGTCAATGACAATGTATTGGCCTTCCTCCGTTTCGTCCGCTTCGGCATAATCGTTTATATTATCGTTATCTACAAGTTGCAAGGAAATATTATGGTATTTTGAAAGTAGGATGGCAGTCATCATTTCCATACTACAGTATGCGAAATTGGCCGACGCTACGTTAACGTTGTTGCATTTGTAAGGATCCGTTCGGTAATAAGTTTCGTTGGTGAATCCAGCGCGTGTTAAATGCACCAACACCTTAACTGCCCGTTGATTCGAATCAGAAAAGTACGACCTATGTAGACCAAGTGGATTGACTAGTTTGTCTACGAACTTTGCACCAAATTGATCTGTAGTTTGTTGACCGTCGCAATACCTGTTACAAAGAACGGTAAACATGGTGTCTTTTCTATCATCATAAATATATAATTTTAAGGCTGGAAAGTGGCTCCAGCGCCTAACCGCCCGCTTCTCCGAAGCGGTGGTGGGTACCTTGGCCTTAGCCAAGGAATCCCAAGCAATATAGAGAAAGAGTGTTGTCGGGTGCATCAGGAGATGCGCAAAAGTATCCAGTGCATCGGAAAACCTTGACAAATCTCCATCGAAAGGGTACAGGATAACATGATGTGGTTGTGTGTGCTTGGATGGGAACAGTCTCTGAATATTGTTCCTGTAGTCTTTGAATACCATGCAGCGAACTCGGACGCATTCGAAATGCAATTCATCCTTCTCAAACGAATGAAATGCTATTTCAAAACGGTCGAAATTGGAGTTCAACATGTCGAAACATGAGTTGAATTCATTTCCCAGATTCTGTGTTTCCGTAGATATTGTATTGCTTTCTGACAACTTTAGACAGCCGACGAGGCTTAAAAGTACAAGTATTTCGTACGCGTCCTTAACGAATTTCATTTTGTTTTCCGGACAACAAAGAATTCTTACAGTTTTATGATGCGAAAGATTATATGATATTCCGAAGTCCTTTCAAATACGAATGCAGTATTAAAACTTTCTTTTCGGTAACGTTTATCCTTACGTACCTGGTCTCTGTTGAACAAGGGTTTGCTGCGCATTACTTATACCCGTTCCGACTACAAAAGGGAATAGTAATGACCTAGCTACAATCATTTGCAATTTGATCGAACTGGCCAGAAAATCGTCAATACAAAAATCAATTTTGTTGAATATCCTAATGACACATTTCATGTTGAGCAAAATTCCGAAAGCAACATTCCGTGGTTGACATTATTAGTATTAGAATGTTGAGTTGTTGTGGTGTATTGTTTAATCAATATTTAATTCAAGTGCTTCAGCAACATCATAATGCATGTAGCAACCAATGCTTTCAATGTCGTAGCCAATATAAAACTATTTAAATTGGTAGTACTGAAATGAAACATTTATGATTGCTTTGCTGAGATACGAAAGGAATTTGATCGTCACGTATCGCTCATTACGATATTCTGCAAAAACTTAATGGTAAATTGGTATGAATCGAAGTATTAGGCGACGAAACAGTTTCTAAAATTGGCAAATGAAGCCAGTAGGGCGATTTATTGTTGTATCGAACTTAGAACAGTTTATTCCAATTACATATGAGATTGAGTATCAAGTTGTAAATGTAAACATATCGCTCCCACTGTAAATGCACTACATCATTCCCAAAATACGAGGATGCCACCTAACGAACTGCCATCATTTTGTTATTTCCGAGTCCATTATTATATATTTCGTCGTCAAGGAAATACTACTCTTGCCATCATGTTGATGGGAATGACAAAAATCCAATCTTTGACGCGTCTACGTTTACATTATGATATTATGGTTTATCAAAATGTGTAATGAAGATCTATTTGTTATCAATGATTTGAGTAATGCTCCAATGCATTATATGCAATATTATGTTTGAACAGGAAAATTGAATGAGGAATCCTTTTGATTCACAATGCAAAATAATCTTTTATCGTAGTCACCACAAAGTATGTATGCCCTAGAGTTGACTAATTAATTGCGCAATATTTAAGTAACGGTCTTGACTCTCATTTCAGTTAACTTGCACGAGATTTTTTTCCCTTAGCTGCTACAGTCACTGGTCATTTTGTAATAAACTGCCAAAATCGAAGAGGAGTGTACCCGAATCTTAGGCAAGTATAGCGTAAAGTAATTAAGAATATAAATCAGTCAGTAACTATAATATAATATTTACACTCTTTGTCTTGCGTAAACTTGAAGTTAAAAAGAAACTGAGTAATAATCATATGCATGTAAGGTGAATAAATGACAACAAAATATTTTTTGAAAAATATTACGATTAGTGTTCACATGAAGACGTGGTATTTTATTTAGGTCAGGTTATTTACATGTGCATTTCTCATTTATTTCTATTTAATTCTACACCAGCCATTTTGATAATCGTCTGCTCTGAAGCTTGCTATCGACTGATGAACTAAAAGAACTAAATACACAAGTAAGGACGATGGAAATAGGTGTTATTTATTTGCTAATTATCATTAGTACGTATGTATATTTGTGACAATAAACAATTCATTACTTGCACTGGATTTTTGTAATTTGTTTACACGTATTTCTCTTACCATTACATGGTCAACCTTTGTATCCATTTTTTCAATTTTTCATTCTGAGATATTTCAATTATAAATAAACTAACTACATGACTTTTGATGGTAAGAGAATTACCTTAATCTCTTCGTCTATTTTCATTGAAACAAACTATCATGAGCATCAGTATCAAGCAATGTGTATGAAACTAACAAATAAATGGAAACTTCAGCGACATATAAGAAAGCTTTAATCTGCTAACTAGAATTATGTTTTTGGTACACTTTGATCATTTTTGAAAAATTAAACTCAAAAATATAAAAAACTAAAGATATGACTTGCCTGCATATTTCGTGCATGCTAACGCGAAATTGCAAATTATCGCCCTTTGAAATATTATTTTCAATGACGAAAATTCAATTCAGAATTTGAATTTTTGGCAAACTTTAAGATGAATTTGTAGAGAAATGATCGAGAATTTTGTAAAAGTGAGAAAAACCTACCTAGATATATCATTGTTGATTCTATTGCTGAAAAGATTACGGTCCTATCTTTAATAGTTTTTGCAGTAGAGCGTAGACGCGGACGCAGGTTTTTCCACACAAATTTTGCAAAAAACCGAATTAATTGGAATTTCTAGGCAAAACGGCTTTTCAATCAATTTAAAGTGACATTTGATATGCGTTGATGCAAAAATTGTTCGGTTTCCAGAAAATTCTGACGACGCGTGTCGAATTGGCAAATAGTGGCACACGAGCAGTGTAACTGAATCTTCGGCAGGTATAGCATTAATTAATTAAGAATGCAAATCAGTCATTCACTATATTCCAACATTGACACACATTCTCTTTCGTAAACTTGAAGTTCAAAAGAAAGTGAATAATACCAACTGCCAATAATACATTTGTTACAAAAAAATCACTACTTGCTCTAGATTTTTAATTTGTTTACTCGTATTACCATTACCATTAAATGCATATGCTTTATCTCCATTTAAAAAGTGTTTCATTATGAAAGTTTTCAATGGTAAAAAATGCTAACAAGATAAGCTCTTATTGTAAGAAGATGTCTTGCCATTTATCAACTGAAGCAAGCAGTTATGAGTATCGAGTGTCAAGCAATTTGTATGAAACAAAAAAATGAAAACTTCAACGGCATATGGGAAAATTTTGGCGTGCCCTATTTTTATTAAGGTTCACGTCGCACTGAAAAGGGTGTTTATGTACCATATTCAATATTCGGTCGAATTTGATGAGTGAGTGTAATTTGAGGAAACGTTTTGTAAGAATCAAGATGTCGTAATAACCAAAAATGTAATAAACGAAAAAAAATGTCTTGATTTGAAGGACAGATGCTACAAATTTATATTCTAATTGAATATAAAATGCTGGACTCCAGCACCATTTAAAATAATAATTACTACATATGCACTACAGGAACTGGTAGGTGTCTCGCTGCTCGCAACCGATTCGTTTTGATTGATTGTTAAATGGAAATGAAATCAATTATTCCTGCATTAAACAGAAGTTAAATATGATATGGTGTAACTAGTCTGTAGTAAATTGATGATGATTTTGAGAAAAATATTATGCATTTAATTTTATTGTCCTTCCACTGATTTTTTTAGCATTCAAATTTGGACGATTCAAATTAATTTAAATTGTTTCAATTATTCGTGTTGATGAGGTTCTTAGCTGTAACTAGTAATATTTAGATACCAATTTGGGTTGTTCCTATTATCTTAATAGCCTGTCATTTCTGAGAACGTGGTTTCCAGCTCGGTGGTGATGCTCTTGAACTTCTCCTGCTCATTTCTCACCTCATCTACGAGGGCATAAAGAATGCAAACGTATTATTATCCATGCACATTCTAATGGGTGCATAAATAGAAATTTCTCAAACAAAATTTTTCATACCCTCAATTCTATCCACTTCCTTCAGCAGTTTCTGCACTGATCGCTCAGCAAACTCAGCTCTCGCTTCAGCCTAACAATTTTGTACATAACCATTTATTATAAATATATAATAATGACTACACAGAGCACGCTAAAACGAAGAAGAAATTACAGCGCACCTGCTTCAACTTGGTGGACAGATTCTTAATCGCTGCCTTGAATTCAAGTTCAGCTTGCCGAGCCTGTCAGCAAAAATTACAAGTTACATGTCATTTATATCATGTTTGTAGAATTTATACTTTTTATTTATTTTCAAAATATTATTATGTACCTTTTCTTCCGATACTTCCAAGGATTTCAGGTTGTTACCCACCACCTTCAACTCTTCCTCAAGCTCTAGAAGCTTTCTGAAAGCAATTTGTAACAAAACGGGAAACTAGACAAAACAATTAAAACTGACATAATGATACCTCCAATTTACAATGCAGTACATAAATCCATACATTTCTCCGGTGCTGGCTCGGTCCTCAGCAATTTCAAGTTCCATCTCAACCATGCTCTGCTTCTGACCAACCTGGAAATATTATTGCATGAACTCAATTACTTTCATATGCTCATAAATAAACATTCTTGTTCAGAGAAATGTTTATTTTAATTTTTTTAGCAAACCATTTTTTAATGAAGCAAAAAAGCAAGCGAATAGCATTGACTGGACAGATGGACAATACACTGCGCTCAGTTCATAAAAAACTGCCAAGACAATTGGACAAGTTCCTGTAAAGAAATTATGAAGCAATTTTGATCTTAACTTCCATTCGCAAAACAAAGCAATTAAAAAAAGTTGTTAAAAATGCAGCAAGCTAATTGAAATATTCAAATACAATTTAATTACTCAAAAAATGTTTTCCGACTTGTCACTCACTACTACTGACCTCCTCACACTTCCTGTCCGCCTCCTCAGCCAAACCTGTGGCGTCCTTGAGCTGGGCCTCCAGCTGCTTCATGCGCTCCTCATCAGTAACGTTGCGATTTTCCAGCACTTTTCGCATTCGCTCAGAGTCGTCCCATGACTGTTGAACTGTGACGAGCTGATTGGTAGCGGTTTTGAGTTTTTCTTCAGTGCTTTCAAATGTTTCCTCAGTTCCTTGCAGTTTTTTTGCGAGTGAGTTCAGTGACAATTCAGTCTTTTACAAAAACAGAAGGATTATATGTACATCAGATTATTCATAGACGAACATCATTTTTAATAAATTGAACAGCTAGTTTGGTATTTGAATTTTTTTAAACCATTCATGTATGTACATACTGCAGTGAGTGCTTTCTCTTTGGCTTCAAGATTAGCATTCACTTTGGTGAGATTTTCTTGCGTCACGGCATACTCTGCCTCGAGCTTTGCAAGCTGCTGCTTGAGAGCATCAATTTCGTC
Source organism: Sinella curviseta (assembly GCA_004115045.4). Lineage (NCBI taxonomy): Eukaryota > Metazoa > Arthropoda > Collembola > Entomobryomorpha > Entomobryidae > Sinella > Sinella curviseta. The sequence continues at coordinate 68,449 of RBVU03000011.1, read as the reverse complement.
GGTGCATTTGATGACGCGGTTGTTAGCATCCCGAGCCTGATTCTCCATCGTTTCCACCTTGTCCTGTGCATTGTCCTTCTCCACCTTCATCGCCTGCATCTTCTTCTTGATTGCCTCCATCTTGAAGCCGCTTTTGTGGGGTAGCTACCACCAAGACGAAATCTGAAGTTGAATAGGCTGAGCGCCTGTTGAAAATAAATTTCAATACAACTTATTCCTACCAATTACTTTAAATGAATCAAAAGCAATATTTGTATTTTTAAAACTCGATTACGTATGAATTAAAAATTATCGCCTGAAAAATTCCGCAAAACTAAAAGTTTCTAACGGACGAGAAATGAGGGCGACTGGATTCAGACGAGAACTGATGTGCTCTGCAGAAAACCTCTAAATGATATGGTATGTATGTCTGGCGAGTGATATCATTTTCTATTATGAATGTATTCATATTTCATGTTCAAGTGTCTCTGTACTCATTTTCCATATCTATTTGTAACAATGGCTATATTTAGCTTTCTGGAAACCAGACGAAAAAACAGCAAAAAATGATGAGCAACAACAAAAGTGTAATATGCTTTATAGCAGTATTGGTTGCTAATGCGGTTATTGGCAAGCTTGAGTGATGATGCGAGGACAAGCTCACATCCTAAACACGTTGGTGCTGACGAAAAGGTGAAACTGGTTAGGTATGCATAGTAGTTTGCTTGTTTGTTGGTGCTGCTGCTATTCCCGTTCGTACTCCAAACGTTTCTTGTGAATAATTTTAACTACCAAAAAATTAATAATCCTGCAAATGAACAAGAAGGTAATAACATGAATCCATTGCTTTTTATAATAAATTGGTGCAGTGCTTATTAACTATCAATTCATTATGAACACATGCGGCGGCGTTTTAATACAACGGCTTGAAAGTACTATTTTTTCTCATAACATATATATTTAATATACTTGTTTGTTTTCTAATATGAAAAATAGGAAATAAAAAATATGATTTGAAGACAATAAAGATAATTTTTGTACTTTGTAGAGAGTCCGCTGCTGGTTACTTGCCAACTTTTGCAAAAATGACGAGTGTTTTTTCTTTCTATTTTTGCAAGCGACCCGAAATGACTTTCAATACAGACACGACGACAATTCACACTCACATGACAGCTTTTGTTCTAACATCATATAACATTTCACTGCTTTACAACTGACTTAATACCAATTATGCTGTAGTTTGGCAAAGAAAACATTGTTTTGTTGGTTCTCTGTAAAATCTGAAATTGGAAAACTCGTGAAATTGGCAAAATGAAACAAATTTTTTTCGCGTTCATTCAATGTCATTTTTACATGCCAGAGTATGGATGACATTCCCAATGCATTGTACTGCTTGGCATATTCGTTGGGAATACATACGACATTACCTTGTAACTCCGAAAAAGTCCTAATGACCACAAAGAACTACATAGACTTCTCATCCCATATGAATAACATCTCCAGAATAAATTCAAAATTTGTTTCTTAACTATCCGTGGCATTAATATAATATCGAGAAATCCGGCATTTAATCCGCATACTACATGACTTCTATAATTTATGAATGCTTTGGAAGAAAGAAAAATAATAACTTTTTGAACAATTAAACGTGTTTTTGTGTAATAAATAAGTTTTAGGCACTCAGGCGTCCATCCAAAATACTCTTTGAATAATTTGTTGAGCAGTAATAATTTTTGAATAATTAAACTACCTATTGTATGGGAAGTGAAACTATTTCTCGAGATAAATAAATGTTTTGGGTTAGATAATCTTCAGAGTAAGTCGCATAGCTCCAACGTCATTGGTGGCCAGTACAGGTTGATGCATTGCACTGACTAAACTAGGTATTTAATTCATCATGCTTTTGGCTCATGCAAAATTTATTATTGAACATCACTTGAATTATTTGCTACTTCTGATTTGTCATATACGCGGGATTTTTTTATTAAATATCACCTGACAGGCTTCATTAAGGTTTATTGGTAAGTTTACCGCAAAATTAACTGGAGGGTTTGTGAACAGTTTTAATTTTTCTGTTACACACAATGTTTCCATAGCAGACTTAAATTTAAGTTTCACACAAACAGTTGCTTTAGAGATTACGAGAAATGTTCACTGAGAGTAAAAAACCTACAATACAAACTCTGTCAATATATTAGAATTTTCAACACACAAAAGGGTTTAGGGGAATTGACATTGCTCTTCCCTTAGACTTGATTCCATGAATTTAATCTAGATGCTTGTTTTATTGACAGTATGTAGTAATTTAATCTTCAAAAAGTCTAGACTTATAACCCAGACTTAATTTTGATCTAGTCCAAACTAGGACGGGTGTAAACCCGAAATAAAAAACTACCGGAAACGTATTGTGTGTGAAATTGAGACATTTGAAACTCAGTTCACCTTCCCAAACACTAATCTTGAATTAGTCGATGAATTTCCGAAAAATTATATTTTGACCCTCTCGTGACCCTGTGACCCGTAAGGGTCATGGAGCCACCACTCCGACAGTTGGTCAAATTGACCAATGGTGTTATGACGAAAAATTATCAGAATAAAATTCTGTATCTGATAAGCCGATAAAAGCTTTTTGCCTATAAGGATGCATGGGCGACCTAACCCCCCACCGTACCCCTGGGGGTAGGTCCCGGAACCCCAAAATCAATAGCGAATTTTAAAATGACCTGAGGTACCTCTATGCCAAGTTTGAACCAAATCGATCAACGTGGAGGAAAGTTATAGTGTTTACAGACACACAGATTAACAGACACACAGACTGACAAACAGAACAATCGCAATAACTACCTTTATAAGCATTTCATGCTTCCGGTAGTTAATAAAACTATATTGGGCCTCATATAAATAGTGATGGCTTTTATATTAAGCAAAAATTGTAATTTATCATATAATTTTTTACTGTTTGCAGTCTTATCCTAAATTTATGTATTGAAAGATGTTTAACGGCTTCATAATTAACTAGGACGGGTGTAAACCCGAAATAAAAAACTACCGGAAGCACGATTTATGTGAAATTGAGAAATGTGACATTTAGTTCAACTTTCCAAACACTAATCTTGAATTTTTCCATCAATTTCCGAAATAATATATTTTGACCCTTTGTTGACCCTAGGGTCAATGGTCAAAGTTGGCCGAATTGACCAATAGTGCCGTGACAAAAAATGATCAGCATAAAATTCTCTATCAGATAAGCATATAACATTTTTTTGCCATAAGGATGCATTGTGACCTCATCCCCCACCATACCCGTGGGGTTGACCCCCGGAGGCCCAAAATCAATACCGAATTTTCTCATGACCTGGGATACCTCTATGCCAATTTTAAACCAAATCGGTCAATGTTAACAAAAGTTATAGTGTTTACAGACTTACGGACACACAGACACACAGACACACAGACAGACAAACAGATCAATCGCAATAACTACCTATATAAGCATTTCATGCTTCCGGTAGTTAATAAGTAACAAGATTTATCCACTAAAACTAATCAATAACCATTGCTCGATTTTCCAGTAAAAAGGTACCTGCGAACCTTTTCATTACATTAAATCGATCAGGTCGATAATCACCATGTTGCCGTTTAGATTTTTCCAAATACTTTGCCACTTTTAACGTAACCGTACTACCTATAACGTTCATGGTGAAATAAAATAAAATGATTTATCTGGTTTCAAGAGGCTTGAATTTTGAAATTGAACTATTAAAATTATATTGAGGAGAATAGACACTCTGCCAGAATCTATCCAGCATTCACAGTTTTTGAAGTCGTAAATATGTAGGCAATGAATAAAGTTGTTTGTGATGCACTTTGAACGCGAACTTTAAAAAAATAATTACATGCAATAATGATTGTACTAATGACTTATTGCAATGCTTTTCATTTCAACTGCTTCTAACTACTTGGGTAATGATTGTTTAAACGACAGATTGTAAACACAGACCAAAACGAAACATCAGCAACAATAAGCACGGCACTAAATGTGATTTCCCAAGTGAAGCTGATTCTTTTACTACTGCCATAGTAGGTCATTTTCCAACACAAAGACATATTCCAAGCAAACTGAGATGCCACAGTGATGCAAACTGTTTTCCTATTGATTAGGTACACTTTTTACGAACTGTGAGAAAGTCATTATTTCAACATTCTCAGATTGATAATAACAATTTTTATTTACATTGTATAAATTCCTGTGATAAAACAGACCCGTGGGAATGGCACCAAACATATAGTAAATTATGTAATCCAATTAATAATTTTGTAATTGTATGGTTTTAGCAAGTCGTACGATAATAACCTATTCACTACAAGCGACTTGCAGCCATCAGAAAGTCACAGTTTGAGATATGGGTACAAAGAATAATTACTCGTTTCAATAGTGGCTCAAATTTACAACTTGTACTGAATGTGAGTGTGCGTCACAAAGCTGCATTCAACGAGTTACCAAATCTGCTAATCTGTGCATATAAATATGAGCAAGTTGAAATTATGCTTTCATCATTATTGTTGTTGTACCCAACTCGGAAAATTTATAATATTTTTCTTAATTATGGAACATGTTATAATAATGTCTGGAATAGAAAGCACATTCAACATTGTGAAAAGTTTGCTGTGTAGGTTTAATTTGATTAATTAATTTGTTCTATTACTAAGCTGAAAGCATTTTTATTACTTTGTTTTCTTTCATTAAATTCTTTATTCCAAATAATTAGATTGTGAAATGTTAAAAATGCATATACTACATTGGATAATGTTTACGAGCGCAGACGAAAAATGTTCAAGTAAACAATTATTTTTTAAAATAACTCGTAGAAATTTTCAATATTAGAGGAATTTATGCTGGAGGTCAGTACACGCGTTTATAAACTCGTTCCTGGAATATCTTAAATACTTTCCTCAAATTCGCGTTGTCCATTTTGTCACTAATTTTAAGTATGTCATCATTCAAATCTTCTTGAAACCTAATAAACAATGTGGGTAATTCCAGATCATGATACAAATCCTTGACCGCTGCCACGTTTTGCGCCTCCAACTTTCCATAGTTAGCTTTGAGACTCTCGTACTGAGCAAAAGTGCATCTCTTTTTGGCTTGTACAAATAACCAAGTGCACTTGCCCTCTTGAATGTCCATGCCCACCTTCCCCAGAATCCGCTCATCCGCAAAGCAGTCAAAGTAGTCATCTTGAATCTGGAACAGCGTTCCAATTTTCACTGAAATGTCCTCGACAAGTTTCCAGATATTACTGTTATCAGGATTTTGTCGTGAAATGCCAGCCAGTGTCATCGCAAGAGCTATTGGAAGGTAAATGGTGTAGTAGCTCGTTTTGTAGGTGACAATGGAATTGTAGAGTGGTATGGAGTAGTCATCAAATTTCCATGCCGATCCCATTTTTGTGTCTAGGCTCTGGCCTAAAACTGTCTTGAAAGTGGTTCCAAGAAATAGCTCCATCAGTTCGGCATATATTTCTGACTTTCCAAAATGTATCCGCAAAAGCTGGAATACAGTGTGCTCCAAAAGGAATGAGTCATTGACAGCAGAAAAGCCGACATCCTTGACTCTGTACCAGCAAGGCCGTCCCCGTCGCGTTTCGCCCTTGTCCATTATGTCGTCAGCGACTAAAAATGCCGCTTGTAACTTCCAAAAGATAATTTTTATTTATTACCATTTAAATATAAGGAATTTGTGATGTAATTGGAACTCTTCGTGTTTTTTCATGTGGATTGTTTTACAAGGCTTACAATTTCCACGCACCATCCCAGAATTCGTGCTTGCTCCAATTTGTCGTTTGAGGCAGCGGGTTCCAATTTCCGGTACGCTAATTCAACCATTCGGCCTCTGCAAGAAAATTTACATGCGTCGTTGTTACGCTCAAATACTCTAGGAAGTTACTATACTATAGGAAGTAATATTAAAGCTAAACATGAGAATTGTCTAATTTTATTGATTGTGTGTACCTGATTTGTTTGCCATGTGGAACATTGTACATTGTCACAACTTTGAGCCATTCCAGCATCTGCTGCATAGCCGCGTCCTTTCCGTCAAACAGTGAGGATAAATTTTCCATAATTGTTTGGAACGTGTCCTGGAATGGATCCATGGTATATGCTTCCATGTCTAGATACCAATTATTTGTATTCCAACTGTTTTCTATGTATTAAATAATGGTTAGACAATCTAATTTCCAATTTCTACAGTGAGTTTTTTGGAGTTTGCAACTGAACTGCTGGTCTCGTTTTTGCTCATTCAGTCTTTTATACATTGTGGTTGTTGGGGTCGGACTGCTAAATTTGTTGAGCTTTGTTTGTATAAGTGACCATTTAGTTTGGATAATACGTGGAGATGTCGGACGTGTGTATTGCTTTTATGAATTACGTTTCAGAAATGAGGTATAGTTTTGAGTTTTGCTTTGCAGTTTCCATTTAGGAATTTCCGTTCCAGCAAGCCATCAGAGGTTATGTAGTACATTTATGACGAAGTGGTCGATGACCAACACGTTAGGTAATAAGATGCAATGGATTTGGATAAGTACTTGGTACAAATAGCACGGTGTGCGCATTCAAGTAATGTGATAACTTTTTTATGTAATATGTTTGTTTGCCCAATGTAATTTCACTCAGGTTATGACTTGGGCAGGAATACGATTGCATCGTAATTCCCATGCCCATCAAGTTATGTGTTTTACAATTAAAATAAGAACAAGAAGTTTTATGATCAATTAATTCGTTCGCCGTCAATATTTCTTATTGACGTCTCGGAGTTATCTTTGTGAATCCATTGGCATTTTAGGTATACTTTACCAAGTGACCTTCTGAAGTTGTCAATACAATGCAGAGACATCAGACAGATCAGGATTTCCTGGCGCCGTAAAGTTCAGACTCGTGTTGACCATAAAAATGCATAATTAGTTACCTCACCGTTCCAACAAAGAAGTTGAAACATTTCATGTGCAAAACAAAGTTTCCGATTTGTTTATGTAAAAAGTTTGTTATGCAACAATGTGTAAACATAATATGTACATTGTATATACTCAAAAGTCCAGATCAGATACCATGCATTTTTATGTCCCCGCTTGGAAACTCAGCAAACGAAATAACTACCCGATTAATTTATAAAAGTTGTTCTCACGGTCGTTGCTTCAGACGCGAACCAATACGTGAACAACTAAATTTGCATAATGACTGTCAAATGACGAGGATGTGATCCAAACTTTCAAAACGTACAAACTTGACGTCAACAAGTGCAGTCCATTTAATTGAGGACAATGAGCATTACTGGATTTTCAGAATTCCATGTTTGAAGAAGCTACGTTATAGCCAAAAGGGATATAAATCAGATCATAATTATTAGCCAAAAAAGGTCTTTCAAAATTCCTAATAAATCTTTCTGATAAGACAACATATTATGATATAATATTAATTTATAATTATCACCGTCTCATAAATTTGATTTATCTGTAACACAATATGTTTCTTATTTTTGCTTACCTATACCAATACTTCCGCGAGTAATGTCAAATAGTCAAAAACATGTTCCAGTCATAAAGTAAATCGCTCATAATAATTACACAATTTCATTAGGAATGATTTTGAGATTTTTTTGGTTATAAAATGAAACAAAATCAGTATTTGATTTGAGTGCCGCATGCCGTGCTTTGGTGATGCTTACTGTGAAAATGGTGTGATCCATCGAGCCCAAAACCAGTTTACGTGTTGATATGTGTTTGTTTGCATGCATGTTTGTGTTGAAGTAAACTTGGATAAGGTTTTTATGAGATAGGTATGCATGATCACAAGCTTAACTACTTTTTGTGCATTCTATTTCATATTTCTCAATTAACTCATTATCCCTTATTGAAAAATTGCAAGGAAAATACTTTGTTTCATTTTTGTGCATCCCCATGCTGACGCTATCCTGCCTATTCCGTTTGATCTTACAAACGTTTCATAATTATGAATCATAATTAATGATGTGCATCGAATTTAATGAGTCAGACAATTAAAGGTAACACGTTGGAGCATCAAATCATTGCTCATAAATAAATGAGAGCCAATAAATCTATGCTTACATTGGTCACCGATCTAAATTAGTTAAATGATTAGAATCTTCACTGCTCATCATTTTTCCCTTGATGCAAGTGCATTACGAGGTAATGCGCGAACTGATTGTGAGTACAGATCAATTTCCAGTGAACATTACACATAACAGGAATGCTTCAATGATACATGCATTTGGTAACGATTTCGGTTTTGTTATGACTTTTGAGATTTCGTTACATATGAAATGCAATTTGATATGCTAGAACGGCAGTCTTATGCCCTCTCATTTCACCATCATCACACATCATCGCAATTTTTAATTGTTTCTGAAAATCTCGTGATGTTTTTACCATTACCATTACAAACTACGACATTACAAAATTTTCAGTAGAACACGGTTATTTTATTTATACCATTCTGGCAATGACTTTAATACATTGAGTCTAAAGTTATGGGCCTGCATATGTATGTACGAAAAAAACCTCCTTCACGCCAATCTGATTTAGAGCTGCTGACGAGTAGCAAGAAATAAAACGAGCAATATAACAACTATTTTATAATTTGTGAAAACTTTCTTTCTACCTGGAGCGATTTTACAACCCCATTACGCGGCGTAATAATATATCTCCTTCCACCATCACACGTACAGATTGTCCATGTCTATGTCAGATCTGTAACATAAATAGGATGACAGTGTATCTTTTATTCTGTTTTATGGCATTACAAGGTAAACAAAAAGTCTCGGTTTTTATGCGTAAATGCGCGGTTACATTCATGTACAAATGAAATCATGTACGTTCAAGGTAAGGCATGCATAATAATAAATCATATAATTCGGCAATCTGGGTCACTATTATGCACATTTGAAGTATCACACTTAAATCTCCAAGCGAGGAAAACTAGTACTTGATTATACTTCTGTGCATATATAATTAATACAACTATATTATTCCGATACTACTTTGGAACGAAAATATGAAACCTAACCTTCCATTTCCTTCTTGCCGAACATTTACGTAAGGTAGACAACCCCATTCGAAAAAATAACGAGATGATCTTGCCAAGCTGCTTCACCTTCATTGTGACATTTTTCCTATTTTCTAGCAGAAACATTACACTAGACGACAGTAATCCTGCAAGCAACAACGCGAAAATGACCAGTATATTACCATCAATTGCCGCACTTTCTGGCTGCACCTTGTCCTTATTCAGAAGCCCCCCGTTATCTTGTAGCATATTGAACCACCAATTGGAAATGTGCGACTCTTGCCAATGTCTCATGCGTTTTAAAATATTGGGTGGACTATGACCTATAATGTCAATTTCAATATTGCTGTCCATATATATTTCCGATCCAACGGAAAGATCTTTCACGTTTTTATATTTCAGCCCTTTTAAATAGTGGCTGCACAAATATTCTGGCAGAATGACAGCTATACGTTTGCAACCAAATAACTCGTCAAAAAACCAACTACTTTCTGCTAAAGAATATCTTTTTAACACCTCGGCTTCCAGTGATCGCTGTATTCTATAATTTATAGCACCTTCCCCGGTGGTTAAGGGCAGTATCATTTCTCTAGTCAGATTTTGCAGCTGTCCATAAGCTTTCAAATGAAGTTTTGAATGTTCTAAATATTTCCTTTTTATTCCAGTCAATAGTTTCCAATACGCACTATAATAATTGAGCTGCTGTCTCTCCACTTCTGAATACATGTCAATGTACTCGTTTGAGATTTCATGCCTTTGAATAGGAAATAAGCGGCTTTGAGGCTCCGTCCTAACAAGGGAAGTACTTTCGCTTAAGTTCTCAGAATTGGCTGAAAATTTGGATTTCTATGAAATCGGCGATGCTGAAACCCATGGAAAAGTCTGTTTCTGCTAAATGTCACATCTTTGGCATCTACAAACAAATACATCAACAAACATCATGTATCCTGATAGTCTTGTGTCCCACTATGCAAGTATACGATGACTATCCAGAAAGCTGCCGAAATCAAAGCACGTCAATTTTAGACGGATAAGTGTGTTATTGCCAATTACATGATTCTCGCAAAAAGAAAAAGCTATGTTACTGCAACATGAGAAAAATCCGTCTCCATCTGTCGTGGGGGTGAAAGATTATTTTTAAGTCGCAAATAAATGAATACTATTTTACAGGTAGCGTTGCATGCATTTTGTCAATATCACCGCTATTCATTCGGGATATACCACAGTAATGCATGCGGGATATACCACAGTAATGCATGCGGGATATACCACAGTAATGCATGCGGGATATACCACAGTAATGCATGCGGGATATACCACAGTAATGCATGCGGGATATACAGATGTAAATACTAACGTAATGTTAATATTAGGATTTGCAATTCGTAAAATATAACTTCTACACTGTGACGCCTACACAACAATAACCCCTACACAACAGTGACCCCTACACAACAACAACCCCTACACAACAATAACCCCTACACAACAACAACCCCTACACAACAATAACCCCTACACAACAATAACCCCTACACAAAAATAACCCCTCCACAACAATAACCCCTCCACAACAATAACCCCTACACACCAATAACACATACACAACAATAACCCCTTCACAACAGTTGTGTAAGGGGCCACCGTTGTGTAAGGGGTCACCGTTGTGTAAGGGATCACCGTTGTGTAAGGGATCACCGTTGTGTAAGGGGTCACTGTTGTGTAAGGGGTCACCGTTGTGTAAGGGGTCACTGTTGTGTAAGGGGTCACCGTTGTGTAAGGGGTCACAGTTGTGTAAGGAGCCACTGTTGTGTAAGGGGTCACTGTTGTGTAAGGGGTCACTGTTGTGTAAGGTGTCACTGTTGCGGAGGGGTTATTGTTGTGGAGGGGTTATTGTTGTGGAGGGGTTATTGTTGTGTAGGGGTTATTGTTGTGTAGGGGTTATTGTTGTGTAGGGGTTATTGTTGTGTAGGGGTTATTGTTGTGTAGGGGTTATTGTTGTGTAGGGGTTATTGTTGTGTAGGGGTTATTGTTGTGTAGGGGTTATTGTTGTGTAGGGGTTGTTGTTGTGTAGGGGTCACTGTTGTGTAGGGGTTATTGTTGTGTAGGCGTCACAGTGTAGAAGTTATATTTTACGAATTGCAAATCCTAATATTAACATTACGTTAGTATTTACATCTGTATATCCCGCATGCATTATTGTGGTATATCCCGCATGCATTACTGTGGTATATCCCGAATGAATAGCGGTGATATTGACAAAATGCATGCAACGCTACCTGTAAAATAGTATTCATTTATTTGCGACTTAAAAATAATCTTTCACCCCCACGACAGATGGAGACGGATTTTTCTCATGTTGCAGTAACATAGCTTTTTTTTGCGAGAATCATGTAATTGGCAATAACACACTTATCCGTCTAAAATTGACGTGCTTTGATTTCGGCAGCTTTCTGGATAGTCATCGTATACTTGCATAGTGGGACACAAGACTATCAGGATACATGATGTTTGTTGATGTATTTGTTTGTAGATGCCAAAGATGTGGCATTTAGCAGAAACAGACTTTTCCATGGGTTTCAGCATCGCCGATTTCATAGAAATCCAAATTTTCAGCCAATTCTGAGAACTTAAGCGAAAGTACTTCCCTTGTAAGATAAAGACCCGACGCTCTTGTGTATATCACAAATGTATCACCCACAAGCTGATCAATAGTCGCATACAAAAGTGGCAGCCGTGGAGTTATCATGTTGTAGACATTGCTATTCTTATACGCATTGCTGAGCACCAGTGCACTCAACATGAATGCCGCAATTATCCATCGAAGTGATTCCACGTTCGCAATGTTGGATGGGAATGGATCCCCTTGTTCCACGAATACCTTGAAGAGATACACGAGGTTATTCACCGTCTTCAATAATGGGTGTTCCGTTTTAACTACCGTCCCAAAATCCTTCCAATATGGTCGTATCAATCCAAGAACTAATATGGGTAGGACTATTCCCACACTCGCCCAAACGTACGTGTCGAAAACTCCGAGGAGTTCTTGAAACGGAAATGGATTTTTGCCCCGACGTCCGCAAGTTATAAATCGTAACGTACCCACCTTGTTTTCCACAATGATCATGTGATTTCGGCTGGTGTAGTTTAACTCATTGGGTTTGTGCACAACTTTCCATCCTAAAAAGAAGGGAAACATTTGAGAGTAGATTGTTTGCGAAGGTTTCCCGTTTTCGCATGCGCTACGGTTGCCCAACCGGTTTGTGTCATATGTGTAGTTTTGCATGAACACTTATAGCGTTACAGCAACTCCTACAAGCACTCGACCTTGCTTGTCTGGAAATTGCGACAATGTCAAGTCCTGTCGCCCAGTTGGATTCGGAGTGCAAAGGTCCATATATCTTCTGATTCCGGTTAGCTGGTGATCAAATCCGGGCATATTTGGAGCATTCCAAACATGCAATTGCTTTCCCTCCAGGAAAGCCATATCTGCAATTCTTCCGTCCTCTACCCTAGCCTTGTATTCACTTGTTGTTATTTTCAGAGAGCGATTGCATGGATCATTTGAAGGAAATGGCTGAAATACTTCAACTTGTACATCAAAAGAAGAGGCATCTGAGATAAGCACAAATACCTCGTGAGAAATAGTTGGGCCCACCTGATCGCCCATGGCTCTTTTATCCCTTTTTTCAGCATCTCGTGAGTTTATTCGTCCCCCAGCCCACCGACACACGTTTTCTTTAAAATTAGCCGTCGTTTCTATGCCACGTGTAACTAGAATGTTGATGGATGTCGTCGATGTTGGCATGGGGTTTTCATACTCCTTGCCAGTATGATAACGGAATATATACATTAAGTCTAGATTTGCATAACGCGCAATTTCCGTTGGGAAAAATATATCAATTTGAGCAATTCCGTACCAGGGTCTGGTCGATACTGACATGTTGAAGTAGTTGATCCGTAGACAAAATTCGTGGTACCAATATATACGTTTACTTATGTAATTGTTTACAAATTTGGAATAATTGCACATATTTGCTGACATTGTGCAGGATCCGTTACATAATGGTAGGTTGTAGGACACCCAGAGTAACCACCAGCCATTTATTGCTGGCACTGGTTTCCGTATGACAATCGGATATTCCGTTTGCATGATATCCACGCCCATGTAGTTATTAAGAACAGTGAAGGTGCTGCGGTTACGATATTGGGAGATGACATGGTCCAAACTCTGTGCACCTGTTAACCGGTGATCGTTTTTAGCATTTTTCCAGATGGTTTTAATAACCTTTTCCCGTTCATTATATTTACCATTGTCGTCAAGCAGGTCCAATCGCCTTAGCTCCAACTTATTACAGGCACAATTATTGTATAGTATTGAATTCGCTAAAGCGATTGCCAAGAAATGATAAAACCTCATTTCTGGTTGACAGTATATAATGCTCTGAATTTCAAGTCAGAAAATATCTGCTCATTGGCTCTTCTTAAAGATCACAAACACAATTTTGTGTCTGTTTAATTGTAATCTCTCGTAAATCCAGAAGAGTCAGAATGCAAGATATCGCCTTATGGAACGCGACGCGGAATTAACAATGCCTGGCTAGGTACGGACAAAATGGTGTGCAATTTTATCCTAAACGGCTTCAGACTATGCCACGTTTACTAAACAAAACGTCGCTCTTGTAGCCATTACAGTTTATTGGGTGTGGCTATGCTAGTCCACGGCACATGAAAATCATAATATGTAAGCTCCTTCTAATTGCGTGCACGTAAGAAACAAATTACTTTTGTTAACCAGTTTTTTTTAATATCAGTTTTTGTTACCCAATCGCGTGTTCGCGATATTGTTCGTCTTTACCTAATCGCGTGCTTTTAATCCGCTAAAATTATTCTTTTGTCCCTAAAAGTATACTCAATTACCCTAAATTTACTCTATACGTTCCGGCAGCATTAGTAATCGGAGAAATGGTGGAATGTTTCACATCTGAGTTTGATTGTGATTGCTTTGTGGTTTAGTCAGCTGGAAGCAAAAACGCACAATCCCCAATTTTAAGTCTGAAAGCTCGTAGTAAATGTCGAGCTCGTTTGCAACTACTTGTGTGAATTTTACACGGAAATTAATAGTTGACCAGATTGAAAACATGAACACGGCATCATCGTCAAGACAAAGCAAATAAATTGCTTCAAATAATTAAAAACACTCATTACCAACCGTATTAATTTTTTTATTTTTCTAACTAGAAGGAGCTTACGTATGCATGCTCAGAAAATTACGTAATGCCTCTAGCAGATAAGCCGCTGCAGTGTCTAAAATTCGGAAACTTCACTTGCCGAGGTTATTGGAGATATCTACTTGCAAGGATTACGTCCAAAACCCCCCGCGATATTTTCGCTGGAAAATTGCAGGGAAGCTTTAGAATGGCCTACTTTAGCTTTAGTGTGTCCAATATTACGTTCTAACACTCAACCGTTTTGTCATAATTAATTTGCAAAAATAGCTTAATGATAGGCCATTTTACATAAAGTGCGTACCAAAAGTATGCAGATAATATACGTTCCCGGAATGCATGCATAGTATGCCATTTTTCAACATGCCTACATATTCAATGCAAACTCTAATGCTGATGTGATGTAAACTGTTTTCTTGATGATTAGGTACGCTTGTTACGAATTGTGAGAAAGTCAGTATTTGAACATTCTCAGATTGATACGGACAATTTTTATTTACATTGTGTAGATTTCTGTGATACCGAAGGCCGCTTGGGAAAGACTCCGAACATTCTAAACAGCAAATTATGTAATCCAATAAGTAATGTTGTAATTGTTTGGTTTCAGCACGTCACACGATAATAATCTATGCACCACAAGGGAATTGCAGCCTTCAGAAATTCACGGAATGAGTTAATTTGCACAAGGAAAAATTGCTCGTTCCGATGGTGGTTCAAATTTACTACTTGTATTGAGTGGAGCGTCACAAAACTGCTTTCAACGATTTAAATGATCTATTAATCTCTGCATATGAATACGGACAAGTTGAAATTATGTTTTCTCCATTATTGTTGTTGTACCCAGCTCGGAAAATTTTCAATGTTTTTTACTCATGAAACATGTCATAACTAGTAAGGTGTAAAACCTTTAATATATAACTACCGGAAGCTATATCTGACCATTATACTATATCTAAGGAGCTCAAATTGAGCTTCCCCATCGATTTGCGAAATAAAAAATTTTGATGACTGCGGACCCCGTACCTTCAACGCACCGCCCTGTCGCCATTTGACCGATGTGACCCATGGTGCTTTGGCAAGAAATGATCGCCTTGAGTTCCTCTATCCATGTATACAATAAAAAAATTTTGACGCCTTGGTAACCCGTACCACCCCCAAGACGTCGACCCCCGTATTTACGGTCAATGACGAGGTGTATGGCTGAAAATCAATAGGTGCCGTGTCATTGTGCCAAGGTACCCCTATACCAAATTTGAGCCAAATCGGTTAACGTGGAGGGAAGCTAGAGTGCGCACAGACAGACAGACAAACAGATCAATCGCTATAACTACCTTTCAAGCATTTCATGCTTCCGGTAGTTAATAATTTCTGGAATAGAAAGCACACTCAACAATGTGGGAAGTGTGATGTGTAAGTTTAAATGGATCAATTTGTTTGATTAGTAGGTTGAACTCATTTTATTACTTTATTTTCTTTAACAATATTTTTATTCCAAATAATTAGAGCGTGAAATGATTTAGATGCATAGATTACATTTCATAGCGAACGCAGGGAACAAATGTTCCATTACACAATTATTCAGAAAAAATCTCATAAGAATTCTAAATATTATATGAACTTATATTGGAGGTCAGTACACGCGTTTGTAAATTCGTTCCTGGAATAACTTAAATACTTTCCCCAAAGCAGCATTGTACATTTTGTCACTCATTTCCAGTATGTCAGCATTTAAATCCTCTTGGAACCTAATGAATAATGTGGGTAATTTCAGTTCTTGGTACAAATCCTTGACTATTGTCACATTTTTAGCCTCCAACTTTCCATAATTTTCTTTGAGACTCATGTATTGAGCAAAAGTGCATCTCTTTTTTGCTTGTACAAACAACCAAGTGCACTTGCCCTCTTGAATGTCCATGCCCACCTTCCCCAGAATAAGCTCATCCGCAAAGCAGTCAAAGTAGTCATCTTGAATTTGGAACAGCGTTCCAATTTTCACTGAAATGTCCTCAACCAGTTTCCAGAGATTACGATTATCTTGATTTGATTGTGAAATGCCAGCAAGCGTCATCGCTAGAGCTATTGGAAGATATACGGTGTAGTAGCTCGTCTTGTAGGTGACAATGGAGTTGTAGAGTGGAATGGAGTAATCATCAAATTTCCACTGCGAGCCCATTTTTGTGTCCAGGCTCTGGCCTAAAACTGTCTTGAAAGTGGTTCCAAGGAATAATTCCAGCAGGTCGGTGTATATTTCTGACTTTCCAAAGTGTAGTCGCAAAAGCTGGAATACAGAATGTTCCAATAGGAAGGAATCATTAACGGCTGAAAATCCTACGTCCTTGACTCTCGGTACCAGCAAGGCCGTCCCCGTCGCGTTTCGCCCTTGTCCATTATGTCGTCAGCGACTAAAAATGCCGCTTGCAACTTCCAAAAAATAATTTTAATTTATTACCATTTACATATAAGGAATTTGCGATGAAATTGGAACTTTTCATGTTTTATCATGTGGATAGTTTTACAAGGCTTACAATTTCCACGCACCATCCCAGAATTCGTGCTTGCTCTAATTTGTCATTTGAGGCAGCGGGATCCAATTTCCGGTACGCTAATTCAACCATGCGCCCTCTGCAAGAAAATTTACATGCGTCGTTGTTACGCTCAAATACTCTAGGAAGTTAGTATACTATAGGAAGTAATATTAAAGCTAAACATGAGAATTGTCTAATTTTATTGATTGTGTGTACCTGATTTGTTTGCCATGTGGAACGTTGTACATTGTCACAACATTTAGCCATTCCAGCGTCTTCTGCATAGCCGCGTCCTTTCCGTCAAACAGTGAGGAAAAATTTTCCATAATTGTTTGGAACGTCTCCTGGAATGGATCCATGGTATATGCTTCTGTGTCTAGACACCAATGTTTTGTATGTCAATTATTTACTATGTATTAAATGATGGTTGCTGTAACCAAGCTAATTTCAACAGTGCGTTTTTGGAGTTTTCAACTGAACTGCTGGTTTCGTTTTTGCTCGTTCAGTCTTTTATACGTTTCGGTTGTTTTTGTTCGGACTGCTAAATTTGTTGAGCTTTGTTTGTATAAGTGACCATTTAATTTGGATAATATGTGGAGGCGTCGGGCATGTGTATTGCTGTTATGTATTACGTTTCAGAAATGATGCATAGTTTTGGGTTCTGCTTTGCAGTTTCCATTTAGGAATTTCCGTTCCAACTTGCCATCAGAGGTTATGCAGAACATTCATGACGACGTGGTCGATGACCAACATGTTAGGTAAGATGCGATAAATTTTTTTAACAAGAACCTGGTACAAATATCACTATCACTGTTCGCGCATTCAAGTAATGTGATAACTTTTTTACGTAATAAGTTTGTTTTACCAAAGTAAGTTGACTCAAGTGATGGCTTGACCAAGAATAAGATTGCATCGCACTTCCCATACCCATCAATTTATGTGTTTCGCAATTAAAAAATAAGAACAAGAAATTTTATTGTCAATTAATTCGTCCGCCGTCAATATTTCTTATTACATATTACCGTTTTATCAATGCGGTTATACACGTGAAGAGTCCAATCCATGGACATTTTGCTATACTTTACCAGGTGACCTTCTGAAGTTGGAAATTGCTATGCAAAGATATCGGACAGGTCAGGAACTCATGGCGCAAAGTTCAGAATCGTGTTGACCATAAAAATACATAATTAGTTGCCTCATCGCACCAACAAAGAAGTTGAAACATTTCATGTGCAAAACAAATTTCCCGATTTGTTTATCTAAAAAGTTTGTGTTATGCAACAATGTGTAAGCATAATACATATATACTCAAAAATCCAGATCAGATACCATGAATTTTTATGTCCCTGCTTGGAGACTCAACAAACGAAATAGGTAATTACGCTATTAATTTATAAAAGTTGTTCTCACGTTCGTTGCTTCAGACGCGACTCAATACGTTAACAACTAAATTTGCATAATGACTGTCAAATGACGAGGATGTAATCCAAACTTTCAAAACGTACAAACTTGACGTCAACAAGTGCAATCCATTTATTTGAGGACAATGAGCATTACTTGATTTTCAGAATTCCTTGCTTGAAGAAGCTACGTTAAAGCCAAAAGGGATGTAAACCAGATCATAATTTTAGCCAGCAGGTCTTTCAAAATTCCTAATAAATCTTTCTGATAAGACAACATATTATGATATAATATTAATTTATTATTATCACCGTCTCATAAATTTGATTATCTGCCACACAATATGTTTCTTATTTTTGCTTACCAATACCAGTACTTCCGCGAGTAATGCCAATTAGCAAAAAAGCATCGTCCAGTCATAAAGTAAGTCGCTAATAATAATTACACAATTTCATCAGGAATTATTTTGAGAACTTTTTGGTTATATAATAAAACAAAATCAGTATTGGATTTGAGTGACGCATGCCGTGCTTTGGTGATGCTTACTGTGAAAATGGTGGGATCCATCGAGACTAAAACCAGTTTACGTGTTGATATTTGTTTTTGTATGCATGTTTGTGTTGAAGTAAACTGGGGTAAGGTTTTTATGAGATACGTGTGTATGCTCACAAGCGTAACTACTTCTTGTGCATTCTATTCCTCACTTGACTCTTTATTCCTTATTGAAAAATTGCAAGGAAAATACATTGTTTCCTTTTTGTGCATCCTTATGCTGACGCTGTCCTGCCGATTCCGCTTTACCGTACAAACGTTTCATAATTATGAATCATAGTCTATGATGTAAACATCGAATTTAATGAGTCACAGATCATTAAACTTAACACAATAGAGAATCAACTCATTGCTCATAAAAAATGAGTACAGATCAATTTCCAGTGAAGATAACACATAACGTGAATGCTTCAATAAGACACATATTTTGTAACGCTTTCGGTTTTGTTATGACTTTTGAGATTTCCTTACATACGAAATGCAACTTGCTATGCCGAAACGGCAATATTATGCCTTCCCATTTGACCGTCATCACACAGCATCGCAATTTTTAATTGTTTCTGGCAATCTCGTGACTTTTTTACAAACTACGAAATTACAAATTTTCAGTAGAACGCTGTTATTTTATTTATACCATTCTGGCAATGACTTTAATTCCGTGCGTTTGGACTTATAATGTTATGGGTCAGCATAAGTACGAACAAAACCTGCTTCACACCTATCTGAGTTAGAGCTGCTGACGTGTAGCAAGAAATAAAACGAGCTATATAACAACTATTTTATAATTTGTGTAAACTTTCTTTCCACCTGTAGCGATTTTACAACCCTATTACGCGGCGTAATAATATAACTGCTTCCACCATCACACGCACAGATTGTCCAAATCTATGCCAGATCTGTAACATAAATAAGATGATTGTGTATCTTTTATTGTTTGATGGCATTACTAGGTAAGCAATAAGTCTCGGTTTTTATGCGTAATTGCGTAGTTGCATGCACAAGTTCGTTTAAGGTAAGGCATACATAATAATAAATGATATAATTCGGCAATCTGGGTCACTATCAAGCACAATTGAAGTACTACACTTAAACCTGCGGGTGAGGAAAACTTCGGCTGAATTTTGAGTTTGTCTTATCTGTACTTCCTTTATGTAGACACATGTTCCACACCTATCATTGTAGAGTTTCGGTCCAAGCGTGAAAAAAAACTTAAATGGCAGTCAGGTTAAGCAAATTCCAATAAGGGTAACTATATGATTTCGTATATAATTCAGTGCTATGTAATATTATGTGAGTCGATGTGTTATGTATTACATTTTTATAAACAGTAAGAAATTTTTTGATAGCTTTTCCTTAAATTTTTATATTTGCTTTGCATGAAAATATTTGATAATTAACGACCGTGACCAAGGAGCTTTGCATGGCTGCGGTTGAAATCAAAAGCATGAAGCTTTCTCATTTTTTAGTTTGACCTACTGCTTTTTGTAGATTGAATTGAACTACAGAATTGCAAAAATAATCCAGTCGTAAAACCAGTACATTAATTTTTCGGTTATCCTTAGTTTTATATACCTGGTTTTAACTACGACAATCCGATAAAACAATTTCATTTTAATAAAATGGAATGGGACGATAAAACATTTATGACGTCTACTGGTCCAGACCATTTATTCAAGTTGCTCCAGTAAAATACATTGCCAGTCCCAGTATCGTTACTGCAAACTTACCTTATCATATTTTTCGACGCAAGACAGCGTAAAATAATAAAACACATTGATGCTTAGAATTATTGCATAATTCATATGCTAGAATAAATAGTTGCTTCCTTATTAGAAATGGTATTCGGAATTACACGGTGTAAACTTCTGCGAGTACGTTTGCTTTCTACGGTAGATATGAACTACTACAATGTCTTTATATATATATATCGTCACATGTGTGAGATCAATCCAACAAGGAACCACTGGAAAGAGATCTGTTTTACGTTTTAGCACAATTTTTCGGTCGTAATCACTGCTTCAAGAAGTACAGTCTAGAAAAGTATTTTGCACGTTTTTCAAGTTAGTTCGAACTCCAACGTTACAATTTTGTTCACATTTGGTCCTGAAGGCGTGAATAATTTAGAATACACAATATTTGTAAAGTCTGACGAAAATCTCAAATCTTACATCCGACAATGATCGATGTATCCCAATCACGAATTACAGAATCAGCGGTTTGTGTCAGAAATGCTTGCATTTCGTACGTCCCAGGGGTTCCAGTAACTGACCGCATGAATCTTACAGTTCCTTGTGAATCAATGTGAGTTGTTCCAAAGTATTTAGTGGATACGTTTGTCTCACTGTTGTAGGAAAATCCTGAAATTTAGTTGTGAGGAGCTATTAAAATGGTCTATCAAAAATTAGAAATCACTTCTTACATGTACCAACACATTGATAACGGCATTGTCACAACAAACATTCAGAAAAGTTGTATTCTAATTTACGTATTTAAGATATGTACACGTGTGAACACCTTTTTGCCTTGTAAATTAGCTACGGATTAATCGGAAGCTCTGGTTGTGGTAAAACCACCATCCTGTCATGCATCATTGGACTTGTGGAATTGGACAGCGGGGAGATTTCCGTATTTGGCAAGCGGCCAGGATCCGGAGGAAGCGGAATTCCGGGGCGAAAAGTGGGATTCATGCCGCAGGTAGAAATCAGCATAGGTATACTACAAGCATGGAAAATGTAATATTGCAATATTTCAGATACGGTAACAATGAACTTGTGGTTTCAAAGGAGCTTGCTCTGTACGAGTTTATGAGCATCAAAGAAACTTTTCAGTACTTCGGCAGGATATACGGAATGCGCACAACACAAATTTTGGATCAAACTGAGTTTCTCGCAAATTTTCTCCAGCTTCCGAATACAAACAGGATAGTTAGCAGCCTCAGGTACTAAACACATAAATTGGTATATTAATCAAGTTTACTCGTTCTTAATACCATGTGAATATAATTTACGCAACCCTTTGGAGTATTCAAAGCAACTGCTAGTAATGTTACATTTATTAACGTCATCACTTAAATTGTAGCACAAATATTAATTACGGGTTATTGAATGAACTGGTGTCTTTAAGCTAAGTGCGGTTTTGATTGCTTATTGTATTTCTTGAAAGGCGTTTTATTCAGCTTACTTCATGTACTTGCATAATTGTGACATTTTAATTTAATTTCATAGTGGAGGTCAGAAACGATTAACATCACTTGCTACATCACTTATTCACGGTCCTAACTTATTAGTACTGGATGAACCGGTAACTTCCTGCCTTTCGCTGCTACTAAAATACTTGCTAATACTAGTGAATATTTAAAAATAATAATAACCTGTAATGATAAACCGTTTGTTTCTTTTATTCGATTATGCAGACAGTTGGACTAGATCCTTTGCTACGAGAATGGTAATTTTAAGTTTGAAAAGATTTAAAGATGCAAAACATGTGTTGTGTACGGTATTGAGTTTTATCGTTCATGATCGGATAGTATATGGAACCATTTCCATCAATTGGTGAAGACGCAACGTACAACTATAATCTTGACAACACATTATATCGAAGAAGCGCGGCATTCGCAAACTGTAGGTTTCATGCGTCACGGTCGACTACTTGCGGAGAAGGCTCCAGAGCTGTTGTTGCAGGAGCATAATGTTTCCCTTTTGAAAGACGTATTGCTCCAAATTTGTCACAACGACAATATCGCTAGAGAGGGAAATGATACTGCCCTTAATATGAATACCAGGTTAGAAAAACGGGATAGGGAAGAACAGCATTTAATTCTTGTATATTTCTCTTCAGCATTAAACTTTTGTGTTTTCTTATTTTGTAGCAAAGCATCGCGCACTGGCAGAAAGTCTTGTCAACGTGAGACGGATGACAACGCAGGTGCAATACTTGGTACACAATTTGCAAGTACTGATCCTCATCGGTTTGCTGAGCAACTCGGAATCAATACCGTAAACCCAGAAGAAATACAATTTGCTGCTAATGCATCAGAATCGACTGCAGTATCTAGTAGAGTTTTGGCCTTGACAATCAGAAATTATATGCGAATGAGTAGAACTCTATTGTAAGTACCATGGATTTAATATGATGTTCGTATTTAAACGTTTAAATATAGTGAAATTGATGTAACGGTACCATATAACTTTCTCGGACGTGTTGTAACCAGTTACTTTCTTGTTTATATTTGTCCTCGTAGTTTCATAGTTTTGCTGCTTTTTCTTCCTACAATACACATGGTTTTGACAACGCTAACAGTTGGACAGGATCCCAAAGACTTCTCAATTGGCATTGTAAATCATGAAGACGTGGACTGGGAGCGGAATTGTGTCGAGAGCTACAATGTGTGCGGAAGTAATCTGAGTTGCACATTTTTGAATTCGCTCAGAGAAAAGGGAAATGATCTATTCCACTTGATATCTATACAGTCCGAAGAAGAAGCACTCGATAATGTAAAGCTGGGGAACATATGGGGATTTATTTCCATACCAGGAAACTATTCAACGTCCACTGCTCAGCGAGTAATGATGCAGCACTTCACCGACAATGCAACTTTGGATGGATCCATCATCAAAGTGCGACTGGACATGTCTCGTAAGAGTCGAAGTTTAAATTTCTTAACAATAAACCAGCAATACATACATACATACATACATCAGTTCTCTACATCCGTATTTTTAACCAACTATATTTTTTGTTACAGAATATTTAGCTGGCGTGTTCATTATTAAAAATTTGTACTTATCGTTCCAGAGCTACATGAGAGAAAGTGTGGAAGCATGTGGCGGAAATGCAATGGAAGTGGAGCTACCACTTGATGTATGACTTATATATTTAAACACTTTTGTTGATTGATATGCCCATATTCATTCATGTTGTGAAATTATCACCATTCATTATATTATTCATTCAAATCCATTTTAATATTGAGCAGTTCTCCGCAACAATACATGGGTCACTGGACTCCAACTATGCGGAATATATCATTCCCGGAGTGCTCGTATTGTAATTCGATATTCATTTTCACTGCATGATCCAATCACACTCAATAAAAGGATTCTTGTGTTATTGCAGGTCGTTATGCGTTTTACTAATGTCGTTTACCGCCATCACTATCATCACCGATTCGAAACAAAAGACTCTGGATCGGTCACGAGTTGCAGGAGTTAAAACGATTGACATTATGATTGCGTCTCTAATTTCGGATGGTACGGTCGCAATTTTCCAGGCTGCTGTTGCTACCGGGATATTAACTGTAGGATTCCAGTTGCACGTTGAGGGCTCGATTGCGCTGTTTCTACTCGTTGCTATTCTGGCCGGTTTCTTTGGACAAATCTTTGGCTTCCTTATAGGAATTTTATATCAAAATGAAATTGAGGCACTTTTCCTGGGAATGTTTTTGTACCTACCAATGCTACTGTTATCTGGAGTGCTTTGGCCATTGGAGGCGATGCATCCAGTCCTTCGTTGGTTTACTTACTGCCTTCCATTAACACTGGCATGTGAATCTCTTCGATCGATTACAAGCAGAGGATTATATTTATTTCATCCAAAAGTGTGGCCTGGTATTGCAATTTTGGTTGGATGGATCGTGTTTCTATGGTTGATGACCTGGTGGATTTTTAAAAGGATGGAAACCCGTAAAAATAAAGTTACGTGTTGCTAATTTGTCTTTGTCTTTGTAAAATTACCCATTTGCAGTAAAAATAATATGGTAAGCTGAACTTTTAAAATCATGGTTTGAATAATTGAAAAGTTAATTCTGTATTTTTACTTCTTTTTCATTGCTACTTGTTGACTTGATCTAACGCGTTGCAGTTAACTTTCTTTGAAACGCGAATTCTCCTTCTTCTCACATTTAGTAAGCTGAATTCTGTAAAAATATTTTGCACATTTTACGTAAGTGACTTTCTTAACCTACTCCGACTACAAATCCATCTACAAGGAAAGAGTCATTCTGATGTTTCAATAAAATCTCGTGCAGTGCTAGTATATCCATTGCGTCACATTGGCCTCGCAATAATGTGTGATACAAACAAACACCACACATTTGTATTCCACTATTAGTATCTTCAGTTTTATGGCTCTATCGCTATAAATTTAATTTAATGGATTAATTTTACATCCCAATGCTGATAACGGCTCATATATAAATGGCTTCATTTTTATTGTCACCAGTTGACCAGGTTTGCGCTTGTTATACAGCTTCAAATACAATTCAAGTTGTAATTAATAGCAAATTAGTAATCTCAGCTATGCTCTCAATATTCTTTAAATAAAATTTGGCATTATACCTATCATTTCATAACGTCAATTTCAAATTTGTAAGACGCCTATTGCTATTGCTAATATATTATCGTAAAGCTGGTTATAAAACGACGGAATCTAGTTAAGCTACTCGTATTCTACCTGTGCAAAATTTCTCACTGATTTTTTCGGCCATTACTTTCCACCTGCACGTCCAGAATTTCGCTCATGGCATAAACAGGTGCCTGAATGGCAGTAAAGTTGATTACTATCTACTAAACATTTTATTTTTATGTACATTGCTGTGACTGCTTCTAATTGTAAGTTTCTTCAAACGCAACAGTAGTGCCGTTTTTATGAATGGAAATTTATTGTAGAAATCCGTAATCTTGTTGTAAGTCAATGCTTCACATTTCCGCTAAATATAATTGATTTTAATTTTCTTTTGAAAAAGTGTGGCCTGGCATTGCAATTTTGGTTGGATGGATCGTGTTTTTGTGGTTGGTTACCTAGCGCGTTTTTCGAAGGATGGGAACCCGTAAAAAGAAGGCGACACGTTGCAAACAAATATGGCTTGTTGTGTTTATAAAATTATGCATGACTTGAAAATTTAAAATGTTAATGTTTTATTTTTACTTCTTTTTTATATGTACTTGTTGAGATTATCTGACCCGTTGTAACTAACCTTCCCTAGAAACACGAATTCTCCTTGTTCCGACATTTAGCGAACTGAATTCTGTAAAAATATTTACACATTGTACGTATATATCGACTTTCGTTAACCAAGAATACTCCAATTACAAAATTCGGCAGTTAGTAACGTTGATCATCTGATATTTTAATAAATGCTGGTGCAGTGCTAGTATGTCATGTGCGTCGCAATGGTCTGTGATGATGTTTAAAAAATATTTGTTATCGTCTATCAGTATATTTAGTTTTACCCCTCAATCGTTATAAGTTTAGTTAAATTTATTAAATTTTACACCTAATGTTGATAACGGCAAAAATATACATAAACTGCTTAATTTTTTTTATAGTTATACGTTAACGAGGTTTACGCTGGTTATACAGCATAAAATGTAATTATAGTTGTAATTAGTAGCAAACTGATAACCTCAGCTCTGCTTTCAATACTGTTTAAATATAATTTGACATTATACATATCATTTCATAAGGTCAATTTGAAATTTGTCAGACGCGTATTGCATGTACGTCCAATACAAGCATTATTGAAAATCGTTTGAAAAATAAAAAAATATATTCCCTTAATATTAGATACGTTTCTATATGCCATTCTACTAATCGCTGATATGTATATTTTCGTAAAATGCTGTATTTAAAAGGACAGGATATAATTAACCTATGCTATTTGACCATAGCAATTTTGCATACTGCCTAAAGCGACCGTTACTTTCCACCTGCATGGCTAGAATTTTGCTCCTAGCATAAACATGTGCCAGAATGGCAGTGAAGTTGAACACTGTCTAATAAACATTTTATTTTTATGTACAGTGCAGTGACTGCTCTAATTAAATTTAACAGTATGTGATCAATGGATTCACTTAACTGGAGAGTATGGTCCACTGCATTGGGCAGTTTCCATTAAGTACATAATGTTTTCATGAAAGAACCAAATTGCAAATTCACAATTAGTTATTTCCCGTATTAGGGAGGAATTAATTTTTAGTAAAATGTTCGGAATATTTACTTATTTGTGTATTTTCATGTCATCATACGATGATCTGCATAGAATTACTTACATTGATTGATGCTGCTCCTACCTCAGACTTGGTACCATAGACACTAATGTAGCTACACTTTTTATTAAATACACACCAATGTGTTTTCTAACTTCTCTAATCGCTGACGACTACCTATCTATTCGGTACATTAATGCTGCTGGGTCTTATTTCAAGTTTGAGGACTTCTAAATTACGCAATCAGTCAATCTTATCCTAACTTTATCTACTGGAAATTTTGTGGTTTCCTAATTGTAATACTAATGCAATATTCCATCACCTAAAAACTAATTGACGACTATTTCCGCTCTCCATTGTGACTCCTGGTCTGTCAATTCAATTGCTTCTGCTTATTTAAATATTACTGAAACGTCAGTCTTTAAGAACAAGAAAAAAAGAAAAAACGGTAGCAACAACCATCACGGCGCTCAAGATGATTTCCGTTTCCCCAATGAAGCTTATCATACAATGACAAGGAGGAAAGCGCATACATGAAAATGGATCCTTCACAGATGTCTTTCAAAACTTCATTCAAAATTGATGAGGAGAAAATTAATATTACAAAATATGTATGTCAGCATCACTTATGTATACATTCAATGTATAAAACTCTCTGAAATAGGTGCGACTCTGATGTAAACTGTTTTGTTTATGGTTTGGTAGGTACGCTTTTCACCAATTGTGGGAAAGATAGTATTGGAAAATTCTCAGATTGATATTCTTTGAGAGACTATTTTGTATACGCTGTTTAGATGCATGTGAAAATAAGACTCCGTGGGAAAGACATCAAATCCATTGTAAACTGTGCATTCTAATAAATAATATTGTAATTATGGGCTTTCAGCTCGTCACATGAATATTCGTTTCACCACAAGCGACATAAAACCGTATTTGTGATATCTGTGCGCACGTGAAAGAATAAAAAGTGCATTCAATATTGTGCCGAGAGTGATGTGTACTCTTAAATGTATCAATTTGGTAGACTACATGCAATGTTGCTCTTTTATAAAATCATTAACTAGTTTAATATTTATTCAAGCCATTTATGGTATTAAATGTATAGAGTCCCAAAAAATATTTTCCCAAATGCAAAAATCAGATTTTTTAACTTTGCGAGCGCTGCTGAGGACAACTTCTTCATTACGCAATCACATGACGCAAATCTCGTAGGATTTTTGTTGTTGGTTTACCTATATTTAACGTCAATACACACGTTTGTAAATTCGTTCCTGGAATATCTTAAATACTTTCCTCAAATTAGCGTTGTCCATTTTGTCACTCATTTTAAGTATGTCATCATTCAAATCTTCTTGAAACCTAATAAACAATGTGGGTAATTCCAGTTCATGATACAAATCCTTTACCGCTGCCACATTTTCCGCCTCCGCCTTTCCATAGTTGTCTTTAAGGCTCTCGTATTGAGCAAAAGTGCATCTCTTCTTTGCCTGTACAAATAACCAAGTGCACTTGCCCTCTTGAATGTCCATGCCCACCTTCCCCAGAATCCGCTCATCTGCAAAGCAGTCAAAGTAGTCATCTTGAATTTGGAATAGCGTTCCAATTTTCACTGAAATGTCCTCCACAACTTTCCAGAGATGGCTGTTATCTGGGTTTTGTCGTGAAATTCCAGCCAGTGTCATTGCAAGAGCCACTGGAAGATATACGGTGTAGTAGCCCGTCTTGTATGTGACAATGGAGTTGTAGAGTGGTATAGAATAGTCGTCAAACTTCCATTGTGAGCCCATGTTTGTGTCCAGGCTCTGGCCTAAAACTGTCTTGAAGGTGGTTCCAAGAAACAGGTCGAGCAGGTCGCCGTAAATTTCTGACTTTCCAAAGTGTATCCGCAAAAGCTGGAATACAGAATGTTCCAATAGGAAGGAATCATTCACGGCTGAAAATCCTACATCCTTAACTCGATACCAGCAAGGACGTCCCCGCCGTGTTTCGCCCTTGTCCATTATGTCGTCAGCAATCAAAAACGCTGCTTGCAACTTTACAAAAAGGAGGAAACAAACGTATATACTAATTGTGATGGCTTTTGTACTATCAATGTTTTTGCACTTGAATTGATTTGCAAGGCTTACAATTTCCACGCACCATCCCAGAATCCTTGCCTGTTCCAACTTGTTACTTGAGGCACTGGGTTCCAGTTTCCGGTAAGCTAATTCGACCATGCGACCTCTGCAAAAAATTGGAATGGTACTTCGTTAAACATAAATATTGAAGCCCAAGCAATACATTACCGAATTTTTAATGTCATGTAAAAATTTTATTATTTTTTTGGACCTGATTTGTTTGCCATGTGGAACGTTGTACATGGTTACAACTTTGAGCCATTCCAGCGTTTGCTGCATAGCCACATCCTTTCCGTTGAAAAGTGAGGATAAACTGCCAATAACTGTTTGGAATGTTTCCTGAAATGGATCCATGTCTAAGCCCCGACTATATTAATCAATTACTATTAAATGAACGAATGTAGCTGCAGACAAACAAACTCTTCTGCCTATGCAATTTCCACAACGAGTTTTTTGGATGACAAGTAGCGCGTTCCGCAGTACACTGCTTGCTTCGCTTTTTCCCGTCCAGCCTTTTATACAATGCGGTTTTTTGGGCCGGACTACGAAATTTGTTTGGTTTTGTTCGCATAAATGCTTATTTAGGTTCAATGATATGTGCTTTTATGCATTACTTGTCAGAAACGAATTCTAGTTTGGAGTTCTGCTTCGTAGTTTCCATTTTGGAATATCCACTTTAAGCTGTCGTCAGAAGTAATATGAAACATGCACGGGGAAGTGGTCAATGGTCAACATATTATGTAAATTTTACATTGTAAAATGTGATGAAAATGTAATTTGATAGGAACTTGGTACAAATACCACATTTTGTCTACGCAAGTAATATATCTGAATACATTAACATCGCTTTATGCATTTGCATTGACGTTTATTTCACCAAAGTTGATTCTGTAACGCTATGGCTTACGGCTGGGAATAAGTTTCCGGCGTACTTCCCATAAGCTACCGTTTGTATTATGTGTTATAAAAGGAAAAAAGAAGTTTTATGATCAATAAAATTGTCCGCTGTCAATACATGGCTTAATTAATTGTTGCTGTTATCAGTGTGAATTACCTGAATCCATGCACATTTTAGCTGCACGTTAAAGACAAATCCTTCTGAGGTTGCTCATTAGAATGCAAGTATATCTCGTAAACTTGAGGTAGAAATTTCAGACTCGTGTTGACCATAAAAATGCATAATTAGTTGCCTCAAGAGAAAATGGGCAAGTGAGAACATTTCGTGTGCAAAACAAATTTCCCGTTTTGCGAAGCAAAAGATTGTATTATGCAACTTTGTATATACAAATGCACTGTATACAGAAAAAAGTCCAGGCCAGATCAGATATTATGAATCTTAATGTCCCTGCTTGGCAAGTCAACAAACCATGTAATTGTATGATTAATTCTTATAAGTTGTTCTCACCTTCTTGGCTTCGGACGCGAGCCAACACTTGAAACATAATAATTGTCTGATCCGCCTAAAGATACAGTTGAAATAAAAATACAATCAAAGCTTTCAGAACATTCAAGTTTGACGTCAACAGATTTTATTGGAACGAAAGAATATCGCAGGAATTTCTGACTTTCATGGCTTAATAAGTTACATATGTCACACACAATAGGGATATTTACCGAATTGGAATATTTATACAGTGGGCCTTTCAATATTCCTTTTACCAGCATAAATGCTTGGCTATATGTAATGAAACAAACAGTGTTACTTCGGAGAATAGATTTTTTTGCATGACTGTATGATATTGTTGATGAAGAACAAGACCTGTTTACGTGTTAAGAAATGGCATGCTCGTTTTTAAGCAAGATTATTCAAGCTTTTGTCATTCGTTGAGGCACATAGCTCAATTATTCAGCACCCACTGCCGATAATATTAGGTTTTGTGGCTATAGCGTCCTAAAATTAAGTAAATGCATGCCACTTGACATTTATGTAAAATCGTCAGCATAAAAATGCTTCATATTATAACAATTATTTATAATACTAATTTATGATTAACTGATGTCCGCCTTTAACATAGGGTTAAGCATCCGAAAACGAACATATGCTTAACCCCATATTAAAGACCCCATACTTAACCCCCATGTTAAAGACCCCATACTTAACCCCCATGTTAAAGACCCCATACTTAACCCCCACGTTAAAGACCCCATACTTAACCCCCATGTAAAAGATCCCATACTTAACCCCCATGTTAAAGACCCCATACTTAACCCCCATGTTAAAGACCCCATACTTAACCCCCATGTTAAAGACCCCATACTTAACCCCCATGATGAAGACTTATTAAGGGATATTTTTCAATTAACGGGTTACGTTTTTCAAACCGCCACGCGGCTCTCGTTATGCTTATCGTTTACTAAGGTTAACGCTTAGTTATACAGTATTAAATACACTTCAAGTTGTAATTCGGAGCATACTGTTTTCATCCGGTATGGTTTCAACACTGTTTGAATATAATTTGAAATCATACTAACTTTCTAATATTAATATTTCCAGGATCGACCAGTTGACGCAACTATTTTCGAAAGTTTGTTCTGATTTAATTCGAAAATAGGAAGTAAGATCTCACAGTCAGTCAGTCCTGTATTGTGCATATTTTTGAAAATGTGAACAGTTTTGATTTATCAAAGCAAGGAAAAGTTTTGAAATTATGGAAGTCTCAGTACTTGAGATA
Organism: Sinella curviseta; assembly: GCA_004115045.4. Lineage (NCBI taxonomy): Eukaryota > Metazoa > Arthropoda > Collembola > Entomobryomorpha > Entomobryidae > Sinella > Sinella curviseta. Next base: position 36,909 of record RBVU03000011.1, on the reverse strand, counting down.
GGAATCTGAGATTTTATATGCATGAAGCTGACTAAAATCTAGATAAAATGTGATTTTGATAAAGTTGGAAGTCGACCAAAGGAAATGCCACACATGAACTCACTATTTTGACGACAAGATAATATGGTTCCAGCTTCTAGGGAAATTTATAACTGAGAAATTCATAAAATATCTGCTATATTCACTTTTTGTTATTATTTTCAGTACTATTCAAAGTGCGTTCTTTCTTAATTGGGCATGGCCAGTTAATATCTGCACGCATGTACTCATTTGCAACCGTTAAAAAAGTGTTATAGAAAGCAAAACACAAGAAGAAATTATTCATGATTGTCGACTATGCATTTTTCCGCTGGGTTGCAAGACGCCTGTGCACTTATAATCTGAGCAAGATGGAATAAATGGATGGATTTCCTTTTTGCCATATTATGAATAGCATATTCCACCGCTCTACGTGCTTTGTTTTTAGTCATGCATTGCGTTTGTGTGTGACGGCTTCAAGACATCAATGATAATGTATCAAGCATATTTGATGTGCGTGTGGCGTGGAATGAATGAATTTGTAACCAGGTAATGTAAATGAACTGGGTGGCAGATGGGCAAGATGGAATTAATCCCAATACCATCTGTCCACATGTGTACATTAAATTTAAGGAATCCAACTGAAAAGAAAAGCAGCATTGCTGGTGTTTATAAAAATATCATGTGGAATATTCTTTTTAATGAATACATTCAAAGATTTAGCCATGCCATGCCCGATTAATTGTATCTGAGGTCTAGAGAAGTGAGGTGCATTGAAAATATTTCGCTCGTCATTTTGGCTAACCACATTTTCCTTCGTATTTTTCTATCAGAATTCCAAAAACAATATACTTTTTCTACTTTCAAAGTGCTCTATAAAGTTTATATGAGGTAAAGAGGGGTTACCTGACATTGTCAGTAGCCTATTCAATCGAGTGCGAAATGAAGAGGTTTGGCAGAGATCCAAAAATACAGCAGCAGCTCGTATGTTTAAATTATTTATTCTCTAGTCCGAATCCAAGATAAATTTTCTTAGAAAATGAGATAAAAAATATTTGCTCTAATTTACCTAACAGTGCAGTGAGCTTGAGGCAGCGAAACGAAAGAAAGCCAAGCTGACTATTGCGATGGACAAATTGACTGCCGAACTTGATGCGACCAATCGCCGCATAGCCATGCTGAAAGCCTTGTTGGAGGAAGGTGGGTGGACTTGATCTGTTTTCTGTGTCATATTGTCGTTAGGATGTACAAGTGACGTTGATAAATTAATTATCAATCTGATTATAAAAATTACATTTCAGTGGAACAATTACTACCCTTTAATTAATTATTGTTCACTTTTATGCAGAAGGGGAAGGCGCTGCTGGTACGGCGGTTCAGGAAATGGCGAAGTTCGAAAATGAATTCATATCATTGGAATAGCGTTGAGGGAGACGATCTTTGTGTGGAAATGTAATAATCAACATCTTTCCATCTGAGAACTATAACCACAACTGACTACTCATAATTTACAAATCAATTTCTTCAACTTACTTGCCTATATAATAAAGAAAAATTTAAATATGTATAGAGAGTTGCATCAAAAGAATACTGCTGTCTGTTTCAGTGTTTTTTTTTTTCTTTTTTCACTGGAATTCGAAACGAATTCCCCACTTGGTGAGCGTAATCACAAATGACATACTCTTGCATTTTGAGCCCACTTGCTCTACTACATTTCAATTCAGGCAAATGCAATATGATGTGAATTATATTACAAGGAATTGGATGGAGCAGGTTGATAAAATAAAAGAAAGCAAGAGCTGGAACAACAATCAAATGCCGTCTTCAAAGACACATAATAACAAATTTTTAATACAGACAGAATTATCACCAATTTTGGAATCTTAGAATACCTGTATTCAACCAAATGATTAAGCCCATAAGTGCTGGTGGTTAAGAGAAGAGAAACACGCATAGGTACTTAGTATTAAGTACATAATGTTATATTTGCTTGTTTAGGAATATGATAGATAAATAGGAAATAGAAGTGATTGTAGGACAATAAAGATAATTTTTTGTACCTTTTTGTACTCAAGCTTCCTATTGTGTAAAAGCTGAAATTAGAAAGCTCATGAGATTGCCAAAATGAAACAAGTGTTTTTTGTGTTCATGCAATATTATTTATACCTGCTCGAATAGGGCAATCCCAATACATACCATTGCGATGTACATTTGTTGGGATTGCATAAATACGACGAAACTACCGTGAAACTCCGTTAACGTAGTTATAACCAATATGCATCACATAATAGCTTTCACTAAAATGTTGACTTAGTGTCCGAAATTGTATCATCATAAAATTGCTTTTTTGTAATAATTTAAATGTAGAAACTCAGTTATCTATACTATGTACTCTTAGGATAATTGAACAGAAATAATCTTTTTTAATAATTAGTAGCAAATTTTCGCGAAAGTCACTCACTTTCTCAGTCTAAAAACAATTTGGCCTAGATAATCTTCACTAAATGGTGTATAATCCCAACGCCACTAATATAATGTATAGAGGAAATACGTCACGGAGTACAATAGGTATTTAATTACAGAATAATGTGTTAGGGGTTCAAAAGCGACGCATTTAGTATTTTTCATCGTAATAAATCTAAGCACAAAAACTTAAAATAATGGGGGAACGTCATGAAGGAAATTAGCTGGTTCCTCGTGAAAATATTTATTGTGCATTATTGTTGTGTATCCAGTTTATGTAAAAACATACCCTGCATTTTTATTAACTACCGGAAGCATGAAATGCTTAAAAGGTAGTTATAGCGATTGATCTGTTTGTCTGTCTGTCTGTCTGTCTGTCTGTCTGTGTGTCCGTACCCACTCTAACTTACGTTCACGTTGACCGATTTGAATAAAATTTGGCATACTTATACCTTTACCCATAAGGACGTTCCCTATTGATTTTCAGCCGGATACCTCATCATTGACCGGAAGTAGGGGGGTCGAAGTGGGGGGTGGTGGGGTTGACCAAGGCGTGAAAATTTTTATTGTATAAATGGATAGAGGTGTTCATGAGGATCATTTTTTGTCAAAGGACCATGGGTCAAATCGGTAAAATGGTGGCTGGGTGGGGGGTCGAAGTAGAGGGGTCACCAGGTGGTAAAATTTTTTTTCCACAAATCGTTTTAGATGTTCAAGTTGAGGTTCACTAACATAGTTTAACGGTCGAATACAAACCTAATTTGTGATTTGGGCATGTATCACTCTTCCGGTAGTTATATATTAAAGGTTACACCTTACTAGTTGATTCTTATTTGTCATACCCTTAAGATCAATTCATTTGGGCTTGGAGCAAAGAAGTTTCCAATCGATCAAGGTGTACGTCAGAAATAGAAATCCCTAGGCCTCCTTCAAATAAAATGACAACAGATTATTGACATAACGATTGTTATGAATCAGGTACAATAGCGGAGTGCTTTATCTTCCATCAATATGTAGCAGAACCAGTTGTTACTCTTGGAATTGGAAAGTTGAATGTTTCATTTTAGTGTGGGAATAAATGAAAGGAATGGTTTAGTGTGCTTTTATTCATTTCATATTTCTGACCAAGTGACACCAATATTAAAGCAACTGCTATCCAGCTATACTCTCAAATTGGATATTTCTCGTTTGTCGCCGCAAATAATGCGGAATTGGCATTTTTAAAGATAACTGAAATGTCAGCTGCCGACGGCGTTGATGTTGATATCAACATTATATTCTGCTAGCCCGAGGTTTATCTAACCAGCCACTTTTGCAAATAATTGACTCACTGCATGTGAGTAACTTGTGGTCAGCTTCCCTTAATCTCATACATGCATAACGTTTTCATTAAAGCGTAAAATTACGGATTCATAGTAGTCGCATTTTAGCATTATGAGGAATAGTCATTAAATTTGTAATATTAACTCATGTATTATTAGGTATGTCTACTTGATACCATGCAACTTATCCGGCTCTGCTCTTTTAATTGGTCATATAGTACATTGTCTTTTAACTATAGCAGGTGGATGCTGACGACGATGACTTATCTGCTTCATATGAAACGTCCCTCAGGACTAATATAAATCTTGATGGTTTTTTAATCAAGCATTATGCAGTCTACTTATGCATTAAGGAGATGACACTTTTCAAAGTACTATAGCTCGGTTTACTTACGTCAGCCAAATCCTTTTCTCAACTATAAAGTGTCTGCTGGGTTGTTAATTAATATAGTAATATAATACATATCTACTTCACTGTTATAATGACAACGGCCTCATTTTCCACTTGAAAGGAGAATGCGAACCTGTTCGCTCAATTCCATCGAACCGACTGATTAGCGTGTTTATGATGTTTAAGTTCCTCCGTACACAGTGTCATTTATTAATTAACAACACTGTTTTGTATATGGCAAAACTTTAAAAAAATGATCGCCCATTTTTACAATTCAAACATTAGAAGAACTTGGATGAGTATAAATTTTTTTCGGAAGCGTTTCTTTTTTAGATACAGTTTTTGTTTCTTCCAACAGAAGGACGGCTGTCCTCAGTATAGAATAGTATTGTACTATAAGTATAAGTTTACTTCGGTATGAATTTATTGCCAATACTATCAGAAATTCAAGGACAAATTTCCCTAAGCTTGGAACATGTTCAGGTTGTATTTTCTATTTAACCTTGGTCAATTTGTTGATCACAAAATTTAATGGCAGCTTCGCGTCAAATGTAAAGAGTAACTATAATCAGAATGACAGTGCAAAAAACAGGACCACGTAGAATTTTGATTATATGCGCATATTTAGGTAGCACGTAGTAAATAACTACCGTATGCCGAATCTTAGCCCCCACGTCTGTCCATGGTGGTGATGAGAGGCAAGTTTAGACACGCGTATCCCCGAGAGGAAGAAATCATTCGATATTAACGGTTTGGTAGTATGTAAAGATGTAGTGCAATGTACTCGGTGCTAAATTTAGTGCTCTATTCGATTAAAAAAACCGCTTGTGAATATGACCTCCCGTTTCGGAGATCTGATTAAAACAGTTTTAAACTCCAAAGAATTCCTAGGATTCTTATCATCGAAATAATCCGAAGTTCAAAACTGCTTTAAGGAGATCTCCCAAACGGAAGGTCAGATACACAAGCGGTTTTTTGAATCGAATAGAGCATTAAATTTAGCACCAAGTACATCGCATTACATCTTTCCATATTTGTGAACCGCTAATGGCGGATGCTTTGATAATCGGGGGGATACCCCTGCTTAATTGTGCCTCCCATCACCACCATGGACAGACGTGGGGGCTAAGATTCGGCATACGGTTGTTATATACTAAGTACTACCTAAATATGCTCATGTAATCAAAATTCTACGTGGTCGTGTTTTTTACACTGTCTTCCTGATTATAGTTACTCAAAGTGTTTACCGTGTAATTATCCTGAAAATAAATTAAAACTAAAGAAATCTATTGTTGTAGAGAAAAATTTCCAGCCAAATTCATTTTATCGTATGGTATTAAGATTTTGTCTGACGTATTCAATAATTTACGACTGATGCAATAGAAACATTCAATAAATATTTGATAAGTATGACAACACAACTCTATTTCCACGTACTGCCAAAACCTCGCCACACACAACGAAATTGGATAGGAACTTACCTGAAGCAAGAAATAATGTCTAACTGTTTCAATAGCTAACTAGCGTCACATTGAGCAATATTTTTATCATGAGGCAACTTTTAAGTAACCCGGCAATTTTCCAAATCATTTAATAAAACCTTGTAATAAGTTCACAAGCCTGCTTTGTGTAATTTCAGTTTGGATGTATTTGGAACTAGTAAGGTGTAACCTTTAATATATAACTACCGGAAGAGTGATACATGCCCAAATCACAAATTAGGTTTGTATTCGACCGTTAAACTATGTTAGTGAACCTCAACTTGAACATCTAAAACGATTTGTGGAAAAAAAATTTTACCACCTGGTGACCCCTCTACTTCGACCCCCCACCCAGCCACCATTTTACCGATTTGACCCATGGTCCTTTGACAAAAAATGATCCTCATGAACACCTCTATCCATTTATACAATAAAAATTTTCACGCCTTGGTCAACCCCACCACCCCCCACTTCGACCCCCCTACTTCCGGTCAATGATGAGGTATCCGGCTGAAAATCAATAGGGAACGTCCTTATGGGTAAAGGTATAAGTATGCCAAATTTTATTCAAATCGGTCAACGTGAACGTAAGTTAGAGTGGGTACGGACACACAGACAGACAGACAGACAGACAGACAGACAGACAGACAGACAGACAGACAGACAGACAAACAGATCAATCGCTATAACTACCTTTTAAGCATTTCATGCTTCCGGTAGTTAATAAAGTTGTAACTTATACCTTTGTAGTTTTGGGTTGATTTTTTAATTTTGTAATGCGGACAACTTAAGACCAGTAACATTATGCAGTTTTATAATGGAGTTGTTTAATGAAATTTTAGATGTAAACTTACATTGCCTACTCAATTCTTGCATTTGGAGGGCAAGCAGAAATCAAAGGATTCACCATCTCCAAACACAAAGTATAAACACCTCCGTTCGAGATGTTTGTGCAATACAGAAGCAGGTATGATTTGCTATGCAGAGTTCCTTGAAATATCGAACACGTTTAGACTAGAAACATTCCGATGAACGTCACTTGCATTCCGATACATACCTTCTGGTGGTATTTTGCGTTCACAAGTACATTTGTTTCCTTTTCCTTTGCAAAGCATAATGCAATCTATAGGCAAAATAAATGCACTGTGCCAATAAAGTGCAGCCTCATTTACGCTCCATTGCTAACAGCAATCTGCGTGAAAAATTATTTTCGCATTTCAGATTTCCGGAGTCTATCAAAATATAAAATATTTAAGAATACGTTGAAACTCGAACAAATGGAGCTGCAAAAACATGCCTAGTCAATCTGTGTTATGGCTTATCTGCGTAATCTCAGTACAAATAGTTTATGTTGTGCAAGTATTTCACAGTTTGCCACATTAATGGATAGAAACGTACATACGAATCTTGCATGCTTTATCTTGACAATAATCAAAAGACAAATATGCGCAATTGAATTCTTAAATTTCTGTACTCTGTTTTTATTACAAAGTATATACAAATAATATATTATGACAGAAACGTCTGTTAATCTTTCATCTTTATATTGAAATTCAACTTCACATCAGAAGACGGTGGTAGCTTTAAGGCGACAGATAATTTTTTTACTGCTTAAACTTTGAGAATTTTTCTAGAAGATAAGGCTCCACCTCATTCCTGAAGCAAGGTTTAAGTGTAATAATGTAAAGAAGTGGGCAGTAACGTGTTGGAATAAAAAGATGTTTAATTAAGTTAATTGTATCTAAAGAATATCTACTGGATTGTTTCTTCCGGTTTGTTAATAGTGATTGTATGCATACTCACCTGGCAAAGCAAAACTTCTTGATTTTACTGCTGACAATATGACGTACTATTCCTGGAAACGGAAGGCTTTGCAACTTTTTTTTCCACATTTCGCGCATAATTGGTGCATGGAAGCAGCCCACTAAATAGTACCCAAATCGCGAAAGAACAACCCTTAAACATTAATAAATCAAAAAATAGGGGCATTTTTTCAGAAATCCTTTGTGTGCTCTGTAGTCCACAAAACTCGACCTAGAAATCCAAAATTTGGCACAATGGTGTAAAACACAATTCCCCAGAATGCGATTTTTGAGTTTTTAAGAAATGCTGAATACATAAAAAGTTTTGGCGGGAAAACTATTTAATTCAAAAACGGTATTAGATTTTGAATATCCGACAACGGGAGCATAATTAGCACCTAAAACTACGTTTTGCGCGTTATTTACAATAATACTAAACTGAGTAATTTGCCTAGAATTTGAAATTAAATAAAAAAATTCGGTCGTAGTACACAATGTTGACACCAAAGTATAACATAACTGCTGTGGATTCTAAGATATTGTAGGACTTTGGTCTCAAAATTGTGTTCTACGACCGAATTTTTTTATTTAATTTCAAATTCTAGGCAAATTACTCAGGTTAGTATTATTGTAAATAACGCGCAAAACGTAGTTTTAGGTGCTATTTATGCTCCCGTTGTCGGATATTCAAAATCTAATACCGTTTTTGAATTAAATAGTTTTCCCGCCAAAACTTTTTATGTATTCAGCATTTCTTAAAAACTCAAAAATCGCATTCTGGGGAATTGTGTTTTACACCATTGTGCCAAATTTTGGATTTCTAGGTCGAGTTTTGTGGACTACAGAGCACACAAAGGATTTCTGAAAAAATGCCCCTATTTTTTGATTTATTAATGTTTAAGGGCTGTTCTTTCGCGATTTGGGTACTATTTAGTGGGCTGCTTCCATGCACCAATTATGCGCGAAATGTGGAAAAAAAGTTGCAAAGCCTTCCGTTTCCAGGAATAGTACGTCATATACTTTTCTTTTAATTAACTACCGGAAGTATGAAATGCTTGAAAGGTAGTTATAGCGATTGATCTGTTTGTCTGTCTGTCTGTCTGTCTGTCCGTACGCACTCTAACTTCCGTAAACATTGACCGATTTGGGCCAAATTTGGTATACATATACCTTGGCCCATAAGGACCTTCCCTATTGATTTTCAGCCATGTACCTCATCCTTGACCGGAAGTATGGAGGTCGGCGTCGTCGAGGTTGGTGGGGGTGACCAAGTGGTCAAAAAAATTTGTTATCTTAATCGATAGAGGAGTTCAAGACGATCATTTTTTGCCAAGGCACCATGGGTCAAATCGGTGACCTGGCGGTGGGGTGGGCCGTCGAAGGTATGGGGTCCCCAGTCGTCAAAATATTTTATGCCATAAATCGATGGGGATGGTCAATTTGAGCCACAAAAATCTAGTATAATGGTCAAATGTGTTTCCAAATTTGTTATTTTTGCATTCATCATTCTTCCGGTAGTTATGTATTAAAGGTTACACCTTACTAGTTGCTTTTTATATGCACGACTTGTCTAGCAGATCTATAGTCTTCAAGTACGTACAATTTTTTTATTAGAAGCAACAGTATCATGTTTTTATAAAGTGCAAGAAACCAGTTTTCGTTGGATTATAATCTTTGTTTATTATGGACATTTATAATGATCTCCAAGATTCATTTTGTATTTGTGATAGTTTTTTTTCCATTTGGAGTAAGAATGCAGGATCTAAGTTTGACGTCCTTTATTGAGCACCAGCTATAGACATTTATGCGCAATCGGATGCGCACTGCAGTCTTATTCAAACATTTTTCGTAACCGTCGTAAGGATGTAAAATTGGTTACCCGCAAATCTTTCTACATGACATTGTAGGATTCATGTGGATACGTCAGCTGCTTTTGAGAATACTACAATTATCTTGTCAAGAGAATTTCCTTTAATTTCAATTTTTGATTATCACTACATTAATTTAATGTATGGTATTAAAAAATTATCTTACGTATTAATTATTTTAATTATCTTACATATTGATTGTTAAAGACCATTTCAATGAAATTGTTACAAGTAGCAATAGCAAACTCGATTCCTTCCACCTTGCGAAAACTCGCCACAAACAACCAAATGCGATGGCACAGAAATAGGCTGACATGCGGCAATTAAAAACCAGCATCACGTTGGTTCAACAATATTTTCATCAAGAAATTTAAGCAAATCTGCTGAAAGACAACTTTTCAGTGCCCTGGTAATTTTGCAAATCATTTAATTAAAACTTGTAATAATGTTTCCAAATCTATCCAGTATATTTCAGTTTCAATGTGAATGGAACAAAAGGTGTAACCCCAGTAAATGATTGGTTCCCTCTGGAAGTATATTTTGTTTTGTAGCACTAGCTTCCTAAAATTAATTAAATACTTTTAATATAGCATTTAAAATAAATTATAGCAAGCATGAAATGCTGATTAGAATTACAAAATACTTGTGTATGCTTTTTCTCTGTTACATTACCGAAGTCACCGTTAGTTGCTGCTAAATTAGTTGTACAACAGTAAATGCAATTCAGGTTGTAATTAATAGAATATTTATAACATCAACTTTGGTTTAAAAGCCTTGAATATAATCTGAAATTTTGCTTATAATTTTCCCAATGTCAGTTTGTCAGATACGCATTGGATGCATGTTTAATATAAACACATTTGAGAATCGTCGGAAGATGAAATTTTTAATTTATATATACGTTTAAACATGCCATTGGTATATTATACTGCTAAAAGTGCAAATATCTCGTAAGAATTTCTTTTAATTCGATACGGCAAATTTATACAGCACGCATGTGTCCTCTGAATGAACGGTTATCCTGTTGCTGTACTATCGTCTCTTTGCATCGAAAATGTCATAGTAAATAATTTTACCTGCAATTCAGAGGATTCAAATAGCTAATAAAATGTCACAAGATAATGTGTTTAAAAGGACACAATCTGACTACCAAATTCGTAAATCCCATCTTACAACTTTTGCTTCCACATTTATGCCTCCGTTATTTTCACCCATGCATTACAATTTCGCTCATATAGTAAACAAATACGTGAATGGCAGGCAAGCTTAACAATACAAACTAAACATTTATTTTCCTACTTACACTATTTTGCGCTGTTTCCATTGCTGGAACGGGTGTCTTCAATTGGGAATATCATTCAACAATAAATATAAAGTTTTGTTTAGTATTTGTTTATTGTCAATACAATAAAAAGTAAATACGCTCTTGCAGTTGTATGCAAGAACTGGCTTAATGGAATTGTATATATATAAATTTGCATTGCATAGTCAATCCTTGTATTAGAAAAAAGAAATGAGAATAGTGGTACCATTTTCATAACCCTCGCTTTTACTGAATTATGCAACGAACAATCTTGTACCATAGATCTTGGTTGTCTTAATAATGCTTTACTCCCTGAAACAAACTAACGTTGGTTTAATTACAACTTCAGTACTGCTTAAATTGTAAACCACATTGTCACCAGTTTTGTCTCATTTTTCTTTTGTAAAACATAAGGATATCTATAGCCAAAAAACACAGTACACAAACAACGACCCGGTTCTGTACACTCAGATGAAACTACCAGCGGGTCAACTTTCATGTTCATTTAAAACACTACAAGATTAACAACATGGGTAACAACTTTCACCATCGTTCTATTCCTTGAATGCAGCAAGTGTCTAATCCGATTATTGTTTTTAAATTTCACCTGCTATACGAAATACGTAATGAAGCATATCTCCATGGAATAATGAATTAAGTTTTTTTCGCTGTTCTGTTTTCTATGGGCCATTAATATCGCACAGTTGGTAACGTTTATTTATTATCAATATACACTATAATTTGAAGGCTAAGACTTTTGCGGACAAGTTTTCCCATATTTCAATCAAGTTTAAAAACTTATTTTTTTATTTTCCCACGTGGATTCGTTGACTACAAAATTTTCAACAATTTCCATGCAAATACAACGTTCATTTTGTCATATCATACTCAAATTAAATTAAATCCAACAAAAATATAGTTAAATAAATTTCTCTTCATACCTATCATCAGGTAAATTTAAAGGATTAACGAGAATAACTGCACCCACATTCATACCTGTATAGAATGTGAGGAGAGTGAACATACATATGTAAAAATCGTTGTTGATTCTTGATCTCTGATCCTCGGAGGCCATTTACTCCAGTTACGGAGTCTCCTCATTTAGTATTGGTGACCGCCGCCACAATAAAGAAATCACGTGAAAAATGCATGAATTCCTACCCGACCATTCAAAACGATAGGTAAAATTACATAATCTGGTGTGAAATCTTTATCAGGAAATGTGCTAAAATCGGAGTTATGAGTAGCCACCGAAACTATCATGCCTTAAACCTCACCAACAACCACGTATCCGCTGGGAGATACGGTTATTTGGCAGCACTAAATTGTGGATCAACTAGAGTAACTGGACGTACATTTCAATTTTGCTCTCTCCAGAACGTAAAGATTTTCAGATGTCAAATTCTTTGCGCAGATTTTAAAGCCCAATTTCTTAGCTTTCATACGTCGTATATACGAGCAAAAACGACCAAGATCTTTGGTTCATTCAGCATCATTTTCAAAACCTCATTTTAGTAAAAAAAATATGTTATGGCATTCCATCGTATTTAGTGTTGTAAATTGGGTATATCGTGGAGCAGACCATTAATTCCTTTTGCATTTAAAAGCCTGATTTTTAATGATCATTTTGTATATCTTGGATTTTTGCCTTACCTCCTAACAAAAATTTTAAACTAATAAATCAATTCTTCCCATCATCGAAAATCGGCCAATAGGAAATCACGTATTTTACACTTCTTTTCTTTATAGCGGGTGCTTTCGACTGTACATTATGATGAGACTCCACAACAGGAGTCTCGAAGATAGGAGAACAAGAATCAGCAACGAATTTGACATGACTATGCTATGCTCGCGTTCTATGCTGGTTTGAAAATAGGTGCAGTTATTCTCGTTAATGCTTTATTTTATGTTGTTGTAATTCTATATTCTAATTCCTGCCAACCCGCTTTTGTCCGACCTAATGAAAACTTGCTCATTTATAAATCCAATATATATGTTCCTTTAAAACTTTAACTATCCTCCAAGGAACATAAAAAGTAAATACTGTTCACCATCACGAACGCACCAACTCAACAACGAGAAGTATGCCTGCTGCAACGTCTATCTAACCAGCATATTGCTTATGTACTGTTGGCTGAAAAAATACATGCAAAAACTGGAATTAATCTGCTTTACTTTAGTGGCAGTTGGACGACCAGAAACAAACAAACGACGTTTCAGTACACAATGCAATTGTGAGAGGCGATGGTAATGTTTTGCTGTTTATTAATAACAGAATGCTCTCTACATAGAAAAAATCTAGTACACGTAAATACACAGCAGCAAAAGTGTGTCGCGACACGTAAGACAATTGCCAACCCTAGTCAAGTTTTATGCTCATTTTCAACATTATTAAGAGGTCAACCCAGATACAAGCAACAAATGCGAACTCGTGAAATCTAAATCATTGCTGACAGCCGACCACGGTTGGCAAGCATTTAACGGCGCTGTTTGCAAGCATCACGATCAGTTTGTAACCTTTCTTATCTACCAATTGACGAGTTGAGTTTTAAGGCTACGATACAAATGGAAGAAATTAACTGCAAGGAATATGGTAAGCATGTCCTTCTTCTGGAAGAATAGATAATTATACGGTCGTATCACACTCGCCTTAATATCTCATTTTTTAAATTGATCTTTTTAAATCAATTGTAAAAAAATTGTGTACTCCAAGGTTTCAATAATCTTTAAGACTATGTTACTGGTGGTGCAAATGTAACCCATTTAGGTTAAATTTGTCATTAGGTGTGACGTTGGTGGTATTTGATCTGTATTAGGTATAGTTAAAAATTCGAAAAATTGTCTCCCTTCTGTGCCTGAACTATTTGAAATAATCTGCATATGACTTGACCAGGAATGCCTGTCAAAATTAGATTTTTCTTCGCAGCTGCAATTGGATTCCCAATTTGGGAAAATGGTTATTTCCGTCGTAATCAGCACGGACAAATGATATATGACGAATGTTTTAGGTTGATTTATTGTTTTGAAACTTTAGTCACAATGCTTATTTGCCACGTTTTTACAACAGAGCATACTACAAATGACACAAATCTTGAGCCTGATCTGACCATCTAATACAAGAGTGAAATCCGGAACAGCACAAATATGTCTAGTACGTCACTTAGTCTTGATAATGATCTGTGATGCTTTTTAAATGATTGCTTCCCTCTGGCAACATATTGATAAAAAATATAAGTGAAAAACATGTGTATATAGATATCTCTCATCAAACGAATTTCTTTTAATTCCTTATGGCAAATTTATGCAGCATGCATAAGTCCTCTGACTCATAGGCTCCGAGGAAGCAATAATCGTGCGTCAAGATTAATTATTGCCTGTGCTGTTGTCCTTTTGCCTCGAAAATGTCAAAATAATTTTAGTTATAATTCACTGGCTTCAAGTAGGTAATTAAATGTCCCAAAATACTTTGTTTAAAAATCCAGGATCTAACAAACCTCCTCGTTAATTCCATCCTTCACGTATTACTTCAAACAAATTCACCAATCTTTTTCGTAACTACGTGTTAGAATTTTGCTCATACGATAAGCAACAACTAGATCGGCAGTCAAGTAAATCATTACTTACTGAACATTAATTTTTTACGTAAAGTTTTTACGCTTTTCTAATGGTTAGACGGCTTTCCTCAAAATGGAATATTAATGTACAATAAATATAAGTTTAATTTAGTATTTACTTATTGGCAATAATATTTTTAAATACTAATTAATTTCCCTGAGCTTTAAACAAGTGCAGGTTGTATTTTTTATCAATTACACGGCGAATATTAAAGGAAACACAACACTGTGTAGAGCAGGTATATATTTAAAGAATATTTTGTTCGGGGTCCATAAAGCAATGCATCAGTATTTTGTTACGTAAAAACTCTAGGAACAAAAAATTAAAATAATGTAGGAAAGTGATGATTTTCAAATGCAATGCAAATATAAAATAATTATTCAATTCTATAAAAATAGTCAGGCGACAACTTTATTGAAGAAATGTTTATCAGCTGGTCCCTTATGAAAATCATTGTTGTTCATTATTGTTGTATATATGGTTTATGCAAAAAACAAACATTACAGTTTTTATTGAAACGAATTTGTCATACCTTTAAGACCGATTCCCTTGGACTTTCGAGTTACCAATGGATCAAGATTTACGCCAAAAAGGATAAATCTAAAGGTCTCTTTCCTAAATAGGAGAACAGATTGTTCGAAAAGAATTTGTTGTGACTCAGATACTATAGAGGAGCACTTTTCCTTACATCCTTGTAGCACAGTCAGTTCTTACGCTTGGAATTGGAAAGACGAATTTTAAATGGGGCGCCAATGATACGAAATGTTACTGTTTTATTCATTTCATATTGCTGACCAAGTGACACCAATATTAAAGCTACTGCTATCCCTTTATAATCTCTGATTGGCTAATATTCGTTTGTCACCGTTAGAAATGCATAGCATTTTTTAGAGATTTCTGCTAGCCCGAGGTTTCTCTAATCAACCACTTTTGCCATGAATTGATTTACTGCACTGGAGTATTGGTGAACAGCTTCCCGTAATTGTTGCATACATAATGTTTCATGAAATCGTAAAATTACCGATTCAAAAATAGTAGTGGTTTAGCAGAAGAGGAATAGTCATTAATAGTAAAAGTGTCAAGTGTATAATATTAACTTATACATTATGATGTTTACATAAAATTGTTTACATGGATTATGGATTGACATGGTTCTTAATTTGTACTTGATGCTGATACCATGAAAAATAATACTGCACTGCAAATTGTCATAGTACATTGTTTTTAGCTACAACAGGCAGATGCCGATGCTGTAAATATGTATGTCGTTAAAAAATTATCTGTCGCTTTTAATAAATTTACGATGGATTGCAACAACATTTCAATGGAACAGCAATTACTGCATATATGAAAGGCCAATTTGATTCGTTCTACCGCGAGAAAAACTTTCTACAAACGAAATGGTACACGAATTATGTCTGGAGCACCAACAAATAGCTGACATTTCACAGGAGCGTCACACTAATTGAGCAATATTTGCACAAACAAATTGAAGGAAATCTGCTGAGACAACTTTTAAATAACCAGGTAATTTTGCAAATCATTTATTAAAACCTTGTAATAAGTTTACAAGTCTGTTCATGGTATTCCAGTTATGTGATTGGAACAAAGGTGTATCTTATACCGTTATAATTTTGAATTGATTTCTTTGTTTTGTAATGCAACATACTACACGTAAATTTTTTCAGTTTTATAGTAGAATTGCTTAAAGTTTTGCTTATAATGAAATTTTTGGTGTAAAGTTACATTTCCTACTCAATTCCTGTATTTAGAAGACAAACATAAATGAAAATAGTGGCGATAGTTTCAAATTCCACAGTACAAATTACATCAACCGGCGACATTACAATTAGTTTATTTTGTTCTACTATTTCTCAATTCGATGCTTAAAGTGAGCAGAAACGGTCATAGGCGTTATAGCCATTTTCTCATGGCCATAATCATGACTTATTTAGTTCCACCGAGATTAAGAAAAGTGTTATTGAATGTAGTAGAGTTAAGAACTTTATAAGAGATATTATCTTTATTGAATCTATAAGCAAAAGATGGAAGCACAGGTATTTTAGCTCACACTTTACGATATATATGTCCCATGCGGGTTTAAAACAATGTCAATGAATCCACTAATTGGAAAGGAGTTTTATACAACATATCCGAAACCAATCTGTCTGAAATATTTTTGTCTAGAAATGTTGACCTGCCGAATGCCGACGATATTCGCGAGCAAAATCAATCCAGTCTATCCGAAGAAAACGGTATTGAAAGTGGCTGATTAGGGGTTTGTCGACAATCCTTTAAAGCGCACAGCGCAAATTTAAATTTCCATATTCTGTATTTTCTGCAAAATAATAAAAATATCTGAAACTAAATTAAATTAAAACTAAAGGCAATATGTAGTTTTAAGGTAAAAAGTCTATATTTGTAACACTTTGTTCATTTTAACGCATGATAATAAAGTTTTATCTATCGTTTTAAACTAATTTATGACTTTTAGAACAAAAACAATATCAATAAAGTTGTAATTAGTAAGACAAGCCATCTCAATTTTCTACAATCTTGTGAAAACCCTGTTTATATCCCTTTTCCTTTTGCTTTACTAATAATTATTATACCTTCCAAATCACATCAATCGACCAAACAGCTCTCTACACCTCAAGCACCTGCAAACTGCTTATATGCTGCAATTGCAATTGAGCGTCATTTAGGGCAAGCAATATTGTCATCAACAAATCTAAAGAAATCTGCAGAAGCAACTACATATCCTGACTTCAGATTTAATTTTCCCTGTATGTTAATTGACGCATCAAAATGAATTTCATACCTCATGCGTGATAGTGGAAACTTTTATTAACTACCGGAAGCATGAAATGCTTAAAAGGTAGTTAATGCGATTAAGTTGTTTGTCTGTGTGTCCGTGTATCCCTGTGTCTGTGTCTGTGTGTCTGTGTGTCTGTTAACACGATTACTCCTCTCCACGTTCACCGATTCGGTTCAAATTTTGCATGGAGGTACCTTAGGGCAAAAGTAAGTTCGCTATTGATTTTGGGCTTCCAGGCCCCACCCCCAGGGGGGGAGAATTTTAAGCTGATCATTTTTGGTCATGACACCATGGGTCAATTTGGCCAACTGTCGGAGTGGTGGCTCCATGACCCTCACGGGTCACTGAGCCACGAAAGGGTCAAAATACATTATTTGGGAAATTCATCGAAAAATTGAAACGTAGTGTTAGGGAAGGTGAACGGAGATTCAAATATCTCAATTTCACACACAACACGTTTCCGGTAGTTTTTTAATTCGGGTTTACACCCATAGGCTGCGGAACAGTGGGGGACGTGGGGGACGTGTAAATTACACCCGTCCTAGTTTATTTGTGACTTTTAGTTCGTAGTAACTTTCTCGATTTGTAGGAGAACATTTAATATTATGTTTTTCATTTCTCAAGGCCAGTTTATCAGATTCACACTACAATTCACTACATGCATGCCTAACATATACATACCTATGTAATTTTTGAAAAAATATAAATCTTAATTGGAGACGTGTATACATATCATTGGTGTATTCGACTATAAAAAAAGTGCTGATTTTCGTTAGCCACAAATAGCTCGTCAAAAAAAATTTCCTCAAATTTATGCAGCGTGCATGTGATCTTTGACGAAACGTGCTTTAAGACTAATTATTTTCTCTACTGTTGTTTATTTGCATTGAAAATGTCAATAATTTTATCTGTAATTAACCAGCTTTAAGTGGCTAATTTAATGTTCTAAAATACAATGTTTAAATAGAAAGGATCTAACTATCCTACTCTTAAATCCCATCCCATATAAGTGCTACTTCCACCATTATGGCCTATATTTTTCGTATCTAGGTATTAAAATTTCACTCACACGATAAGCAGCAGCTAGATCGGCAGTCAAGTTAAACATTACATACTAAATATACTTCTTTTTTATATACATACAGTTTTTGCGCTTCCTCCAACGGTAGTGCGGGTGTCCTCAATATAGAATAGCATTGTTCTATGAATATAAAGTGTAGTTTAGTATTATTGTATTGCCAAACTATAAAAATATTTATGGACAAATTTCTCTAATCCTGATACAAGTGCAGGTTCAATTTTTTATTTTATCATTGTGAATTGGTTCATCACATTGTGAACTTATTCACAGGTTCCCGTCAAATGTAAACTGTATACTGTTCAATTACGCTGAAATTAAATTATAACTAAAGACAAATGTTGCTTTTTTGAGAAATTTTATTTCGTTAATACTAAATATATTCATTTTAACCTGTATGGTTTCAAAATTTTATCTAACATTATTACTAATTTTACGATTGATTACAAAAACGTTAAAATAGAACTCTAATTACTACGACAAGCCAACTCGATGAGCACATCTGAAGCAATCAAAGATTGGTGACGCATGCTGCAGTTGAAAACGATCATCTCATTTATTCGGAAATATTTTCATCAACTTTATCTTAAGGAAATTTAAGGAAATCAGCTGAAAGGCTAACTTTAAGTGACCTGGTCATTTTGCAAATCATTTACTAAAACCTGCTAATAAACTAATAAATCTGTGAAATCTGTCAAGTGTGAAAATTACCATGTGCAGCAGTTTTAACCAACAAAAAGGATCGACATGACGGTTAATCTATTATTCATCATTGTGAAACTCAACTTAACCTATTCGTATAGACTTGATTACAAGTTGTATTCCCTTGACAGCGTAAGTTTGTGGAAAAAAGTCCTCATTTTCACTCTATTATGGTACCATGTTCATATGGCGTGATAGCTTCTGTTGCCTACCCACCTCCATCATTAGTTTTCTCATTCGGGTTTCCAGTGCAGAGTATGTAATAGTTATGCCTTCGAGCATGTTGGTCCCACCCTCCAGTCACCATCAGAGAGTGTGACATTTGTGGTGGACACCGCTCCCAGACGGTGGGTGTCGTTCATCGTTCCAGAACCACAGTCAAGTCATACAATGAAATGCAGAAGGTGAAGGAAGCCTCCTCCCAAATGAGAAACGATCCCCATAAAATGGCCTCAAGACTGACTGAGCATTTTAATTGGCTATTTTTGATCAGCTCTGTTCATCTCGGCATCGCATCGCCTGCTGTCTGTGGAATTTCGTCTGTTTTCTTTGATTTTGTTGAGGCCGAATGGATCATTTTTAATTGTAGTCCGAGCAGAAAAGAAAACTCGTTCATTAAACTACGCACACATACTCAAGTAATTAAGTTGCTGCTGAAGGAGGTGGGGTAGCAACAGAAGCGATCACGTCATATGAACATGGCACCATAATAGAGTGAAAATGAGGACTTTTTTCCACAAACTTACGCTGTCAAGGGTAATACTTCCAACATCACGCTACCATTATTTATGACCTAAGTATTCGAATTTCGCTTATTTGTAGGTATTTGCATACTCGGAAGGCAATATCAGAATTTTTTGGAAATTCCACACTCTGTATGGAGGATTGTTGCATAATGAAGTAGAAACTCAACGGTACTAACATTTGACCCCAGGGCCCTCGTTGACCGGGGCAGCTGGTCAAAACGTTCCCTGCTGCTGGTCAAAGTGCTTGCACGGTGCACGCTCTAGAGCCGAGAGTTTTAAAGATATTTCAAAAATCTTTTTTGCATTGCCATCAGATATAAATTATCTAGGTAGTACTTTGATCATTTTATCCAATTTAATCTAAAAAATGATCATTTCTCACAATGCCCCAATTGATATGGTCACTTCAACATGACGGATGATGCACATGAGTGGGGCAATGTGAGAAATTATAATTTTTAAGATGAAATTGGATAAAATGATCAAAGTACTACCTAGATAATTTATTTCTGCTGGTAATGCAAAAAATATTTTTGAAATATCTTTAAAACTCTTGGCTGTAAAGCGTGCACCATACAAGCACTTTTGGGAACGTTTTGAACCGCGGCCCCGGTCAACGAGGGCCCTGGGGTCAAATGTTAGTACCGTTGAGTTTCTACTTCATTATGCTGCAATTCTACATAGAGAGTGTGGAATTTCCAAAAAATTCTGATATTGCCTTCCGAGTAAGCAAATACCTACTCTTAAATATTATAAACAATAACCAGAATGGCAGTCAAGCTAAGCAGAACCAGCTAAACATTTCTCTGTTTATGTACAGTTCTGCGCGTCATCCAACTGTAGAACGGGTGTCCGCAATACGGAATAGCATTGTACTAGATACGTAAAGTTTAGGTTTGTATTAATCTATTGTAATCTATTGTATTGTATTAATCAAATTTACGGACAAATTTTTCCGAGCTTTAAATATGTTTTGTTTTATTTTACCAATTCTGATTTGTTGATAACAAAACTTATTGGCAGCTTCCAGTCAAACGTAAACTTTATATTGTCCAATTGTTCTTAAATCATATGAAAGATAAAGACAAAATTTTGCATTAACGGAAAATTTCTATTTCCCTATCAGAATAGAATCACATCATCGGATGGTATTAAAATTGTATTTACATTTTTAAATTCATTTACGAACGATTGCAAAAACTCGCTCGTATGAAACTGTAATTAGTAAATCAGACCAATCGATTTCTCGCAACGTATAAATACCTTGTAACAACCTACAAGATACGACAAGTGCATACCTGAAGCAAAAACAAATTACTGACATGAATCAATTGCCAACGAGCGTAACATTTATTGAGCCATTTCTTCATTAAGACATTTAAAGAATCTGCTGAAACAATATAGAGTAACTTTCAAGTAACCAGGTAACTTTTCAAATCTTTTATTTCCACCTGGTAATAAGTTTACAAGTCCGTAAAGTGTATTTCAGTTATAATGTGATTGGAAGAAAGGTTTTGTAATGCAACTAAGGACCAGCAAGCTTTTGCAGTTTTATAGTACAAATTGCTAAATGAAATGTTTTGTGTAAACTTATTTTGTCTACTCAATTGATGTATTTGAAGGACAAACGGAGATGAAAATGGTGGCGAGATTGTCAAATTACACATTCTTTTTAAATCACGCAACAGTCACTTTTATGCTCTACTAATCTGAGTTGTCGTATTGGCCCATCAATGGACTCAAACATACTAGCGACGGCTAAATTCGATTTGAAGTGTACGTTAAAATTTAAAGAAAGCCGCAAAAATGTGGCTACCAAATCTTTTGGTACATCTGCGCAGACCACAACCATCAACATTGCAAATTTTCTACTATTTCTCAATCTCAAAGTTAGTAGAAGCGTACAAACTTGTTTTTAACGTTTTGTCATGGTTACTGAAAAATTACAAGTTAGTATGAATATACATATGTGAACTATCGCATACGCACCAGCAATAAAAATAATTTTATGAAGGTCTATGTATTAACACTTTTTAAAAAATGTCCCATAAGGTGGAAAGGAGTATTATGATCACATGTCCGAAAGGAAACATCTCTATACTATTTTTGTCTAGACATTTTCACATGAAGAAAGCCGACGATATTCACAAACTGAATCAATGCTATCTTTCCGAAGTAACGTTGTATTGAAAGTACTCACTGGTGATGTCTCGACAATCCTTAAAAATGCTCAACTCAATTTTTTATTTCCGTATTCTGTATTTTCGACAAAATATATAAAACTATTTGATTACCATCCAAATGCAGGGTACTCTTTCGTCTTTATTTTGAAATTAAGTTAACATATGAGAACGGTTTTGCGGTGTTTGCATACATACATGCATACACATGGCGACCGTTAATTTTTGTACTGCTTCAACTTTGGGGCAGCAAGTAGAAGATTCGCATCCAACTCGTCCAACAAGCAACAAGCAACTATATGCAGCCGGCCCATGTCGTTTCAAGAAACAATAAAATTGTATAAAGCTTCACTATTAGTATTCGCCGTGCAACTGTTTGTTCTACTTTACTGTCATAGCTGATAATTTTAACTGTGATGCATAGGCCACCAATGTCTAAAATATTGTCCTTAAATATTTAAATGTACGATATCTAATTAACGATAATTGAATATGATTAGTTCAGGTTTGAAGGGACTTTTTCGCTGATTCCGAATGTATTTGTCTCCCGTCTGACCAATTTGATCTCATGATTCTACAGAAGAAAACCCCGACCGTTTTAGCTTTGGAGGACAAATATATGTGGCATAACTTACTGTGAAACATAAAATGAAACACTGCCATTATATAATCGCATTGCTGATATGTTTTCTTGTGCTTTAACCTTGCTGTAGTTGTTTTGCAATTCAATATTATGAACGTGATTGCGTTCTTCAGTATTGTATATTGAGTCATATCGCACATATTTTCGTGCAAATACGGCAATCAGCAATAGATTAGTGTAGGGGTATACCATTAACAGCCCCATGCATTCCCCATTTAGATGCGTTGTCCACAAAACTTTCACTATTTGTGACGTCATCCGGCTCATCGCACAGGATGCTTTGCTATGTAAAGCTTATGGGCGATATCAGGATTTTCTCTTCTTTTTATCATATTTCAAAATTTTGCGCGATAACCCCCAACTTTCTTGGGTGGAAAGGATAGCAAATTTAATGGAGATTATTTTACCATTGATAACTTTCCGTTTCGTTTTCAAATCGATTCAGAAAAATATTTTAAACTTTGTGTGGTTTCATTCCATATAAAGTAAATGGGGAATTCAGAAAATTTGAGTTATCAAAACGCCAAATGTGAATCCACTGTACCATTTGGCATTTTTCTAGCAGAAATCGAGTGTGCAGGAGTACGTCAGTCAGCTTTGTTTACATTCAGCTTTCACTCACGTTCTGTGTCTCCCTTTTATATTCTTTCCTCCCTGTACCATTAATACTTGCTAATGCTTCAGCCAAGCTAGTCACTTCGGAAATGCTTCCCGATCTATATATCTTCCATTTTCCAACCAGAACCTGAAAAATTGAAAGGATGGAATTTGCCATCAACCGTAGAACTCGAACAAATGCTCTTCTCATTTCAATCAGGAAGCATACAGTTGATATTGCTAATCCGATCAGTTGTACAATGAAAATCAAACCCACATTCCCTTTCAGCGAAACACTCTTTGGAACCGGTGCCTCGCTCTTGACTAGATTCTCATTTACTTGAAAAACAGTGGGCCACCACTGTAGAATATGAGATTGATGGAAATGACTGACATCAATGCCTATATTTCTCCAAACCGCTCCTCTCCAATGAACACATCTGACTGGTTACTGAAATATCTTACCTTCCTTGCGCGTCGACCAGCTAGGTACTCTGGCAGTACAAGGGCTGTTTTGTTGCAAGCTACCAATTCACTTTCGAACCAATATCTTTCGTATTGCCATATCCGCTTAATGAGCTCCGCCGGAAAACGCCGCGCGAGTTCAACATCCATATAATACTGAACTCGTAGAATGCCCTGAGAACTGGTGCTATTGCTGCCGAAAAATTCGTCACTAGCTCAAGAATGCCTTGATGCAGCAACGAGTGCTTTCGCAAGTCAGCCATTTGCGATCCAATTCCTCGACTTTGGTAGAACGCGTGAACTTGTGACGTCTCTGACGACACTTTTAGATACTTTACCTGAAGTACGTGCCCATTTCCGTTGTCCCAGGACCAGCCTTGAGGGTAGGTGGTAGACATTTCTGCTACCGACACTCTGGAGTAAATCGAGAAATTGGCTTGCACCATCTGTGCAAGGGGTTTATACCAGAGTGGATCCCTATGAACGATCATGTTGTATATGTTATCGTTTTTGTAGCCGTTTATTAGAACAAGTGCCGCCAGAAGGAATGATGCAATGGCCCACCTGAGAGGCTGAGTCGACACCTGATGAATTGCGAATGGATCTCCTTGCTCCAACAGTACCTTAAACAGACTTGTCAGCTGGTCCGACATTTTGAATTTAGATTTTGCCAGTGTTGTAGACTTGTCTTTGATATTGTGATAAGCATTGGCTATACCGGCTCCAAGAACAAGCATAAAAACTGCCGTGCAAATCCAAACGTAAAAGTCGTAGATCTTCACGAGTTCTTCAAACGGGAATCTAGGTTTTCCCCTATGCCCGCATGAAATCAGCTTTAAACCGAGCAGCTTATTCTCCATGAGGAGCATGTGGTTGCTGTGCTCGAAACTAACAGTTTTTGGTGTGCTTACAAGGCTCGTGTCCAATATAAACGGGGACCAAGTGAGCGCAAGTGGATCATGTTGGATTTCTCCGTTTCGACAGTACTTTCTCATTCCGATATAGTAGGAATAATTCCCCATGACTGTTTGCATTATTATCGCCATATTGACAAGGAGCCGATTCAGATCGTCCTTGATCATTTGTCGATTTGCATTGATTAGCTTGCACCTGTCGAAATAATCTTTTAATCTCTCACGTTCTCGAGCATTTGCTAGACGAAATCCTCGCCACTCCAGTCGGACGTCCTGCGACAAAGCTATCAGCCCATATTTGATTGTGTCAAGTGAAACTTGTCTCCGGAACTCTTTCAGGTTTAGTTGATGCAACGGAAATGTTTTTGAAGTGAAGCACATCAAGAAGACGTATACTTGTGACATGATAGATGTGTTCACTTGGATAGTCATTAGGATTAAATCATCATGTGAGTTGATCGGTCCTTTCGCATTTGACGCGCTTCTCACTCGCGCATATGTCCATTGAATCAATGAGCCGTTGTATGCTTCGGTGAATCTTCTCTCACTAGTGATCAAAATGTGTACCGCTTGGGATGGGGTGCGCAAGAATGATTTGTATTGATATGGGATGTTGTACCTGAAGACGTGAATATCGTTATAACGTGTCTTCCTTATCATCTCAACAGGAAAGTTTAGGTCGATTTGTATGACCTCGAACCATGGTTTAATTGAAGCAGTCATAGCAAAGTAATCCATCCAAAGGCAGAGATCCTTGACAGGCTCGTCCGAATTCCACGTTGTGAACTTTGCATGAAGACACATGGGAGCGATTGCCCTACATGAATTTTTGCAGAAGGGCAGATCGTCTGGAAGCCACACGAGCCTATATTCTGACCTGAACGGCATCACATCGTACAACATGAACGGTTGTGGTTTCCTGATTATCACGGGCAGTTCCAAGATGTCATAATCTGCTCCAATGTAGTTGTTGATCACCGTGAATGTCCGTTTACTCTGAAGTGATCGTATTGCCTCGTTGAGGTTTAGTACCTGTTTATGATGCTGTTTGTTAATGGCCCGTGGCCAGACGTCGCGCGAGTCATCAAATTTACTCTCCTGATAAGTGATGCCTTTAAAGGATGTCAATGTCGTTAGCCAGTAATTTGCAGAGCTGGGCAATGCAATGAATACCAGAAAAAGCCAGTATATTCCGGATTCCATCCTGAACAATGGCAGCCTGGCCGTTATGCTTCTCGCCACAGCACTGGAGAATTTGTCGAAATGAAAATCTCTCAAAACAATCACAATTGTTGGTCAGTATAAGCAAATAAAGTGAGTAATATTTTGTATTTGCTCTGTTTGAAGTGGGAAAGTTGTTAGAGGTCTGTGATATGAAACGCCGTCGAGGGAAGGTGAACTTGTTCTAACTATAGACAGGTGGCTGAATCGTACCCTTTCTAATATTGATTTTGATTCGGTAACTTTTCTTATATGGCATGTTATAAAAGTAAGCCTATGTCACGACAACATACTAAATCCCGCATTGCATTCGAAGTTTTAAATATTTCATAAGCTACCTTAACTCTAAAGTATACAACGTTCTCTGGAGCAACGTTACGTATCACAAAAATACATGTTCAAGAAGTGCTTAGATAATGCTGCATATTTGCTAAAAATGGAAAGACCATATTCTAAAAACTCTCTTCTTTTAGTTATTCTCCAAGTAAATTATATGTACTGTCAAGTATGCAGTATTGCTCGCATGTTGACTATCGTTTTATCAATCAAGTATCATTATGCCAGTATTAAAATATATTAATTTATGTAAGAAGTATATCCCAACTGCCAACGTTGTCTCCGAGGCTTTGAAATATTCATGAGCTACCCTCACCACTAATTTTACACAAGAGAAATCTCGTTCGTATATACTGTTCCAATTCTCGAGGTCTGGTGCCGTCTCAAGTTATATGACTAAACAGATGCTGTCGTGATCATTTTCTTCAATTTCAGAACATGTGCCCAACTCTGTATGAAGAACCGAACACAAGCTCGCAATTCCCTATGATATTTTTTATTTTACAAAGATAAATTGGTTAATCACAAAATTTATTGACGGTTTCCAATTAAACGTAAAATCGACATTATTAAAATATCCTGAAATTAAATTAAATTAAAACTATAGGGAATACGTTCATTTAGGGAACAAATTCTTTATTCGTATCATTGTGGTCATTTTAACGCATGGTATTGAATTTTTATGTCGTCTTGAATTAGTTATTGGCTGATTAAAAAAAGATATCAATAAAGCTGTAATTAGTATGACAAGTTAACTCACGTTTCCCCAATCCGGTAAACACTTCCCCATATATACCTTTCCTCTTTGCCTTAGTTTAAATTCTCATATCCTCAAAGCATAGCAAACCGATAAGGATGACGGAAACATCTGAAGCGATTACAAAAACCTGACAAGCTGCAATTCAAACGAGCGTCATATTGGTCGAGCAATGTATTCATCCACAAATGTAAATGAGTTCAAAACTGAAAAGAAATGATTAAGCTCCACTTGAGACATTTGCCGGGTCACGTTTGTCACGGAATGGGACTCGGTTTGGTTAAATGTCAATGCAATTATTGCTATAAAATGCTCAGCAAGGCAAGTGGCTGGACACTTACAGAGTTTGCTCCATTTTTCTAATTTGAATGAAACTGGTTGTGTGATATTGACATTTTTGTAATCTCGTTGTTAAACGGTTTTGCACGCTTCGTTGAACTAACTGCACGTATGCTAAGTGTGATTGAGAAAGGCACTTGTCTGATTCTCATAGGAAGCAAGAAGCGTGTCACCAAAATCTGCTGATAAGCAAAATATATTAAAATAGAATTATTCGGATCTGCAATACATTCATCCAGCTCTCCTATTTAAATTCGTGAACACGATGTATTATACAAAAATATATTCCGTTGTCCATGAAATGAATATAATTTCTTGACAGAAAATACCAATAACAGTTCTAACCTCTTACATACTGGAGTAATGGAGTAACCTTGTATTATTTCCGTTTGCTCACTTAGCCGAGCAGTGCTGAATTCGGTATTTAAAACTACCGGAAATGGGTATGTAATGCGACCATTGTTCTTCATCAATGTAATTGGAATATGAATTTCTCGAAAAATATCGTTGCCCTCAGAACGTAGCGTATTGATGTAATTGATATGTACAGCTCGTGCCCAATAAAGGACATCAAACTCTTTGCTACTGAATTTTGATTTGGAATGGAAAAACTTTCCCTTAATATATTATGACACTTTTTAGTAAATAAAGTAAATTATTGTTTCCTCTGTATATACTTCCAAGGACCGCGAGAAATGCCTACCAACTAATTGACGTATTGTGCAGAATGGACATTGGAGATGATGAGTGTCCACAGACACCATCAAACACCAGTGCAAACCAAGCCATTGTGACCTCATAACGCATAACCGTTTTGTTCGCTTGAAGTCTGATGACCTCGGCTGAGTTGAAAGAGAACTAGCAGGCCTCTAAAAGTTGTTTCGCATTCCAAAAAATGATACAGAGAGCTCATTATTATTACTATCTGGGCTACAAGATTAATTAGTTCGTACCTATTTTATAGCAATTGACATAAAATTAAATGCACAATGCACCTAACTAATAACTGTATGTCAGCATCATTAAAATGTGATTCACTGCAGGAATTTGCTTGTTTGACCTTAATAAATTATATAATATACTCAAAAAGACAAATATTACATATTTTTCAAATGACTGTCATCAAACATTGGAGGCTTTTATAGTTTAAAAAATGTTCTATGATAATGCCAACGCTGGTTTCATAATATTATTTCAACTAAAGTGCTCACAATTAGAAAACCGTTGTCAAATTTTCCATTGCCTCAGTCAAACAACATTTTTCGACAGCAATTTCAACCGACTCCATAAACTCTGACATTCCAAACTCAAGAAACCTTCGCACCTAATATGAACAAAAATAAATTGAGAAGAACCGTTTTTCTTGTCGACGTCTGAATAACCACAAACTTTACATCGTATGTAACGATTCGTTATCCACCATTTCGGATCGCATCATCGTAATAATGTTACAATCAAAAAGCAAACCAACAGGTTTATCGATGATTAATTCGAACGTAATGATATATGTGTTCTCATTAAATAAAGTATGATTTATCATTACCTAATTTAGCCCAGCTCTTAAAAATGACCTTGGTCGCTTTACTTCTGAACAAAGCGTGTATAA
>RBVU03000010.1:27072-320682 GCA_004115045.4 Sinella curviseta | reverse complement strand
TTGTCAAATCTCTTATATGTGCAATGTGTACAAACATGTGACGAATTTCATATATAGAAACAAAAATAAACGAATAAAATCACAATAATTTTGCCAATTTTCCTTCACTTGTAAGAGGTTTGAAGGCCAAAGTTACAATTCAACTAACTCATCCTTTCACCTTACCGCACGACAGGACTGTTTTACCTGACTCAATGTATAATTCACCAAGGGCCCTAATTTTGGATGTGCGGAGTTGAAGTCTTCATTTTAAAGGGCGATGCATTTTACGTCTAAAATTTGATGTTATGTTTGCATAGAAATATATTCTCCAGGATACTGAAGACAAAATTGGTATCATTGTTTAAATTATATAGCAGTGTCCCAATTATAACCGAGAGTTCCTTACAATATTCCGTCACCTTCTTCGATTTTTTATCTGGACTGTGAACGCATAATGCAATGCGATTTCGGAAATGTGTAAAACTGGTAATTATGAAGATTTCAATTTTTGTTTCATTGATAATATGAGAAACGTTTGTGCTGTTTGCATAATTTGTGAAATCCATTTTCCGCTTTTACGGTTCATGTTCCGGTACTCGCTAGAAAGGAAACAACGACAAACTGACAAGCCCAGTACCACAGTCTACAAAGTTTAGCAGTGTTTAACCTACCTGACGTCAACAAAACCTGTTCAAAGTGATCAGTTACACGGTTAAGCGTTTAACTGTGACCGGTTTATGTTTAATAATCAAATGATGAATCAAATGAGATGTATAAAGTGTAGCAAGAATAAATAAGTCCATGAGTTTAAACATACATATGAGCTTGGTCCAATTGGATTATGCTGGACAAAAATGATGCATTGACCACGGAAACTTGTATTTTTACGAGTTACAGAAGTGTTTTACTGCCGAGGGAGAATTACATATTGAAGCATCAATTTACCTGCCCTATTTTTTGATGCTAGAGGTTGAATGAGTTGCTTTCCGAATTAACGTTGAATGCTTCCGATAGAATCAGTTCTTCCGATGATACATCCCTGTCTTTTCTCGCAGACTCTCCTTTCAATGCCACAACTTTTATACATTTCAATGTGAAAGATAAATGGAACCAAACCATAAATTAAAATATGGAAACTGGACGTCATCAAGCAGAATCCATAGGCTTTGACACATAAAACCCTCAAAGGTTCATCCTGTTCAATGCAGTTGGGTTTTACAGTTGTTGCAACAACATGTTGTTTCAAATGTGCAGCGTTGAGGTTAAATCTTACTGACCAGTAAAATTTAAACACAAGTGTTTAAATTTTCAAGAGGCGAGCTTTTGCTGACTCATAGCAAGAGGACTTAATTACAAACAAGTCATATAACCTTATTGCACCCATATAACATCCAAAACAAAAATATTTTGAAATAATTTAATTGTAATTTCTGATATTCTGAAAAGGTGGTTTTCAGAGTGGAACTTAACTCCTTCATATTGGAATTCCTGCACAGGCTTGAACCAGATTGTCTAGTAACAATATGTATTGCTCGAAATGTTGTGCACTAGCTCATTTAAGTATTCTTGTAACATGAAGCCTTTTCAATTTAAATCATTCCCATTTCTTCCATCTGATCAGATACTCATATGATATGGGAAATCATTTACAAATAATATCATACAAAAATTATAGGACAGGTTATCTGTCCCGTGTTCTAAGATTTACGGTTCGAGAACAAAGAACAAAAACGATTTCGTATTTATGGCATCAAAGGCAGCACCGAACTGCAAATTTTTGATTTTGTTGAAGGCGAATACGTCAGTAAATATATGCTTAATGTGGAGCAGTAAGTCATAAAGTACTTCAGATGCGCCGAAAGATATGATTAGACCAACGTTTGTGCACACGCAAATCCTTTAACAATCCTCTACATGCGGAGAGTGGTTTTCGTAAGCATTGCCCTGAATGGTTCGCTCGATTTCTGTCTGCTTATCTTTACCAAATCCTGCCCTTATTTGGGTTTTATATCCGCCTTGGTACATCGCATTTTTATTGTTATTATTTTTTCGATAATTTATGTCATAAAATAGCATGACTTATAGATTTGCCTACAAACAGAAGCGGCATGTGATAACTGTTCATAATAAAATGCTAAGGAAGAATGAAAAGCTGTGTACCCAGTAATCTAGATCAAAATATGTTTCAACGCATCCTGGCCGCTAGGCTACCACGTCTTCGATGGAGTGTGGTTATTGAGCATACATTTTGGTTAGATAATTATTGGGATTTTGAGGGCTATGGTACGCTTTAATGAAGGGAAACAAAGAGAGAAATTGATTTACAGTTAGTGGTATAATGGTATAAAGGTATGCAAATTAATGTTGGCTTGTAATTTTCTTTAGTATGAACAGATGAACCGGAATTATGCATCATTTCCTGGTTGACATACAAATCCAATATAAGCTGTTAAACACACAACCTTATATTCAGGTTAATCCTCCCTTTATTGCATGTGATTAACCGGTATTTAATTTTTGCAGCAAAATGGATTTTAACCTCCATAATAAACATCAATAAAGCTCCACTTAACAAACAAAAGTAAAACAGAATATAGCTTAAGGATTGTACAACCATACAACGCGATGCGTACAAGCATAAAAGATTACCACTGTTTCAAAGAGCTTAGAAAGATAAACACATGTTTATTTCATCTTAATGGGACAATGGAATACTAAGCTTCTTTTTGTAATAAAAAATATATCTTATGTAATAAATTCTTCCGTTTCAATGAGTAATGCAAATATATTATTTTTAGTTTTGGCGTCATTACAGTAGACATATTCCCAATGCAAATTTATTATGTCGCGAAAGCATCTAAGCCAATGGCACTAGAGACAACGGCAAGTATGCACGACTTGCGTCACAAGTCACGCTTTACCAAGTAACTTGATGCTATCTCCTTCGTGTCTATCATTCACACCACACGGTTATCATATTTCAAAGCTGAGCAGACAGTAAAACATAATTGCACTTGACATTCAGTTGAAATAGTCATTCTGCATCATTTCCTTGTTGACATGCAGATGTAATTTACAGTTTTGGAAACATTTGCATATATGTGCACATTTAGGCTCAGCTTAAAACATTCCATAAAAACCTACATTTTATTCATTTACAATGCCAATAAAAAGAACAAGACTTTAAGCTCCATAATAAATGTTACCAAGCCGCCACAAAACAAACCAAATTAGCGTAATCCTCCACCAAAATAAATAATAACATTAATAAATGCCCTGTTTTAAATTATGCTAGTAAGTAAGTTGAAACTACTCTGACATTTTGGATATGCTGGTAACCTATATTTCAGTTTTGGTATAAATATTCCACCTACATGCATTCTCCGCACAGTCCTTCGTTTCCCGGCTAACCGTGACAAACTTGGCGAGTAAAAATGGAGATGCTTTACGTTTTCCTCGGAGCAGCTTTTCTGTTTTCAGCAGCATCAGGTACTATGAATAACTGTATGACGAATTACATCACTTCCCCGTATTACATATAATAAAAATGTATAATTATTTATTTTCTCTAGAAGCTGCAAACTGTGAAGACGGATGGGTGCCGTACAAGGATGAGCTCTGCATCAAAGCATTCAGCAGCTACGTGAACTACGACGATGCCAAGGCAGTGTGCGGTGCTCAAGGCAACGACCAGCACAAATCCTCCTTGGTGGTGGTCAAGGATTCCGAAATCCAAGACATTTTAACAAATGTCACAAGTGGGATGACGAGGAACGTTTGGCTAGGAGGCAGATTCGACGAAACATCCGGTCAGTTTCTATGGGATGATGGGGAGCCGATGATATTCAGCAATTGGCAAGAGGGTCAGCCTGGTAACGACACTGGTGCCAATGGCTGCGTGGAGTTGTTCCCGGTAGGATCGGCTCCTGATGCAGGTACAGCTAAATGGGCTCATGTCTCCTGTCAAAATAGAAACTCCATTGCATGCCAGCGTCCTCAGTCGTGGTCAATTCAAGAGGCCGTTGAAGAAATCAAACGAGTGCGTAGGCAGCTGGGGTCAACCCAAGGTGAACTTTTGGCAACACGGGATGACCTGGAGTCAACACGAGAGCATCTTTCCTCAACCGAGAACGACCTTCAGTCGACCAGGCAGAAACTTCAAGTCACTGAAAACAATCTGTTGGCAACCCAGCAGGACCTTAGCAGAACGAAAGGCGACCTACAGTCCACCAACCAGCACCTTCAGGAAGCCAAGGCGAACATTACTCGCACACAGTCAGACATGCAAGCCGTCAAAACGGATCTTCAGGCAACAAAGACGGACCTCACGCGTACCAAAGCTGACCTTCAAACGACCAGGACGGACTTGACCCGCACCAAATCAGATCTACAGATCACCAAAACTGACCTGAATGCTGCCAAGACCAACATCACTCGTACCCAATCAGACCTGCAAGCCGCAAAAACTGACCTTCAAGCGACAAAGACAGACTTGACTCGTACCAAATCAGACCTTCAAGCCGTCAAAACTGATCATCAGGCCACCAAGACGGACCTCACGCGTACCAAAACAGATCTCTCGGCAACCAAAACTGAGCTCCAAGGGACCAAGACAAATGTTCAAAGAGCCCAAACGGACATCCAAGCCGTTCGCCAGGAACTCAGGTACGTTAACGCAAGCGCAGTTCCCATTGGCTCAATATACATTGAATATTACAACCAACGAGCTCCTCGACTCCTCTGGCCTGGAACAACATGGCTGGACGTATCCAGTACTTATGCTGGAATGTTCTTCCGCGCAAGTGGGGGTGGTTCCGGCAGCTGGGGCTCCACACAGACTGAATGCGCTCCACGGATAACGCAGATGAGCTACCGATGGCACGAAAATACGGAAGATTCCAGATCGATAACCATTCCAGCAAGTGGCTGGTCACCGTACGGCAGCTCGGGTAGATTTGATTACAACGCCAGATCAGATATCGACTATGAAGGTATACGGTTCTACACCACTAGCTGCGAAGTTAGACCAAAGAACCAGGCAATTAGAATATGGAAACGTAGTGCATAAAATTAAGATAAATCATTTCAAGTTTAAAATGGTCAACTAATTTTACATCCTCCATCCTAAGTGCTTAAAATCTAAATTTACTGTTTGTAGCTAATTTGATTTATATTTATTGATATTGATTGATTGATTATTGAGTATAGATAATAAAGAATGGACAATTATGGAATTTACTAACAATTATTTTCTTAGACTTTCCCGATTTTGTGAATTCCTCAATTTTAAATGATGCTGCTGTCTGCCTATGCCCATGGGCATATAGTATGGCTAGTTATAAATATCTCCATATCTGTACCGTTTTCCAAACATTTTGAGACTGCCAACTGGTGGCAGAGTATATACTCCATGAAACAAGATGAAAAAATCCGGCCTACATGAAGGAATCTGCAAAAGGTCATTCCGAGTATGTGTAGATGTCATATATACGAACATAATTTAACAAACTGGATTAGCCAGGGTTATTTGTAGAACAAAATATTACTACTCATTTTAGTGAAGATGCATCAGGATAATTTGAATTACTTTGTACACAAGATGACGTCGCGTTGTATGGTGAAATTTGGGATTCGCTGAGGTCTGAGCTGAGAACGCAGAAGAGTAACCGGCTCCTGCAGAGACAAGTCTCAATTGTCAATCTAAAATCAAATCCCAGCTTCTGAAGAGAATCTCAGTCTCCATCTTATTTTCAGTGAAAAATAAAAATTAGCCGCAGTTTCCATTAATTGTGTTACAACTATATGCGCATAGTCTTTAGCTTTTATCATTTTTGATGCGAATTATTTTAATTATTAATCCTGTTGGGAATAAACAGCCATTTTCGGCAGATGATTAATGATGCATTGCTCATTGCTCTATTACAGTGGAACAAATTTTTGCGAAACATTTTCACATGTGTCCTATGGTGAGCTGAACGTCAGATTCCTGCTTCATAAAATCGAGTCCTTAAAATTCGACTGTAAATGGAGCTCGGATTACAAATATACTGATGTCAATAGAGTGCTACAATCAATGTATTTGGTATGGTTTGGCGTCGTACTAATTATAAACGAGAATTTCTTACACATTCCATCATACCCTTAGATTTTTTACCTTGCCACTGAAAGCATATGCCATTTGATTACTAAAATTTTAAAAACTAGTAATAATGATTAAGGTAAAGAATTGAATTCTTTGTTTCATTCACGATCAGAGAAACGTGTGTTCTGCTTGCATAATTTGTGAAACTCATTTTCTCCTTTTTTGGTTGATGTTCCTATTCTCGCTAGAAAATGGAACACGACAAAATCCCTCAACCAATTAATGCTATATACGGAGAATATCTGTGCCCGGAACCTGTTTTTGATGTAAATGGTACTAGGCGATCAACTACATGGTTAGGCGATTGACTGCAACAATGTATGTTTAAAAATAAAACGATAAATCAAATGAGAAGGAAAAAGTGTGTCAAGAATAAATCCTGAGTTAATAAAGTTCGTCAGTTCAAACAAACATATTGTGTTCTAAAGCCTACATACAAGTAATTTTTACTTCCAATTAGAACAGTCACTTTTAATTTACAAATTTTACTAACATCATTTCATCGGCGGTAAGCCACGGGATGCGACAGCAATTATCTGTCTTCTGATAGATTAATTAGGAATCATGCATGACAATGACATTACATGCCCTCCAGAATATTCATTTAACATTAATTTCTCTCCATTAATTAACAAACAACCTTTCGAAAAAGCAAATTGCTTGAAATAAATTTAAAATATATAAATATTTTATTTACACTGTACAGGACAAAACAATTAATTAGTTTTATTTGAATTGACACTGCAGTTTCCTATAATTTACATCATTAATTCAATAATTAATTACGTTACTGAATAGATAAAATAAATCGACACGTCGTCCTTTATTTTTTATTTTGATTTCCTTAATATATATTCGTTATTTATTCTGATACGACGCTATGTACAAGAGACTCCAATCTCAACTTTCTTTTGTTATGTAGGAAGCATCAACCGCCTAAGCCTAAGTCCAGTTTTATCAACGGAAGACAAATAGAATACTTGAATTATCCGTTTCGTATTAAAAACTTGTTAAGTCAGGAAACCAATGCGCCACTATTAGAATTCTTGAGCATTGCAATTTTTTTTAGGATATAGGTCACCGTTGCCTACGGTCGTGGTTGTAAATATAAGGAATGTTACTGAAAAAATATTTCTGAGTGCTCTCTTTGTTGAGCTAAAAATGCCAATTTAGTTAATTACATTGTTTTAGAGCTGCGTTTTAGTGTTTTATGAGTCAATTTTATTAACCTCACATGAAAACCAATTTCCATCCTAGATTATACATTGATCAATGTAAAACGACACCTGGTAAGATATCGTGGGTTGTTAGAACTTGTTGTTTTCGACTAAATGTTGAATGTAATTTTGAGGTAGTCAGATTTGGAAATGAGCATGTATTTATAAAATAATCGGAGTCGGACCATTTAAATAGGAGTTAGTAGGTCGTTCGAAATATTATTCTATAAGGGTACAAATGACATAAGACAAGTCTTTTCTTCTTTTCCCCTTGAAATTATTAATGGACAAAATTTACACTTATGGAATACTATCCATTAACATATTTTGGATTACTTTCTTTTTAACAGATGTATTTCTTAAGATACATCAACGCTAACCAACTCGGCCAAAGACGTTCTTCCCTCCATACGTTATGCTTATGTCTGTTATGTGTAAAAAAATTAGTAACCATTTCGGTGATCGGTTATGTCATTATCTCCGTGTGAAGTATTCCAGTAGCATGGTCCAAGGAATGCGGAATCTGAACGTTGCCCCTGCTGGCTGCACAACTACATTTGTAAGTGTCTGTTAGATGATTCCCTTATTATGTTTGATTCTTAAGTTATGAAGTAGTTTGTAAAATGTGTAAAATTTGCTGGCTCATGCAATCAATTCCTGTACGAACTACAATCAGTCGATAAAAAAATTGAAACAGATTGAATTGGGAAACGATTGGCAAGTGTGTCATAAATAAGATTGAAGTGTACGTAAGCTAAATGCAGTACTATAAACCTCTAACTGTAGCGTTTGGTTTACATTTCAACTCTTATCTTTAATTTACATACTCAAACATATATAGCATATTTAGAAATAAATAAAAAATTGTATCGCTTTGGAAACTTTACATTAACGGAATTTAATAATATGAATTTGCAACCGAACATTAAAATACCTCTCCATGTATATTTTCGGCATGTTAATGTGGTCAGAAATAACAATCTGTTGGGTCCGTGACACATGCATCATTCATTTCAATCTCAGCTTTTTCAATTAATCACGAAACCCTTAGATTTGAAGACTGTATCTAATATTTCATTACATTTTGGAATGCAACAATATCTACGGTCTGTCGTTAAGACTAATTTTGTAGTCGGGGAAAATCGACGGAAAAACATTACTTGGCAAAATCAAATAAGTTGAGTCTAATATTAACCATTGTGAGGAGCGTAATTTTAAGGGCGACATTACAATTCAATGGCTTAGCAGTAGAATATTTACCGTAACATTATTCGCAAAGCGCATGCAGTTCAGCGGTGTCTGACATTCAAAAAAATGATCTCCAAGAACTGAACCCTGAAATTAACAACAGACTCAGACTACAGACTAAGTATTATTCTGACTATCTACGATAAGCTCCAGGTATTTTTCGCATTTGTGTTGTTACTGTTGTTTACAAAGCACTTATATTCGTATTCCATTTTCAAAAAGTAGTAAAATAATAATAAAGGATGAGATGCTTTTGGGCTTGTTGAGTAACTGCATTTGTTATTTCGACGTCGTCCTTTTAAACCTGTGGCCATAGAAGCAAATGTGAATGATAGATATCTCCCGGCGGTGTTTTGTCATGCAGGTAATAAGGCTATAACTTACCGCAGATTATTGTCCTTCAGCAACTATCGTCCATTCGTTTCTAAGACGGTTATTAACTAATTTATTTGAATTCGCCCTCATTTTATTTGAAAGAAAGCAACGGCGATGTTATCCGGTTTACTGGAACAAGGATGTATGCTCATTATGAAGTTATGCATTCAACATTACTAACAAGAATCACTACACAAGATTTTTTCTATGTTGATGTCTAATCTAGATGGTAATTTATTCAAATAAATGAATTCTAAGATTTTTTCGGACAGGATTAATTTATGCTAAAGATTTGAGTAACATCTCTGCAGACAAGTAAAGTGTTTAGAAATATCCGAGAAATCATATTTCCTATCAATTGTGCTTACGCATCTGCGCAGAGTTAATGGTCAGAGTTAGCAAAGTGTTGGTACTAATACTAGTTCTAACTGATTTTATTGAAGGACTTACCGTGTGAATTTGAGGTGGGAGGAATTAAAGGACCTCCCTAGCTGAACGTCACATCACGAACTTCTATCTCACGTCATTAAATATTCGTTAGTTGTTCGATCCGATCTGTGTTTTTGATTCCTGTAATATTAGGTTTTGTACATGCTGATAATTTTGTAAGGAATTTAATAGTACAGTAGCCAAAAGAAACAATATGTAGTGAATAATTCATTGCTTTCGTGATTACATGCCGTCTGCTAAAACCCTCGTTCTTTAAAGGTTTTTTCCGAGAATAGGTTAAGTAGAGGAGTAGGATGTTAAATGGAACAGAATTAAGAAGTGGCAGTAAGTAGATATTTGGTAAAGATTAAACAGTGTTCATATCTTGTGCCCAATGCTCCCCGTGATATGAGTATTAAACCATCAAGGAATTCATATACTCGGTTAGCCATGACGTCACTTGAAGTAACGTCAAACTTAGAAACGTCGCGGGGAAACCCATAGTTAAGTTAGTAGTATAGAGATATGGACCTTGCGTATGTGTAAGTCGATCTCTAGGAACCTGGGGTAATGCCTAATTAGAGTAAAGTCTACTATACGATATTGTGTCTGCAGTAAAGTCAATAAATAAAAATAAAAAATAAATAGATAGAAAAGAATCAAAGTACAACAGGTCGCTGAAAACTTTCAGTTCATGGACAATATGTGTAGTCACAAGTTATCCAGAAAGTTGGCGCTTTAAATTTCACACTTTTCTCTCTTTACGAATATATAATAATAATTTGACTTTTATCAATTGGATGTGGACTAATATGAAGTACTATTGAACCGAGAAGATGGAGTGAATTATCGTTTGTTAATGTCATAATGAAACAATAATTTATTCATTTGGGAGCAAGAAAATAATTATTTGCTCACTATAATTTCGCAATTTGTAACCACAACGTCGTTCCGTGTATGCTCGACTTCACATAACATCTAAGAAATTTACCCTTGAGAATTCGTAAATTTTCTTCTAAAATTATACCTACATATGTATATAATAATAATTTGAATTTTGTCGTGAAGAGATGGCTTAGGAATAAAGACGGAGTTCTCCATTATGGATAAGATGAAATGAGCTGCCGTTTGTTCTACTTGCAAGGCAGTCGTGAAACAATAATTTATGGTTATGCAGCAGTTGAAATAATTATTTTTGTATAATATTTAGCAATGCGTTACTCCAACGTGGTTTCCTGTAAGCTTCACTGTTTCACGTTGTTCACATTCATGTTAGGTTATTGGAGTGTTCTGTTCCATTTGATGGTGTGAATGTAATTGAGAATTGCAAATTATACTTGTAGGTTCTATTTTTGATTTGGTTTCATCCACGAATGCTTACCCTTTTCTGTCATGTCTGCATGCATGTATTTTTGTCGTGTCCGCTCATGTTTTTGGTGGAAAGGCGAACAAGACTACGTGGGATTTTGGATGATGATACAACGCAGAAGAAGAGGAGAGCCGACGAGCTCATTTTTATTATTGCTTTTGTGTGTGAGAGTGAGACTTTTGTTGGGCTCATTTTGATTTTTCTTAATTGATTTAAAGTAATTACAGTCATTAATAAAATCGATCAATTTCTAACTGTTTAACAAGAATAATAATTGTTTGTCTTGTTAGTTGATTTCGCCATATTTGGACATTTAATTTGGGGCATATTTGGCCAGTTTTAGTCATATTTGGACTACTAGTTAGTAACGCGGCACTAGGGCTCTTGTTACTACTTTAATTTCATTTCTTAAAACTAACGCGAACCAGGAATGTGTCTTAATAGTTACAAGCGGTAACAATCATTATCTTGTTCAGTTTCTTTATTTAAAAAAATCAAAGATTCACAAATTTATAAATGGCAATACCGAAGAGCAATTCGGCAACGGAATTACAAATGACATACATGCAAATATCTAAATAACTTCGAACCTGATGACATGCTCGTAGTACGATTTGGTAATGGAGTTGAAGGCCAATTCTATTTTACCAAAACAATGCAATGGTTTCCATTTTAAATGCTGGTACACTGCTGCATTAGCTTGCAGTTGGATCGTTAGCGTCGTTACTAAACTGTTAATTTTCACGGAACAGCTGCGGATAATTAAAAAAGATTTCTACTGAGTAGCAAAGCACAAATTAATGAACATAGGACATTATGAACATGTATTTAAGTATGTAAACAATACACGTCGACTAATAGGTTATTTAAATTTTAAGCATTAGCCACACTATTGAAAATTAATCATTTAATAAAAACATAAATTTATTTATTTTAATACAGTACTAGAAAATCTAATTTATAATAATGCAATGTATTACCGATATTAGTCAT
This sequence comes from Sinella curviseta, assembly GCA_004115045.4. Classification (NCBI taxonomy): domain Eukaryota; kingdom Metazoa; phylum Arthropoda; class Collembola; order Entomobryomorpha; family Entomobryidae; genus Sinella; species Sinella curviseta. Next base: position 308,927 of record RBVU03000010.1, on the reverse strand, counting down.
TATAAAAACTAAATATGATTTCTCAAAGGAATACAATATAACATGCGTGTTCTTATGATGGTAAACATGTAATCTCTTTAAATGAACTGTATGCCTTCAATTTTGCAATTGTGCAACATTCCATTTTGGATATCTATTTAAACATGTTTGTTATTCGTCCAATAGAAGCGTTGATGAGAAGAGCTAAGCAAAAACGGTAGCTTTCAAAGCATTAGTTGTTCAGCGACTTCGACATAGGTTGGAGTCATTACATAATTGTTTACCACAATGGACGAAAACCAATGAATAGGTTGGGAAACAAGAATTGTCTGATTGATGAATTGTGTCTTTAAAGTTAAGGAAGTATTGCAATCAAATTAAGATTTCACATTTATCAGCACGATAACCAAACAGAAGTCCATAATAATGTACAGACATCTTTCAATATGGCCAAGAAAATGGTAACGGCGAATTATCAAAACCGATCTTGCAAGTACACTTCTATCAACATTCCTTCAGATTCTATCACAGAGATAGTTTTAAACAAATACCACGCTCAATCTCAGTATAATCTAATGTTGGTTTTCACTAAAAAATCTTACCGTGATTAAGGTTACTTAAATAATTATTGCTCAAGTTAAAAGTGTACACTCAGGCTAAAGGGTGTCCGGTTAATTGAGACACAAATTTCAATTTGGCATTGCTGGCATACCCGGCTAAAGATCATTTATGTTTTACTGGATTTCCGCTTTCGAACAGTACCACAGTCGTCATTTTTTTGCTATAGATCCTTCCGTATCTATCGCCAGTATCACGAGAGAGTTTCGAAACTGATTATTCGAGTCCCGAAAATGGAACTTTGCCTTATGCAGGCTGCAGTTGGTATCGATTGTGGCAATACCTTCAATGAACATTTGTACTAAATAGAGAATTAAATTCTGAGCATTTGTAGCATACAAACGTCATCCACAAGCAAACAAGAAATCTTTTTTAACAAATACTAAATTAACCAAATATTTGCCAATATTGTATTGGAATCACTTTCTGTATGGAATTTCCAACATTATTTATATGAGCAATGGCCTTTTTGAAAGACTTGTTCGAGGATGAATTACCATGATGTGCCAACTACTCAGTTTCCGACGTAAAGATAGAAAGGACAGTAAAGATTAGACACCATCGTGCAATATGGACTATTTTATATAGAGTGGAGTTCGTGTTTCTGTATCTAGTGTGAAGCATCCACATTCAATGAGTGCAAAAGTATTAAGAAATAATAGTACAAAGAAAGGAGTGAAATTCAAAGTACTTTACCATTTTGGCTATAAGTAGGACATGATTGATCGTATATGAACGAATAGAGCACCGTTAGAAAGAGGAAGTTTGAGGCGAAGATGAGCGGACATCCATGATAATATACTCATAACCTTAGGAACTACGCTTTGCTGAAATTGTGTGTTTCAATTAACCGGGCACCCTTTATTATACTTCGCTTTTCTTATCACAGCAAGATCACATCTTTACCTGCGAAGATAATTCAAGACCTGGCACAAGCAAAACTACGCTCTGTCACTGAGGTCGATCAAAGAGTCTCATCATTTGAATTTAATGGCATTTTTCAATCATATGATATTTAGTTTCTATTTTTATAGATTGACTACAGATATTTTAGTCAATCTCAAGATATAATTCGGTTTTGTGTAGTTACTAAGGTTTACAGAAAACATATATTCATTCATTCATTCGTATATCATTGTCAGAATATTAAATAATAACGCATGAGCTACTTTTGGGTTTGTCATTTCAACGTCGTCCTTATAAACATGCGGCCGTAGGAGCAAACATATAAAGCAAGGTATTTCTCTTCTGAGGTTGTTCTTTGTTGTGACGATAACTACTCTCTGCCGTACCGCATATTATTTTCCATCAACAGCTATATCCAATTCGTTTCATAAACGGCTGTTGGCTATTTTATTCTGAATTTGCCCTTATTTTATTTTAAATAAAGTAACGGCGATGTTATCCGGCTTACTGGAACAAGTGCGTGTGCTCATTTTTGAAATTATTCAACATTACCAACAGGCATTCCCACAAAAGGTTTTGTATATGTTGCTTGTCTAATCTAGATGGTAATTAATTCACATAAATGGATTCTAATAATTGTCACTTGCGTAATAAATTTATGTTTACGATCTGAAAAACAAAACTGTAAGCCAGTTAAATGTTTAGAAATATCCGAGACAATCATATTGTCTATGAATAGTGCTTTCGTATCTGCGCAAAATTAATTCTCACCGTTAACAAAGTGTCGGCATAATAATAGTGGGCTGATTTTGTTGGTAGACTAAACGTGTGAATTTATAGTGGAAGCATTACAAAACTTGATTAGTTCAACGTCATATCGCGTACGTCGATATCCAATGGTTAATAATTTGTACTTTTGGTATGTGCCGATAATTTAGTAAGGAATGTAACCAGTAAAATAACTAATGTTAACTGTAGGGTAATATGATAAAATAATAATATGATGCAATAATTTAAAAGTAACTGAAATCACATAATACGGAAATTACTGGAGCTAGCGAAAAAATATTTAGTGAATGAAACGTTACTTGCGTGATTACATGCCGCCTGCAAAAACCCTCGTCCTGTCAATAGGGTTTCCATATCAAAATTGAATTTTGATAAGTTATCAAAATTTTGTCAACTTTTCCTATCAAAATCTTATCAAAATTTTGATAAGACTTCTGGAATTTCAGCATTTCTAAGATATATTTAAATCAAAGAATGTAACAAATAAAGGAGTTATGTCAGTGATGGTGGTATGCGAATAAAGGAAGGAGTAACCGGGGCAACACTGTGGGCACCTCTGCTGGCAATATCGGATACCAGTCAGAAAATAATAAAACTACCTTGCTAACAATGGAATCATTCTGAGGAATTGAATTATGTAATCGCTTCTTTTTAACACACAATGCAATCTTTTTTGTCCCAATAGAATTGACTTTATCGAAAAAGGGTCTTGTAACATATTACCAATTCAAGGAAACAAAGAACCCGTCAATCACCATGTAAAATTTAAAATTGCTATCAAAAAGCCACAAGTCCAAAAAGCCGCAATCCAAAAAGCCGCAAATCCAATAAGCCACAATCAAAATTACGATTAACGGTACAGTTTTCTTTCTTTTTCTAACCCAACCTTACCTCACCTAACCTAAATTAACCTAACATAACTCCAATGAGGCGTTTCTAATAACCATTTCCTTGATTTTTCGAGTTGTGGCTTCTTGGATTTGTGGCTTTTTGGATTGTGGCTTTTTGGACTTGTGGCTTTTTGATACACACCAAAATTTAATTATTAAACATTTTTTGGCAACTATGGAATCCTTTTTTCAACAACGGGATTATTTTTATCCACGAGTGAACAAAATAAAGGAGCCTAGGACGCTTATATATGTTATCCCATGAAAATCATGCAACATGCTGTTGCACAGGTTGCAACATGTTTTCCATTGTTTGCCCATGCTTATCCATTTATTGCAACGTTTTGGCATTCCTATCCCATGTGTTTCTATTATTCCTTTCGGTGTCTGCATATTTATGGAATTTGTATTCGGAGTTCAGGAACCAAGCAGGCTGATAAACTATAATCTGTGGAAAGTACGAAACATTGAACTCTTATCAAAACCTTATCAAAATTTTGATAAGATTTTGATAATTTCCAATTTTGATAAGGTTTTGATAAGATTTTGATATGTAAACCCTACCTGTCAAGGTTTTACTTGTTGAATAGGTTTGATGTAAATGGTCGAGAATTTTGCGATTGGGTTACGTAGATATGTAGTAACGATTAAACCAAGTTCATATCATGTGCCGGATGCTTCCCGCGCGATACGATTATTAATCGATCAAGGCGTTCATATATTCTGTTGGCAATGACGTCACTTGAAGTTATGTCAAACTTATTCAAGAATTGATGTGCAACATGTATTTACATATTTTAAGGGTGCTCAATAATAATATGCCATCACACATTTTGAAGTTGGCGCTTAAAATTTATAACTTCAGCCCTTTAATAATGTATATTAATAATTTGATTTTTACCACGTGAATGCGATACTATGGCTACTCTCTTAAGCCCAGAAGATGGAGTGAATTACTGTTTGTAGTAATGTCATCATGAAACAATTGTTAATGCATTCGCGACAGGGGAAAGAATTTTCTGCTCACTATGAGTTAACAATTTGTGACCCTAATGTCGTCCGCTGTAAGCTAAACCTCACGTTTTATTATGATAAGACGTATAGGTTGTGAAATGTCGCGATTGAGGAGAATGAAATCAACGTAACGATGAATTTTCGAGTTAATGGCTAATCAATTCAGTAAGCTTCCTTGTCGTAGATCGCAGCTATTATTTCTAATCATTTGTTCCGATTGAGTGCTCAACTATATCCGTCATTGGCATGACTAATCAAATAGAAGAAATGGCCAAAAGGATATATGTCTGCTTATGTTCAAATTCTGTTGCTACAAATTTATAAACCGTTTTGCCCATTGATTTTTTTGTCTGCCAAGATTGAACTATTAGGCAATACGAAAAGAAACTTTATTTCCCCGGCCAGCAATATGTTTCCCCCTCCTTGGATGAATGAAACTTAAACCAACTATCATTATCAAGTGGTCACAGGTTTTAAAGAAGTTTAGACAATCAATTTTCCACAGACAACTCAAAAAGTATATATGTATGTACCATTAATATATCAATAAAGCCTAATACCAAATTAACAATATATATTGTCGCTTTTTAACAACTGCCTATGCCATGCTTCTCGCAAAAATTTCGTCGTAGACATTTTTACTACTTAAGAAGGTATTATACTAACACATGATTCGTATTTAACACATGACTTCATAACAGTTTCAGAAATGCAACCACATCCAACCAAAATATTCGTCAGTGTTTATGGAAATACATTAAAATCATATTTTATTATATTATGTTTATAATATTATACAAGTATTTATGTAACAGTTTAATAACTTTATGATAAATGCATGTATTAAATAGAAAACCAATTGAACAACCAGATTACCTACCGATATAATGTCATTGCTTTCGGACCACTAAAATTCATTTTGGAAGATTGGTTATACAAATCTCAACTGTTTCAAAAGCACTATCAAAGCAATGTTCTCTCGTTAGATTTACATATCTTCATGATTTAGGCGTCGTTCAGCTTAGGTTGTGACTGGTCTTATTATGGTAGTCACCTGAGATCCAGTTACTCGCTGCATTGCATTGTCAGGACGAATGTGTTTTTCTGGCATTGAAATTGTCACAATTAACGTATAGAGTTTGTGAATTCGGCATTGTTTATACATCCTCTAGTAAGATGGGATTATCAGAATTAATGCATAAATTTTACTTTGATCTAATTTGAAATCAATCGACATTTTCAATCAATAATTTCTATAATTTTTTCTGGCTCTTACGAATTTCTTCAAACTTTGCACAATAAACTAGATTCTTTAAGAATTAGTAATGTTGCTTGCTTGATATTAATAACACGATTCCAGACAATTTTGCTAAAATTAACGGAACTTCCACTATCCGTTATTAACTTCATGCAGATTAACAGACGGTGGAATGTTGTTCGACCTCTTATGGTTAGCGTAATCTATCCGCACACTATCTTAATGAACATTAAAAGTTCCCTATCAAATACAAACACATCAATACCTGTCACGTATAATCCATCTAAATACTTATATCGTACTGCACTGATTAAAATGTCGTTCAGTTCAGATTCCTGTCGCAAACGTTTTAATTTAAGCAAAGGTTAAAAGTTTTTCGTGTTCTTGTATGACTTAACGTTTATTACAGGTTAAAAAGGTTAGCAGGTTTTTTACAAATAATGCCATGAAAGGTGTTCTGTTTCAAACAAAGCATAAATATGTTTATAAAGATTATCGCAGTCACAATTACTGTTTCACTTCGAAGGCTAATGAAAATAATTCTTGAATGAGGAAAAATTAATAGTTGCAAAGATGTTAATTTAGAATGAGAGAGAGAGAGAATGTATTTTTTGACCGAAGCCATCTATCCCATAAGCATGCTTGATACCCGTTGATGAATGCAAAGTTTTAAAAACATTCGCTGTTTTTATCCAGACTTTATCTGCTTTAATCGCTTAACCTTAAAACTTTTATTGACACATCTGTGACCGCTTAACGTTATAAGGCAGAAGATTTGGCTTATAGATGTTTATCTATCAGTCAGATACCATATCAATGAATGATTCGCATTGTAATGTTTACTTACTCCTGTAGAGTAGATCACCAATAAGCCACCTTCCGGTATGACGTAAACATTAGAACATATACGAATTTAACCACAAACCATTCATGTTTAATTTCCTGTTGTAATTTCACAGTGTGTGCGTTTCAACACTTACAAATGTGACTACATGACAACGATGATCATTACCGCACTATAACGACATCAACATATGTCTGTAGTATTTTTACTCAAATTTCAACTCGCGGATTGCTTAACAGCCTGTGTAAATGTTAGTGGATTCTGAAGATGTGCAAATTGAGTCTCAAGGTATTTGTTATTTTATTTTGCAAGTGTAAAAGTGCTGAATTAAGACCTAATGTAATGAACCATTCTTAACATTCATTGATAGAAATAACCAAGTGGACAAATACTGGTGGACGCACTATTTTGACGTTTTCCTTGAAATTCTTCTGCAGAGCTAAAACATTCCCCACAATGATCCTAAAGGGAAGGTAGAAAACCTCTCGTAAGTTGATTGCATTTTGTTAAAGTAGCCACTAATTAATTTAATATCGTCAGGATGACGCCTACCCTAACTATAACAGCCACTGGTTCACTAAATCGTTCAAAGATATCTGGAACGTCCTCTGGTTTTCGGGTTAGTTGGTTATGGAGTGAAGTTACTAACTTGTGAAATAATCCAAACAAGCTTAAACATTTATATTCCGGCAGTTTATTTCTTAATATGTTGTCGTTATCAACCCACCTTTATCAATTCACAGAAGTCACTTACGTTTTCTGGATGGGATTACTTAAGGTATTCCTTTAGGATGGCAACGGTAGTATTAATGGATTCATTTGGGTAATAAATCAACATTTTTGCTTTTAATTATTCCGTAACTTCTAGAGTCGATTCCCGCAGAGTAGCATTTGCCTCCATAGGACATTTACTTGTCACAGGTAAGAGATTGAGATTGTGATGGCGAATAAAGGAGACGGGAGATTTTGTTAGCGTAAAATTAATTCTTATATAACATTGCAAGGTTTAAATGAAACTCGAAAAGTAAAATATGCTTATATTTGTTTAAGACAAGAAATAAAAGAATTTTGCCCCTTTTCAACAGTGTTTCCAATATAATTAAACCAATGGCGATCTTATAATACCGTCGTGACGAATTTACACATTCCAAAGATCCTGACAAGACAAACGTATTCTGTAAATTGATAATTGGCATTATTCGTAATTTATACGGTAATATTTTCTTTGATAGTTACATTTACGTCAATAATCGTTCACGTTATTAATTGTTCCGCACTAGTTGGTGGTTCTATGTTATCAAATTAAATACTCCTTTTTCGCGGCTAATGCGATGCAACAACGTGTCAATACAAAATTATTACTTCCTAGGTTATTTTCCTCCGTATTGAAAGAAGATATGATAAAAACATTGGTCTATTTGGCAATTTGCAGGAGAAGACGAAAGTTCGAGTAAAATGTGACCTCTTGTACCATTACATATATCTCGTCAATAGGGAAAATCTCATTGTACTGGTTTTAATAAACTTATGCTAGACTTACGCATAAACTAGAGTTGACAATGAAAAACAAATATTTATTGAATGATGTATCGCTTGCATTATCACACGCCGTTTAGTAAAACCATGGTCCTCTGAATGTTTTAATGAAGAATAGATTGTCTAGGTTGGTACTTTAATAATAGGTGAGATTATGAACTTGCTATGATGAACGTTACACACATTTAATATCACGCTCCCTTCCAACGTTCCCCTCATATGAACGACCTTGGAACTCATATATTCTGTTAGGCATGGCGTCTTTTGATTAAATGCCAAGCTTTAACTAACAATCACTGCAAAAGGTGTAGACAAAAATTGTGAGCCGATCAACTATAAGGCTCCCAGACATAATATCTAAGAGATTGACACTTGAGAATTCGAATATTTTCTTCTCTATAATTATGCGTAATAATAATAATTTCAATTTCATCGTGTAGATATGGATTGGGTGTCATGACGAAGTTCTTCATTTTCGAGAATGGAAAATGAACTGCCGTTTGTTCCAATTGTGAGGTAGCTGTGTAACAAAAATTTATGGTTATGCAGCAATTGAAGAAATGTGATACGCCAAAGTCATTCTTTATACACTAGATTTCACGTCGTTCGCATATAACGAGGTTGATACAGCGCGCAGCTTAAGTTGATTGTTTTAATGCAAATTGTTAAATTATGCGTCAATCGATAAACAATCTATTTATTGAAGTTTCTCATTTGCAGATTTCAGTTGTAGGTTCCTTTCGGGCTTTGGTTTCATTCATTCAGAATGATCACAATTTTCTGTCACATGAGTATACTACAGTAATGTTTACAACAATGATTGTAACAATATTGTAACAAAATGATTATAACAATATTTACAACACCTATAAACAATTGTTTTAAATGAGCCTCCTTCACTTGATTTGATAGTATTCATAAATTATTGCCTATCGTGTAGAATTATACACCTTTTATCCCATGTTGGTTTTGATAATTTCCTTGTGAAAAGCGTATGACTTAGACGTAATGATTTTGTGTGAGCTAAAACCTATTAAAGGCTTTCTCTGCTTATTCGGTTCATTACAGCAGAAGGTGAATTTCCTCGGTGGCTATTTAATGTTCTAGTAGTTAGCGATATATATAGAAAGTTGTTGAAATATATGTATATGGTTATTACCGTGATCAGTCTTTTTGAGTAAAACATTTTACACTTTGACTGATGCAATTTTCAAGTACATTCATTGATGCGAACTAACAGACAAAAAATGGCATTAACTTCTAATGTTGCGTTAAAACTCTCTGGTGTGAAATGATTTGGTGACGATTTGGACAATTAGCTAAACCGGTACCTGGGTGCGAATTATTCCGCAGGCCGGTAACTACCGGCCATACTATGATCCAAGCAAATTGTTTGAAACAATACGGTATTTAAACGTCGCCTCTTGCCACCTCTACACTAACATTGGCTGGTTAATGTTAGGTCCGTTAATTGCATGGTAATTTGTATGTTTTCCTCACAGAGAAGACAATTTCAAAATTACATTTACTGACGCATCTGCTCCGATTAAATCCATTCCATTCGGCATAAAAATTCAAACCGAAACCATTCCACTATAACCGAAACCAGACGGAAAATATATTGCCAATATATATGCCAATTGTCTATTAATTGTTCATGCAAAAGTTCGTTAAATATATACGCCGCACGATAGCACGAGTAGATGGACGAATCTTTCTAGTGTTCAGATATAGTTACCGCCGATAACGTATCGGAATGCTGTTGTGATTGATAGTGTTAAATAATGTGTAGTCCAAATAATGTAATTTCACGTTCATTTGGAATTGACATGAAAATTATAATAGACTCTCGTGACTAACTGTTTTAATTGCATATTGTGTTGAGAAGGTACGCTTTCAATTGATTTGGGACACGACTAGAAAGTTTACTGTAATGAGATTGAATCATGTGTAAGCTAAATGCGTGCCATGGATCACAAATCCAGACGGTGGTGGTTATTAAATAGATGTCTCCTGTAGCCGACACTTGGGTGGTTAATTAGTGTCGTTATTCTATTCTTATTTAAACACTGGCGTATATACATCAAAATACATAATAAATTTAAAAATAGTAAAAACACTCAGAGTAAGCACAATTTAGGCAGAGAATTATCTGCCCTGAAGGTGACACGATTTTGTCGGAAGTCTCAGTTAAGACTGCAGTCAATTTTGTTATCAAAATAATGGTGGTCAGAGTCAATTAGTATCGAAGATTGGCGGTTTCCATTAGAGGCAATGTTTAGTTGAATGCCGTCAACGATATTTATGCCCCATTGTGATATTTAAGAAGCACAGATTTTTGCGTCCTTCTTTTTATACATATATCCTGAAGTGAACTTAGCTCTAGATTTATGATTACAGAGTACAGCTGCTTGGAAACTATGGATGAATCGGTAATGTGAATTACTTAGGCTAATTATTTTCTAGTTAAAGCCAACTGGATATTATTAATAATTAAATCGAAACGCAATCTTGATTAAATTACTTGCAAATCTGCTATAAAGTTGCGTGGTTACATGACTTCCTAAGATAATCGTGATATGTTGTTTTGATAAGGGAGAAGCGTTGCGTATTACTTTGGTGATGGATTGAAGAATTAATTAGATTAAGTTTTGTTAATTTTATTCAATTTCAGATAACAGTGTGACTGTTAAACACTTATGAATTAAAATTTGCTTAAATACAGCTTGTAGGTGCATTTTCGATTCACTGGCCGCAGAAAACTTGCGTCATATAGAAAAATGCTACACTTAAACGCAATATGAATATAACTTACATTGTTTTCAGTTTCTACGTCCACGTCCTCAATTCCGTTTAATGAAAGCGGCGGATTATTACTTTCCTTGCATTTTCAAATAATGGAACCATGGTCTCCCGTCATTCCACCTCCACTTTATGGGGTGTATCAAAAATCCGGAAGTCCAAAAATCCGGAAGTCCAAAAATCCGGAAGTCCAAAAATCCGGAAGTCCAAAAATCCGGAAGTCCAAAAATCCGGAAGTCCAAAAATCCGGAAGTCCAAAAATCCGGAAGTCCAAAAATCCGGAAGTCCAAAAATCCGGAAGTCCAAAAATCCGGAAGTCCAATAATCCGGAAGTACAAAAATCCGGAAAATTATTGAAGAGAAATCAAAGAGAAATTAGTTAAAATTACGTCAGGTTCGGTTAGGTTAGGTTCGGTTTGGTTCGGTTGGGTTAGGATGACCGAACTATGTCTATTTGTATAAAAATATATGTGTTTACCAATTTTCTGAGTTACGGATTTTTGGATTTCCGGATTTTTGGTTTTCCGGATTTTTGACATAAAGCCCACTTTATTGCATGTATAAACTATATTGAAGGAGCCCGGTATTTATATATTGAAGTTTTAATTAATACTGAAAAGTAATGTTCCATTTCGAGAAAATCTGTTTTGCTGGCAGAACATATGGTATGGAGTTATTGCAGTGGATTTCTGGACAATAGAAGCCGTGCAGCTTAATCGTGACCTAATAGGTGGTAGGTTCAAGGACAGGACAGATGAAACAAATGGTAAAAAAGGCAGTTGCCGACGCTTGATGACCATCCCTTTTATCTTTCGGCTAAATATATTCTGTCGAGAAGCGCGAATGAGGTTGCTCTAATTGAGGATTTTTGGGACTAACGAACTTTTAAAGTAACCAATTCGCTCAACGTTTCTTCCACACAACGCAAATTTCCAGATATCGATACTATTAACGTGACAACGACCTTTGGTAACCACATACCTCTAATGTAGGCATATAGTTGGTTTATATAAAGTTTAGGGCTAATACAGCTTGCCGTCTGACCGCCCGAATTACAACAACAATTTATTTTCACCTTTCTATCGAGCATGGTCAGAGGTGCATTTAATTTTTTGAATTTTGTTTTTATTGAACGCGGGTTTCTGTATTGAATAGAGCTTAATTCGTAGTGGTGGGTACAAGAACTCTTTTGTGTAAAATTTGTCCTTCATAATTTAAAAAATTCTACTGCTTTCTTCAGACGACGCCAAAAATTGAAAAAAATATTTTTTTTTAATTTCTACGTCTGAAATGCGGCAGTTGACAATGGAGTACTGAAAGTTGCACCAGGTGCTGATTAAACACTATGCAAAATGTTAGCGCATTATCTCTAAACCCGTGTAAGATACTGAACTTCAAAATTTTTCGGCACGGGTTTTTTTTACAATTTTTGTCAAACCCGTGTGTTTACGCTTGTGGTGTACCTAAATGTCCGAAACTTTGGATGCGACTATTTTTCGAGGGACCCTATCAACATATCCACATTTCACGAAAAGTTGCGATACTCGTGCCAAAGGTGGCAAACGACCAAAAAAAGTTACTCTGGTCGGGCTTATAATATATCAACGTCTACTGAAGAAAGTTCAACATGTGGAATGTTTTAAACCTACAGATTGGTAAGTTCCTCCTCGGTAAATTGTTGATTACATTTTGTTGGAGTGACAATCAAATATCATTAGTAGCTGTATGCCATTACGAATCAAAATTAGTTTAAAATTTAACGTGCGTGCAATCATCATATTCATTTTTAACTAGGAAAAACGATTCACCGTACAAAATGTTCTACAACAAATCACTCCTCATTTTGTGGATACAAAATAGTTACCATTTATAACAGCTGGTGAATTCGGTTCGCATGAAGTTAATATATAATTATTTCTGACGTATTTCTCCCTGCGCTCGGTTTAATACAATAGTATCGGCAGTACTTATCAATATTTCAACTATTGACACTGCTAAATCATAAATTAAATCATTCCACGCACAAGTACTATAGGAAAATGAATGATCAATTATTGTCTGAATAAAGAAGAAGATTTTACTTGATGTGAATGAGTAGTCGGTTCAAACAAAGTTTTCTTGTAATATTGTAGTGCTCCGTGGAGTGTAAACGATTTGTGAGAGGAACTTCATGTTTAGAAAATGTTGGTGATAGTCATTCTCTATATCATCATTATGTATGAATATTTCCATATATTAATTCCCACATATAGCTATACATCGGATTAGTGTAGTTATAATTGGTTATAATGACATATTAAATGCCCAGTGGCAGGAATAACAAACATAATTAGTTGAACGTCATATCGCAAACGTTTAACTCAAATGCAAAATTACCACCGCAGAGGTTATTTCTCTTCGTACGGTCAGGTGATATAATAACAGGATTGGTAGATTTGGTTGCACTGATAGTTTCGTAAGGAGCAACTCTAGGGTAACAAAAGAAACAATTAGACTATTAGCAGGTGAAAACAAGAGTACACTGTGACTTCTCCTTCATTACATGTATCTCGTCAAAATAGAGCAAATCTCATTGTAATATTTAGTTTTAACAAACTTATTAATGTCATAAATTACACATATCAAAATCTACGGATGACAATGAAATATTATTTAGTGAATGATCTATCGCATGTTTGATCATATGCCGTTTAGTAAAATACTCGCCTTGTAAATGTGTTTATGTAGACAAGGTTTGGTAGGTTCGTTTGATAGATCCAGAAGGAATTAGGTTACGTAATTAGTTTATATCTTGTCTCTCCAATGCGCAAATGTTCGCAATCCTTTCAAGGACCTAGGAATTCATGTATTCTGCTTGCCATGACGTAAGTTAAAACTTTCAATGGCAATCACTGAAAAGCGGGTAGTCCTTAATTTTGAGCTGTTCAACTATACGGTTACCACACATAATATCTAAGAAATTGACACTTGAGAATTCGTATATTTTCTTTCCTATAATTAAACATAATAATAATTTGTATTTTGTCGCCTAGATATGGAATGGATGTTATATATGGCGAAGTTAATAATCCCTGGTTATGCAGAAAAATATTTTTTTTCACCCTTTAATTTAGTAATGTGTTACTCCAACGTCATTACTTATGTATAAGCTTTCTTGTTTCGCGTAGTTCGGATATAGGTTATGTACATGCAATCGGTTGCTCGAGTTGATGGTGTAAATGTAAATTGTGAGTTGATGTGGTTATTGCACAGCAATCTATTATTTGTTTGTATCAGATTAGACTAATGATTAGAGTAATGAGTATCTTTTTTGTGCTTTAATTTCATCCATCCAGAATGCTTCCTCATTTTTGTCCTGTTATTGTCCTACAAGAATATGAATGATTAAAACAATACTTAAAGCGTGCTTCTAGTTTAATGCTAGCTAAGGCAAATCATTAATCAATAATTAAATGCAAGTGCAACGTTGGTTAAATTACTAACAAATCTGCTGTAATGTATACAACGGATAATTGAAGGAAGGATTACCCCGATATATGCTTGTTCTTTTTACATTGGGAAAGGATTTTCCAGTGAGAACGTTTTCGCGAAAGCATGGTTCATTCTCAATTTATTGATTACCAATACAGCGTGGCTATATGCGGCTTTTAAAAATAATCGTGATACCTTGTTTCGCTACGGGATGGGTTTTGTGTCGCGGATTATTTTGCTCACGTTGACTTTACAGAATTAATTCGCCGAATGTTTGTTAAGTTTATTCAATAATAGATAACAGCGTGATTCTCTAAACATTTATGAATTAACAGCTACTTTCCGTAGTGTTGGTAATTGTGTACCAGGCAATATTTTCGATAAAGTATCCGCAAAAAAACTATAGTCATTCACGAGAATTCTTCACTTAAGCACATGAGCACTTATGAATATATTTTACCTTGGTTTCAGTTTCTCCAACCACGTCCTCGTTTCCATTCAAAGAAGGCGGCGAAATGACTGCTGCCTTACATTTTCAACAACAGGAACTCTGATCTCCCGTGATTCCATCATTATCTGAAAAATAGAAGCCGTACGTCGTTGGATTTAATCGCAACCTAGCAAATGGTACTTTTATGGACAGGTGAAAAGATGGTAGAGTCTGGTTGGCTGTAGGAGGAAGGAATTATTTGCTGACTATGATTTAGCAATGTGTGACCCCGATTCTTTGGAAGCTCAACTTCATAAATTGCATGAATATAATATATGCAGCTTTCTGAAAGTCACGATTGAGATTGTGAAGTTAAAGGAAAATGCGAATTTCTGTATTAATGGCTAAACATTTCTGCAAGTTTCTTTGTTGTAGATCTCAGTTATTGTTTAGAGTTTTTTGTTCAGGTTACGCTGATTCCGAATGTTCAACTATTTTCACACTAAATGGCCACAAGTAAATATTTAAATGTATCCTTAGGTTCAAATTTTGTTGCTATCAATTTTTAAACAAATGTTGTGCATTGATGGCATTCGTCTGCGAAGATTTAACTGCTTGCATATATGAAAGAAAACATTGCTTCTCCGGAGCAGTAATTTGTTTAATTTAATTTATTCAATTCTCAATTCAAATCATTAAGTTCACACAATATATGACAATTCAGTATCCCACAGCGTAGGATATTGCAATGAATTATTATGTTTCCCCTATGGATTAGTCCAGTTTCCAGAGGTATGTCAAAAATATACGTGTGTACTATAAATGTGTATATAAAGTATAATGGCAAAAGGACAACAAATTATGTCGATTTTCAGCAAATACGTATGCCATGCTTCCCGCAAAAGTTTTGTCATAATTACACGAATTGAAACGACATTTAATTTCACACAAGATTTCTTAACACTTTCAGGACTGTAACCCAAGCCTGCAAAAATATACCTGAGTGAACATGTAATTATGGTCATCTTGTATTTTATTATTTTATTATCTAGCAGTTTAGTAATTAAATAACAAATTCTTGCCCTAGAATATAAAAGCGGAATCCATAACCAGGATAAATTTACCTGTCTATATAATATTGTTGCTTTCGCACCACTAAAATGCATTTTGGAAGTTTGGTTATATAAATCTGAACTATTTCAAAAGCATCGTCCTTGAAATTGTGTTTCCGAATGTCAACTCATCATAGTTACCTAGCATCGTGATTTAGACGCCGTTCCAGTTAGGTTTGGGCGTAAGTGTCTTATTGCGATAATTAGATTTTATTTAATTAATCTCATTTCAAATCTAAATTTAATTTCGATAAGATATTACATTTTCATTCCATTTTTCGTATAATTTATATATTCTCCTGGTGCTTGTAAACTCCTTCAACCTTTCCTTGAACCAAGAACCAAGATGACCCCTGAAAAGAATATCGGTTCCCGGTATTTGAGCAATGAGGTTTCCCTTTTTCCATTTATTAGTCGGAGTTTTACTTGCTTGTACGCATGTGTGTTTTCTATTTGTGGAACAGAATGAAGTTAGATTGAGTAAGGTCAGAGCTTCAGGGACATTGGTACAGTTCTACAAATACGATGCGGCGTATTATTCCGTTGACGGCATTCAAATCGTGACAATTTGGGTTCGGGCTATCATGAACCAGCAAGTCCCGGCATTTCTTTTCATGGCAACGTATTTTATGTCCACTGCTTATCTTAATATCAGCAGATCCTCGACGTGTTAATGAGGAACCATGAGGAAATTATAGTAATTCCTGCTATATATTAAATATGCAAGAGGTTTTCCCGACAGCGCTTTTATGTTACAGCTTCAGTCATTATGAGATTAGAATGATGCAGACGAAAGGAAGAGAGGTGTGTAAAGCGCAAGTTCTTGGTGAGTCTGGATGCTGCCTGTCCCTTCTCGATAATTTAAATTATATCATATCAGCTTTACCATAAATATTCGCGAGGAAATGGTTTAGTAATTGCCGATGAATACAGTCACGATGAGTTATTTTTCACATGGTCAGTGACACGCCGTTTTTTAGAAATGATGATATTTCTGAATGCGGAAGGTAAAAGTATTAACAAGCAGCGACGCTTGGTGCTAAAATGAGTTGTAACGGACCACCTATGGTAAGCTAAATTACAAAGTTTTTGCATAATTGCTACATATGCCGGTGTAGATTTGGATAACGTTCTCACCATATGTCTTATCGAGTTTCAATTTGAACTTCTCTAACTATTGATACAGACAACGGATCAAAGTTCCTTTTCTCTAGCAAGAATATATATAATATTATTCCGAATCTTTGCTACGTTTGGTGGAATGTTAGAAATTAAGCGGTCTAATAGTCAAGCCCCATTTTGGACAAGTGATTAAAATGTTATTACACTAAGCATGCAACCATTGGAAACCTTAGTTGGCGCATCCGTGTTCACTTGACGCTGTATTGCAGAAGTTTTGGCTTATCCAGAATTACATATCAATCAGATTTCATGGCAAGAAGTATGTCAGTCGCTTTTTATTAATGTTTTCATTGACCAGCATACCTGTCCGTAGCCAGTATGCATTGAAATGTAATGAGTGTTTGAAAATCGTAGATTAATGCCGTCCGAGTGTTACTTGAGTAAAATAAGGTAGGGTATGCTAAGGTGATTTTTTCGAAAATGTGATTGAACGGGGTTAATTGAGAAAAAGTAGCCTTTCCAGTGGGAACAGTTTTTCGTCCCCGTTTTTAAGCGGAAGTGCCCGACATTTTGCAAAGATATTGCCCATGGCATTCTTCAAGACCTTCAGAAACATAAGTGAGATTTAGGAACATAGTTAAACGTGTCGGAGAGGTTAAGATGTCAAAATTTTCAAATTTCATAAAAATGCTTTTTTCGGTATTATTTCATGGAAATGAGTATTGTGCGCAGTTCTGTACATCAATTTCCGTTAAATTAAACTTTTTTTTGAAATTTTTATGAAATTTGAAAATTATGACATTTTGACAAGTTTTTAAAATCTCCAGTTTCAAATATACATACCAAAATTCAGCCAATTCCGCTTAAAGAAAAACTGTGGGTACTGAAAATTCTAGTTTTTCACAATGTACCCCTTGCCATCCCATACTCGAAAAAAAATCACCTGACCAACCCCTACCTTTTATTTTACTCATGAACATTACTACAGCATCAATTTGTAAATCACAAGTAAAGGGGATATTATGTCAAGCAAAAGAAAATTAAATCGTCCTTTAATTGCGCAATTATTGATTGTGTTATTAGGAACGTATGCTACAAACTCAACTAATTGTATGTTGGATTTAAATAGTTTTATACAAAAAATTATAGTACGAAAATGTACAACGTTTGGAAGCATTCATCCCGGAATCAAAGAGTCACTAAGGAATAAAAGTGTCATTAATTTCAGTGTTCATCAAGCGGATATCATTTGTCACACTTTTATTTCAACGTCTATTGAAAAAAGTTCAACATGTGGAATCTTAAAAACCTAAAGGTTTGCAAGGTCCTCCTCGTTAAGTGGTTGGTTTCATTTTGTCGGAATGACAGACTAAAAGTGCTGTCGTTGTCTAACATTACGGATCATTAGCATTTAAAAGTTCACAATCTGTGTAATCATACTATGCATTGTAAACTAGGAACAGCATTTCAACTCATAAAATGCCCTATAACAAATCTATCCTTACTTTGTGGATAATTAGACAGTCGTCACAATGTATAACACAAGTTTGTTAAATGAAAGCGATATATGAATATTTCTGAGGTATTTCTCCAAGCGATTCAATGCAGTCATATCTGCAGAGCTAATCAATATTACATATATGGACACTGCTAAATCATAATTGAAACCGTTACACGAAGACGTACCCTGGAAAAATAGTAAACACTTATTAAGTGAATGAAGGTGGATTTCACTTTTGAAATGAGTAATTTTACAACCGTTAGTTCAAACCTTGACTCGTCATTCCACCACATGAACTGCAGATTGTTCAACCAGGATTATGTTGTCACTGTTTCGGTTCAAGAAAAAAAATATAATAACGAGGTACTCGGTGTAATGTAATTTCTGAAAACAAACTGTTTCGGTAATTATTTGCTTGCGGGACGCGGGTTCCAATGTTCCCGCAGTCACCATCGTTTCAATTTGAATATTATTTTTTCCAATTTATTTGCATGTTCCGTAAGTACTGTTTGCTTTAATAAACTGATGACGATGGGTGGATCGTGGATCCGGTTTGCTGGAAAATATCACATATAATTGTAAAATAATTCAAGCAATTACATACATTAAAGTTCCAGCAGGTTGATTTGTTTATATCGTCATTATCAATTCACGTAACGTCATTTACGTTTTCTGGATGTGATCGCTTAAGGTGTTCCATTTGGATGACAAAGATGGACTTAATTGATTCATTTCGGGGATACACCATCATTTGCGATGGCGACTAAAGGAAACTGTTGATGTGATTAGCGTGAAGTTAGTTATAATATAACATTGCAGGGTTTCCATGAAACTCAGATAGTAACATAACTTTATATTTTGTCAGAAGAGAGGGGGAACGTTCTCTCTGACGAAAACAAAGGGAATTTGGGATGCGAGAACGAACAAAAATACGGTTTGAGGCGAAGGGAATCAAACCCCTGACACTGTCTCTAGTACCGACAAGCTCTACGCCACTGAGCTACACCTCCATATGTTGTTCGTCTCGCTATTTGTTCTTGTACTGTCTGCTCTCTGTTGAGCACACTCGCTTTGGGAAATGGAAAGGAAAGATGTGAACAGATGGAAAGACGTGGGGAAATACTTGGTCATGTATTTCTCCCACAATTTGTTTAAGAAAACAAATTAACGATTTTTCCCTTTTCAACCGTTTGCATACGACAATTAAACCTAAAGTACTCTTATTTTACCGTCGTTACGAACTCACATATTTTGAAGAGGCTTACCAGTCAAACGAATTTCATAAATTGAAAATTGGCATTATGTTTAATTTATACAGCACTATTCTCTATGGTAGTGACTTTACGCAACATTGCGTCATATTATTAATTATGTTAAGCTTATGTTAAGCTTATCAGTAACGACGGTCGACAATGAAATACAAATATTTTGATAATCATCCATCGCTAGTCTTACCACATGCCATTTAGGAAAACCCCTGACCTGTGAATGTATTTATATGTTAAACAGGTACGATGAAATGGATACAAAAGATGACTACGTAGTTACTATGACAACTATTAAACACGGTTTCATATCGCCACAGTGGTCAAAAAGTCTCATATTGCGCAAAACCTCCAATTCAGACAATCTTCGTGTTTAAATAAATATAAAATTCGAGTATGAGGATTCTTCTCTACCCGTTACTCACGCCCTGATGGAGTTGATGGTTTGGATGTAAATTGTGAATTTAAGCGTTACTCGCTAAACAATTTATTTATTGAAGCTTCTTTGTCGCACATTTCAGTTATATGTTCCATTATTTGCTTTGGCTTCATCCATCAAGAATGCTTATTCTTTTCTGTGATTATATTGTCCAGCATGAATGTGAATCATTAAAACTATATTGTTAACAATTGTTCAAAAAGGGAGTTCTTGATTTGATTTGCTAGTATTCATAAAGTAATGCCTCGTGTTGAATTAGGCAGCTTTTATCTGTTGGTGCTTTTGATATTTTCCGTCTAAGCAGCCTAAAATGTGGATGTAATAATTGTGTGTGAGCTAAAACATATGAGAAACTTTCTCTGTCTATTCGGTTCATTAAAGCAGTAGGTAAATTTCTTTTTCCGCAAGTCATTGTTAATAGAAAAGTTTTTGATGTCTAATAAAATGTATTTCTCACCATATGTTACGATACAATTTCTACTAGGAAATGATTCTATTTTCGAATTGGACGATTGGCTATACCTTTCGGTGTCATGTTGCGAAATATTCCACAGGCCCGAAGCATAATTCAAGCCAATTAATTGAAACAGTGCCGTACTTGAACGTCGGTTCTTGCAACCTCGACACACTCAATTTCATGACACAATAAGGTCCTTCTCACTTACTGGTAGTGTTTATGACATGACTAAAATATACAGAAACCTTGTAATTTGTATGTTTTCTTCACAGAGAAAAGTGTATTTCAATTATTTCAAAATCACATTTTCCGTCACAACTGTTCCGATTAAAGCGATTGCATTCTTCATAATATTTACCATTACTATACCCGAGGCGAGGCGTAAAGTATATTTTAAAACTGTATATTAATTGTCCGTGCAGAAATTCGTTGAATATTTACGCCACAAGATAGCTCGACTGGACGGAGGAATCTTTCTTGCGAACAGGTGCAAGTTTTGGAGGGTTTTTGTGGTGGATAATGTGTAAATGATGCTTAGTCCAAATAATGTAATTTCACTTATTAAGATGTTTGTTCTCTTCGTTGTTTTAATGTTCTTATTTTCGGGTAAGGTTGTCTTCGATGAAAGAGATATACAGAGAGCGATTGATTAAAAATTGGATTGGACGATCTGGGATTTAAACTCAGAAACTCAGATTATGAACATTTGCGTGTTAGCCTATACATCACCGTCGTCAATCTTTACTCAGGCTTTTTCCAGTTTTGTTCTTCTAGCTGCTTGTCGTTTAGATTTTTTACATTGCCCTTTTTTACATTGGCATTCTAAGGGGCAGATATTACTATTCTACAAACGCGAAGTACATATTTCCATTTTTCATTCACGAAGACCCTTTTTATATCTTTCTTATGACTTTGTGTTTTCTTATACTTGTCTATAACTAATTTAACAACGTCCATGTGGAATTGACAAAAAAAAATTAATAGACCCTAGACACATAATATCTTGTGGAGAAGGTACACTTTCAATTGATTTCGGATACGACTAAAACGTTTGCCGTAATGAGATTTCTAACATGTTTAAGCTACATTCAATATCATAAATCTCTAAAACTACTACGGTGATGGTTATTAAATAGATTTCTCTTGTATCGGAAACTTCGGTGGATAAGTAGTGTCATTGACTGTTAAACAGTGGTTTATATATGTAGTTTATGGCAATTCCTTTCGAAGATTGGACGTTTCCATTAGAGAAAATGTTTGGTTGAATGCCGTTGACGATATTGATATGCCATTGTTATATTTAAGTAGGGCAGATTGTCTTCACTGTCATCTTCGTTGAAGTGAATTCTGCTTTAGATGTACGATCACAGCAGCTCTGGAAACTTTTCATGAATTTGTAACGTCAAATACTTAACCCTTACTTCTAGTTTTACGTCAACTGGGTATTATCGGCAATTAAATGCAAGTGCAATGTTGTTTAAATTACTAATAAATCTGCTATAAACTTGTCCACTGGCAAATCCAGAGATGATTGTCCGTAGTTATCCTTGTAATTCTAGCATTTTAAAGGGATTTTTCAGACTTAACGTTTTCGCAAAAACATGGTGCATATCCAGTTAATTGATTACAAACTCTGCCTGGTTAGTTGCATGCCGCTTCTTGAAATACTCAAAATATCTTGTTTCGCTAAGGGAGAGATGTTTCTTTGGTGAAGGATTGTAGAAATAATCAGACAGAGGCTTGCTAATTTTTCCAGTTAAGAGCGTGACTCAATTAACATTTCTGATTTAAGGGCATCTTTACATGCACTTGGTAATTGCATTGCGGCCAATATTATCGATTCAGTATCCACAGGAAACTGGTTTCATATAAAAAAATTACTTAAATGAAATATGAATATACTTGTTTATGCCTTGTTTTCAGTTTCTCCGTCTACATCCACATTTCCGCTCAAATAAAGCGGCGGAATTACTGCCCCCTACAGTTTCAACAGCAGGAAGCCTCATCTTCCATCATTCCACCACCCCTTTAATTTCATGTATAAAATTTATTTAAGGATCCCGGTATTTACTTGAAGCTTCAATTAACGTTTAAAAGTAAAGTTCAATTTCGAGAAAAAGTCTGTTCTGCTTACAGAAGATAAGGCACGCAGTTGTGACAATGGATGTTTGAAAAATAGAAGTCGTACCTCATTCAATTTAATCGTGACCCAATAATTAGTAGTAATAAGGACAGATGGATGAATGATTTATTCGGTCCAGGATTGGTAATGAGAGTATCCTAATTAAGAATCTTTGGGACTAATGAATTCATATGATGATTAATTCGTCCAACGTTTCTTTCCCAAAAGGCATTCAGTCGGATATCGATACTATTAACTTAACAATGATCCTTGCTAACCGCATACCTCTAATGCAATAATGCAAGTGAATGATATACGCAGCTTACAACAGGATAATAAATATTATTATGATCTTTAGGATAATCTCTAGATATTATACGCGTCTGTGTAGTTACTATTGTTTACAAAGAACATGTATTCGTACTAGATTTTCAAAGAGTAGTAAAATAATAAGACAGGAGAACATGCTTTACGAGCTTGTGGGTAATTGCAATTTCGACAGCGCTGTCATAAACCTGGAGCCATAGAAATAAAAGTATATACCAGGTTGATCCTTCGATTAATTTCCTTTATAATGAAGCTAATTAGTATTTACCGTACCTAAGATTATTTTCATTCAGCAACTACCACCAATTCATTTCATACATGGTTCTTGCCTAATTATCTGGATTCTCCCTTATTTTATTTGACATAATGCAACTGCAATGTGATCCGCTGTTCTGGAGCAATTGTCCGTTCTAATTTTGAAATTTTCCACTCAACACTACCAACAAGTATTCCCACCGAGTATTTTCTACATGTTGCTTGTGTAATCTAGATGGTATTTAATTGGAATAAATCGATCCTTATATTTTGTCGTGCATTATAAATTTATGTTAACGATCTGAAAAACAACTGTTAAAAAGAAGTTTTAGAAACATCCGAGAAAACCATATTGACTATGAATAGTACGTATGACTAAGCGTATAATTAATTCTAGCCGTTATCAAAGTGTCGGTTTTACAATAATAATTGTCCTAATTGATTTTATTGGCAGACTGTGCGGGTGAATTTAAAGTGGGAGGAATAATAAGACTTGAATAGTTGAACGTCATATTGAGAACGTGGACCTTTCATGGTTAATTACTTTTACCTAGGTTAATCGTCAGATCGATCAGGTGCTTCGATTCCTGCAATATTAGGTTTGGTAGGTGCTGATAATTAAGTAAGGAATGCGACCAGTAAAGTAACTAATGTTAACTGTCTAGTAATATGAGAAAATAAAGGTAAAAGTAACTGAAATCACGGAAGCCAACGAAACAATATTTTATGAATAAAACGTCACTTGCGAGATTTCATGCCGCCTGCTAAAACTCGCGTCCTGTAAAGGTTTTATTTATAGAAAAGGTTTGATGTAATGGGCCCAGAATTATGAGTTTGCATTACTTAGGTATGTGTATAACGATTAAACCAAGATCATATCGTGTTCCCGATGCTCCCCGTCAAACGGTCATTAAACGATCAAGGTATTCAAATATTTTGTTGGCAATGACTTCACTTGATGTAATGTCAAACTTTGATGAAGAATTGAAGTGCAACAGGTATTTTCACAGTTTAAGGGTGGTCAATAATAATGTATCATTACACAGTTTCTAAGAACTTGGCGCTTAAAATTTTAAACTTTAGCACTTTAGTAATACAGATTAATAATTTGATTTTTATCATGGTAACGTGGTAAAATGGTTGCTCTTTTAAACCGAGAAGATGGAGTGAATTACTGTTTGTGCTAGTGTCATCATGAAACAATAATTTTTAACGCGCTTTCCTTGAAATTCCTCGTCGGAGCTAATGCGTTCCCGACGCTAATGCGTTCCCGACGCTAATGCGTTCCGATCGGAGATGGTGAAAACGGTTTGCACCATCCCAATGTCAGCATAAAACCTCCGAAAAATTGATTGTTTTACCATTGCTCTAAAAAAAACAAAGTTGATTACGATGACGCCTTAGCAAACTTTCACGGAAACTGGTTCATTAATGAGCTTAAAGGTATATGACACTCTTGCTTTTAGGTGTGTTGGTTGTTAATGAGTGTGTACTGATACAGCCTTCTGCTGATCAGTCAAGCATTGAATAAAGAAGTAATATTATTTTCCCACGGTCCTCGCCTGGTATAAAAACTAGTCTTACTCTAGTCATACGTTAGTACCTACTTACATAAGAATTATATAGTACAATTTCATGATGCAATTTCTATTACGTAAATCATCAGCCATAAAACACCGAATATTCTTCCTGGTTATTTAATTAGAAATGAACAAATACTTTTCCTGGATTAAATCAGAAAATATTGTATAACTTGTTTTCCTTATTCTATGTTTTCCTGCTCAGTACTACTACTATGTTAAACTATTATATTTCCTTGTCTAAAAATACCTCTAAAACTTAATATGGATAAGTATAGGATAAATTCGTATATAAGGGCGCTTCACGCCATTCAGAACCGAATCAGTTGTGAATTGTGAATCTTCTCCTCCTCTTCTCCTCTACATTGTGCCAAAGTAAAAGATCTCAATAAAGTGCTTGTTATTGTTACTGTGTACTTGTGAAGAAGATCTTCTGTTTCCCGAGTCGGATTTATTTACCATCACCTTCATACAGTACATTCTGGCGAACCTGTGCTTACAGTTTTCGGTTTTTTCGGTTACCCGGGATCGGTTTTGTGCAGTGACAAAATTTCATCTTGTGTCGTTGCGTGCCGTGCTTAGTGGAACTTGTGTGTGATCCGTCTCTTGCGCGCATTTTTACCATCTTTCGGATCCCATCACAGTTTTGTTTTGTGCGCACGTTACTACTGCCGCGACCCCCCTAGTGCCGAAATTCCGTTTTCTGTGTCTTTGGTCACAAGGAAGAAAGAGGAGAGGCTGATTCACGTTCTTGACGCTGATTCCCGGACCAACGGACTCCATCTTTTGTTCGGTTCGATACTTTTAATCAAAATTATTCATACTGAGCACCTCATTGTGTCTGTCTTAACCGACGGCCATACGAGTTAAGTGACAGTATCAGTTCATACGGTTGTCGCAGCAGCCTGTTGAACACTTCTACGCGCATATTGGTCGAGTAACTTCCTGTCGAGGAGTGTGTTCTGGTGATACTAGTTTGGATGCCCTCCAGTCGAGTGATTACTCCCCTGTCTGAGCTCCTTCGTTGTGTCTGTCCCGGACATAGCGATAGAAGTTGCTCCAATCATATCGTGTCGTAGTTCCCCTTAGGGTGTTGCTCCAAACGTCTGTAGTAGTACCCCTTTGGGAGCAGCTCCAATCAATTCATGTCGTAGTTCCCCCGTCAGGGTGCAGCTCCAATCCCTTGTTGTAGTTCCCCGTCAGGGTGCAGCTCCAATCCCTTGTTGTAGTTCCCCGCCAGGGCGCAGCTCCAATCATACCGCTACCACGTTGATACCGGTAACTCGCGTGATGTGCGATGATCATACAAATTAAAAAGAAACTTAAAGACTGTAACTGAGAATTATATTCTGAAGACTCACCGCTCCATGCACACATTACTGCTTAACCCTCACACCATGCATCTTCTTACTAATTTTCATGGCTTCTAAATTCCCAACTCCATCTCTAGACGAAGTACTCGAAGTAAACAAGAAAAGAAACATCTACGTTAGAAAATTAAAGTCTGTTGAAAACGAAATATTAAATACTAAAGATCCTAAAACGAAAGCTGAACTAGTTACTCTAGTTAGTGGCATAAGATACCAACTTGCTACATGGACATCTAGAGAAGCAGAATTATTAGAACATTCTGGAATTGACGTTATATTTGGTTATCATAGAACAATTGCTAAAACAGATCAACATCCGTCGTTCACATCTATTGCAGCTCGAATTGTACGACAAGATACCTCACCATTTGATCTTTCAGATCCTTCATTTTCATCTCATAGACCTTCCACCTCTGCAACATCTCAAGATTTATTAGAATTTCCTATCGATCCTTCTTCATCACCTGATACTACCTTCGTAGCTCACGATCTAGATACAACTATCTTACCTAATCCTTCCGAATCTACCCGTCCTATTAGATTATCTGAATATCCTACCCTTCCTTTAGAAGATCCTTCTACCTGTATCGATCTTGATACTTTATCCGCTCAAATCAGTAGTTCTCTATCCATCCAGAATCCTATCTCACCTGATAAAAGTTCACCTCCTGTAGATACCGCACCCGGTACAGGATTTGATAAATACGTAACTTCTCGAAAGAGACCAACAAAATCTCAATCTTTCCATTTCTCAACTAAACCTTCTAGTCCTTTTCCTTTATATTTTCCACTCAATAATCCTTCTGTAACACTGGCTACCACTACTGCTACCACTAGTACTACATCACATACTTCTACTACTTCTAGTTCAACCTCATCTACTACTACTACTTCATCTACTGGTACAAAAAGCTTTACAACTGCATCTAGTCCAAAACCTTCTATCATGTCGACTGTAATAGCATATACACCTCCATCCTTCGGTACCATTTATAATGGCTCAACTAGTGTAGAGAAATTCTTTCAAAAATATGAAGCATTTGCTGACACATTTACTTGGGGAGATGATATCAAGCTAGGTCAATTAGAATTCCATCTTTCAGGCCCTGCAGCTAAGTGCTTTAACACCCTTAGAAAAACAAAAGCCAAAGCTGACTTCACATACCCAAATGTTAGGGATGATCTTAAGAAATTCTTTGCTTCAAAAAGTTCAACTCAAGAGTATGAGAAACAACTGAGAGAAAGAAAGTTAACATCACATGAGACAATGGAACAATACTTCTGGGATGTAGTCGAGTTAGTTCAAAAAGTCAATAAGACCTTAGACTTTGAAAAGCTAAGAGATAACGTTCTCAAAGGTTTACCATCTGAGACAGCACGAGACATCTGGAATGCTGGTCCAACAGATTTAGATAGTTTGCATACGAAAATATTGGAACAACAGAAATTCGAGTCACTAATGGGAAAAAGCAGATTTAGTAAGAATGAAGACTCCATCAATGAAATGGTTAACAATCTGGAAAATTTAGGTTTCTCCGTCGAAAAGAAGAACAACGAATCTGAGGAAGTTAATGCGGTCAATCATCGTAAGAAATCCAGACGTAGCGGTCGAACCAGAAATAATTCATTTCAATCAAATTCACAAAATAATCAGTCACAGTTACAGCCACATCTTCAACAACAAACAAACTTCAATCGATCCTACCAAGCTGGGAGATACAATCCTCCTAGACCTCAATGGCAAGTCATTCGTAGACCCGTTATTCAGTCAAACTTTTATCCACAATATCAGAGACCACAATCTCAAAATTTTAGACCTCAAAATGATAGACCTCCGTTTCCTAGATCACAAAATAACTTCAGATCTAATCCAAGGTTCCGATCACAAAATAGACCTCCATCTAGATTTCCACCAAGAAACAACCAATTCGCTAATCATGTTGAAAATGAAGAAGTTTACGAAGAAACATCTCAAGATCAGATAAATGTTGAATTACCATCTGTTCAAGAAGAATACGAAGAAGTGTATGACGAATATCCACCTGAATTCGAATACGAAACACAGTATGTCAACTACTCGGAAAACGATTACCTGTGAGTTTACCCAAGGTCGAAAGTAAATTCACAAATACTCCAGATCGACCATTCAATAATTTGCTAATAGTCAAAGCCAAAATTAACAATCAATTCTGTAATGTCTTAATTGACACTGGTGCTACATGTTGTCTTTTACCACCATCATTTGTCATAACATCTGTAAAATGCAATCCTCAGAAAATCACTTGCATCTCAGGCAATCAAAAGACTGAAACAAAATCACCAAGCATAATTCAATTTCATCCAAATTCGAAATCCTTCAAATTCACTCCTTTCGTCATGAACTCATCTAGGCCAATCATTGGTAATAATTTCCTTCGCGAATACAAAGCTATCATAAATTATCCAAGAAAAGAAATTCGTATTGGAGACATTATTATTCCTTTTTACCTGAATTGTCAAGAACTGGCATGTTTACATTTCGAACAAACTTCTCATAAAGTTAGGCTACCTCATGATCTCAAGTTACCACCTCAAGCGACAAATTTGGTTGACGTTTCATTTACCAAAATAGGTTTATTCTCACCATCTGTGAAAACCATGGAAAGATATAACATCATAATTCCTGAGTTATATGTAGATCAAATCGGAAACATTAAGATCCCTGTCATAAATCTCAACGGTCATACCATAAGACTGAATTATAATACTTGTCTTGGATGTATTGAAGATATTGAAGAAGTGCATCATACTAACTACGAAATCAACTCCTTTGTGCATGTTTTGGAACATACAGAAAAGATACAAAATCCTCAAATCAAATTCAACATTAATCCTTCGCTACCCGAAAATGAAAAATCCGTCTTGTTAAGATTCTTAGACGAATATCTTGACGTTTTCGCAAAATCTGAAAACGATACAGGTTTATACAATGGACCTGAACTTGTTAGACTAAACACTGGCGATAGTCCACCAATCGCTTCACCACCTTACCGAAAATCTCATTCAGAAAGGAAGATTATAGCAAAGCACATACAAGGTTTATTAGAAAAAGGCATCATCAAGGAAAGTACTTCAGACTGGGCTTCACCCGTTTTATTAGTTTCAAAGCCTGATGGCGGCGTTAGATTATGCATTGATTATCGGAAATTAAATCAAGTTCTAAAAGACGATAAATTTCCAATGGGAAGACTTGACGATTTATTCGACTCCTTATACGGAACAAAATATTTCTCAAAATTAGACATTCAATCTGGTTTCTATAATTTCCAAATTCATCCTGAAGATACTGAGAAAACTGCATTCATCACACATGATGGCTTGTATGAATTTAATAGAGTTCCTTTCGGATTAAGAACAAGTCCAGCCGTGTTCAATCGTTTAATGAGAAAAATATTTGGAAAATTAATCTACGAGAAATGCTTTATCTACGTAGACGACCTTCTTGTGTTTGGAAAGACATTTGAAGATCACTTGACTGCTTTGAAGGACGTTTTTACGAAATTACTGATTAACAACATCAAACTGAAACCATCCAAATGTAGTTTCGGCTACAACGAATTAAAACTACTCGGACATATAGTCGGACAAAACGGAATAAGCGTAGACCCAGAGAAAATTACTGCCATACGAAATTTACCTACTCCAAAAACTCCTACGGAAGTAAAATGAATATTAGGCCTTGCATCCTTCTACCGAAGATTCATTAAAAACTTCTCAGACATTTCACGACCTCTATCAAATCTGACAAAGAAGACTACAAAATTCGTTTGGACAAACTCATGTCAAAAAGCGTTTGACTTACTAAAACAACGGTTATCCTCCGCACCGCTTTTGACACAATTTGATGACAGACTACCAGTCATCTTATACACGGACGCTTCAAATTATGGCTTAGGAGCAATCCTCTGCCAAGAACAGAATAAAGAAGAGAAAGTAATAGCCTATGCCTCGCGACTAATGAATCCATCTGAACAGAATTTCGCGACTTCAGAAAAAGAATGTTTAGCGTTAATCTTTGCGTTAGACAAGTGGAGAGAATATTGCTACGGAAGAAAAATAATCGCGTATACAGACCATCTCGCGTTACTAAGTCTGATAAAAACGAAGAATAGCAAAAACTTAAGACTGGCACGTTGGGTATTAGCAATTCAAGAAGCAGATATCGAAGTTAGATACATGCGTGGAAAATCTTTACTAAACGCTGACGCTTTAAGTCGAATTATTCCATTCGAAGAACGAAATCCAAAATTAGATCCTTACAAATTAACTTTACCAAAAGAACAATCTTTGAACAATCTGGTTGCTATTGATTATCGGTCACATTTGGTTACTTCTCAAAAAGAAGACGCGTATTTAACAGAGATAAGAAAGAAACTACACATTGATCCTACAGACAAAAGTGTACGAAGCTTCAAAATTGTTAATGGCATTGTTTATTATGAAAATCCTATAAATCACAGATTATTGATCTGTATCCCCAGATCAATGGTTTGCGAAATCCTTTATGCCAATCACGACCATCCGATGGCAGGACATTTGGGAATAGATAAGACTTATCAAAAGATAAAACAAAAGTATTACATTCCTAATCTTAAGGATTATGTCTATAAGTATGTAAGAGATTGTTTAGAATGTGCTAAGAGATCTAGTAATAATTTTAAGAAAATCGGCATGTTACACGCCGGAGAAATTTATCAATTATTTGACAAAATTTATGTTGATACTATTGGCCCTTTAACTGAAACTAAAAAGAAAAACAAGCACATAATAGTCTGTATAGATTACTTTAGTAAGTACGTCATCACCAAAGCCCTGAAACAAGTGACTGCGGCCCACATCGCCAAATTCCTCATGGACAACGTGTTCCTGATGTTCGGTTGCAGCCGGGAGATCGTCATGGACAATGCTAAAGTCCATCATAGTAAGTTGATGACAGAGTTACTCATGAGAATTAACACTAGACCTATCTACATCACACCTTACCACCACCAAGCCAATGCTGTTGAACGAGTTAACCGCACTCTACAAGAGTCCTTGTCAAAGTACATTGACAAAAACCAAACAGACTGGGACGTCCATCTGCCTAGTTGTACGTTTGCACTCAACACTGCTGTACATGGAAGTACACAACACAGCCCGTACGAGATTGTATTTGGGAGACAACCAAATTTGCCTATCGACATCCTATTTGACTCACCATCCATCCCGTATCTTGAAAACAGTCAGAAAATACGAGCCGAAGTACGAGAAAATCTGTTACACGCTCAAGAACTATATAGTTCTCGCTACAACAAAAATCGATTGGACAAAGAGTATCCACCAAACTCTAAAGTCATGATCGCAGACTTAGCTCCGAAACCTGGTCTTAGTAGAAAGCTCTCACCAAAATTTATGGGTCCTTACCGTATAATCAAACAAGTGTCGCCACTACATTACAAAGTCAAACCAATGACACCAACAATTGGAAAAAAACCAATAATGGTTCATGTCAATCGTATGAAACCATTCGGCACAACAAGATTGGTATACCCTACTACTGCAGCGAATGGGCTAAAAACTAATGATCAAACATCAATGCTCCTAGTCGATCCTGATCATGCACTTAGTGATGGGTTTCCTGTTCTATCACGCCAGTCGGTTGATCCTGCTGATGGTATCATCATCATGGTGTAGGACCACGGCAACTCGAAGGGTTTCCGTTCTTTCGAAACGTCGTCTGCTTGACCACCATCCTGATGTTGCGTCGCTCGATCACGTTGTAGTTCCACAACAACAAACAGATCAATCACCATCTCGATCCAACCAACAACAACCTGAAGAAGCTTATAGCTCTGACGAATCAGAAGATATGAGTCAATTCACCTACCATCCAACCGAGAAAGGCAAACAACAAAAGAAGAAGAAACTCCAACTACAACAACAAAGGTCGAACGTAAATTCTCATGGTACTTTGAATTCTTCTGCTATGCAACGTAACAATAAGGACATCCACCATCCAAAGAAGACCAAGACGACCTTAAAGTCTAAAAAGCCAAAGAAGAAAGCTAAACCTCATCCACCATCCGATCCTGTCTTCACGACACCTGTTCCCGTTGTTACTACAAGATATGGCCGAACGATTCGAAGACCACTTAGATTTAAGACTTAGATTTAAGTTCAAAATTTTCAATTAAAGTCATTTTCAAAAATTTTTCAAAACTATTAGAGATAAGAATACAAAACATAGATTAAGATCAAGTCACACAATTACCTAGGATAAGAAGTCAACTTACAAATTAAATTTAAGATTACCAATTATTACAAATATTATATTTTAAAATAACGTACCGTTTTCTAACGAAAGGGAGAGTGTACTGATACAGCCTTCTGCTGATCAGTCAAGCATTGAATAAAGAAGTAATATTATTTTCCCACGGTCCTCGCCTGGTATAAAAACTAGTCTTACGCTAGTCATACGTTAGTACCTACTTACATAAGAATTATATAGTACAATTTCATGATGCAATTTCTATTACGTAAATCATCAGCCATAAAACACCGAATATTCTTCCTGGTTATTTAATTAGAAATGAACAAATACTTTTCCTGGATTGAATCAGAAAATATTGTATAACTTGTTTTCCTTATTCTATGTTTTCCTGCTCAGTACTACTACTATGTTAAACTATTATATTTCCTTGTCTAAAAATACCTCTAAAACTTAATATGGATAAGTATAGGATAAATTCGTATATAAGGGCGCTTCACGCCATTCAGAACCGAATCAGTTGTGAATTGTGAATCTTCTCCTCCTCTTCTCCTCTACATTGTGCCAAAGTAAAAGATCTCAATAAAGTGCTTGTTATTGTTACTGTGTACTTGTGAAGAAGATCTTCTGTTTCCCGAGTCGGATTTATTTACCATCACCTTCATACAGTACAAGTGAATTAAGTGGTGACTTCGTAAGAATTTCAATTTTATATTGTATCCAGGTCAACAAAACATTATGCTAGTACCGTAAAGTTGTTGAATGCCAAATACTTTATAAATAATTCCAGTCATGAGACGACAAGGATAATTTTGTTTATAAATTAGAGTCTTGTGTGCAAAGATTATCGCTGTCAGAGTCGCACTTTGTCTATGAAGGTTTCTTTTGCAAGAATATTTGGTTTTTGGAGATTATATATTCTTGAAAGTAAAGTAATAGTTGTGGGATTTTAGATTTGGATGTGTAGGTAATTCCGTTTAGTTTTATATGCGAAACCATCTGGTGCAGAAAACATCCACATTATCCCCTTTGATTCCTGCCAAGTTTTAAAATTTGTCGCTGATTTCCTCCAGCCTTTGTCTGTTTTAATCGCTGTGTGTTTACAATGGATTTCGTAAAGAAAGATGCTGTACGTCGTTCGATTAAATCGTGACCCAATAATTCTTTGTCTTAAGGACAGGTGGGGAAAATCCCTGTGAAGTGGCGTTCGCATTGGTAGCACATCGCTCTCATCAAGTGGGTAAATTTAGTTGTTCAGGAGCGTGAATGAGTCCTAAATATGAGCGGTTTTGAGAAGCGGATTCATTAGGTCCAAATGCGATCAGTTTCTTGCACACAACGAACATTTTCGGATATCAATACAAGTACTAGCTAACCATATACTTTTAAATTTGTAATTACGACGTCACACTTATAAACCTGGAGCCATACGCCAATGTTTGTTTATACAGATAGGTCTCCGGTCCTCTGGTGAGTTGTGTTTTATAATGTAGGTAACTCGTTTTACCATACCGTAGATTATTTTCTTTCAGGAACCATTTTCAAATCAGTTTTGATATGGGTCTTGCCTAATTTGTTTGGATTCGCCCTGATATTTTTGAAATAAAGTAACAGCGATGCGAACGTGTGTACTTTGGAACAAGTGTGTGTGTGTTCATTATGAAATTATCCATTCCACATTACTAACAATCATTCCCAAAGAAGGTGTTGTGTATGTTGTTTCTCTAATCTAGATGATAATTACTAATTAGTTCAAACAAATCGATCTTAATATTTGTTTGACATGATCAATTTATGATAAAGATCCGAATAACAGCTATGGACAAGTAAACTTCATATTTATAAATATCCGAGACAATTATATTTTCTATGAATAGTGCTTACGCATATGCAAATAATTAGTTCTCTCTCTTATCAAAGTGTCCGTGTAATAATACTTGCTCTAACTGATTTTATTGGCAGACTAAATATAAACATTTTAAGTGGGAGGAATAAAAAATCCTGAGTAGTTGAACGACGTATCACTAGCATCCATCTCCCGTGACGGATTATTTGTACGTAGGTAAGTTTTTCGATCGTATCAGTGATTTTATTTCGTTTAATATTGGTTTAGTAGTTGCTATAATATTGTAAGGAATGTAACAAGATACTGTAATGGAATGTAAAGCTAGCATACAAACAAATGGCAACCGCCGGCTAGTGTGAGAAAATAAAAATATGACTGAAGAATAAAAAGTAACTTAAATTACATAATCCAGAATTTACTGGAGTCAAACGAAACAATATTTAGTGGATAATCCGTCTGTCACGTAATTACATGCCGTCTGCGAAAACCCTCGTCCAGTAAAGAGTTTTCGGAGAACAGGTTAAAAAAACTGGCAAAGCTTTCAGAAGTGGAGTTACCATGTTATGACGATTAAACACGGTACATGTCATGTGCCGATGCTCCCCATGATAGGATTATTAAGCGATCAAAACGATCAAGAAATTCATATATTCTCTTGACCATGACGTCACTTGAAATAATGTAAAATTCTAATTAGAAGTCGAAGTACAATGGGCATTTAAAAACTTTCAGCTGAACAACGATAAGGTGCCATCCCACATAATCTAACTAATAATTTGGTTTTTATTATGTGAATGTGGAAGAGCTAATACGAAGCTCTCGAAGCTAATATGTCGAGACGATGGAGTGAATTTCTGTTTTTACTAATGTAATTATTCTAATCATGAAACGATATTGCATGCATTAGCGAGGTTATTAACGAGTTGTTAGCGAGTGGAGGTTATGAATTGTTTCTAGTATAACAAAAAAGGACAGATGGCGATTAGCAGCAGAAAACAAAAGTAAGAGGCACGAGGAAAATGCGACTTCTTCTCTATCATTACATGTACCTTGTCAATAGAAAAAATCTCATTGTACTAGTTTTAACAAACTTATTAAAGACAGAAATTGCACATATCAATCACTACATGTGACAATCAAATCATATTTAATGGATGATGTATCGCCTGTGTGATTACATGCCATTTAATAAAACCCTCGCCCTATGGACGATTTTATGTAGAGCAGGTACAGTGGATCCGCAACAGAATGCGATGTAACCTAGTTACTATGACAAATAGTAGACACAGCTTAGCTGTGACAGCTAGTATCACGTCCCGATGTTCCCCATCCTGAACGACCTAGGAACTCATATATGCTGTTAGTCATGATGTCATTATATGTAAGGACAAACTTTAAATAATCACTGAAAAACGGGTAGCAAAAACCTTTGAGCTGTTCAATTGCAACGCTTCCAGACACAATTTCTAAGAAATTGACCCCTGAGGGTTTGTATAATTTCTTCTCTATAATTATATATAATATATTAATTTGAATTTTGTCGCGTAGATATGGGTTGGGTATTAAGACGAAATTCTCCATTATCGACAAGATGAAATGAGCTGCCATTTCTTCTACTTGCAAGGCAGTCGTGAAACAATATTTTATTTATGCATCAAATTAAACAATTATTTTTGTGCACTATTTACCAATGTGCTTCTCCAACGCCATTCCATTTAAGCTTCCATGCTTCATGTTGTTCGTATGTATATTAGGTTCAATCTGTGCGCTGCTGGATCTGACTGTGTGAATGTAAATTGTGAATTGATGCGTAAATTGCTAAACAATCTATCTATTAAAGATTCTGGGTAGCAGATTCGAGTTGTCGGTTGTATTTTTCTTTTTGTTTCATCCACCAGGAATGCGTACCCTTTTGTGTCATGTCATTGGCCTATATGTGGATTAATAAAGCAATATTTGCATCATTTGAACAATTGATCAAAACTAGCTTTCTTGATTTGATTTGATCGTATTCATAAATTAATATCTCGTGTTGAATTAGACAGCTTTTATCCCATTGTGCTTTTGTTATTGTCCTCGTAAGAAGTGTATGATGTGGATGTAATAAGTTTGTGTGAGCTAAATGCTATTGAAGGCTTTATCTGTGTTTTCCGTTCATTAAAACGCATCAGGTTAATATCTTGGGTTTCAAATTAACTTTCTAGTAATATTAAGAAATGTAGAAAGTTGTTACAATCTAATCTGTGTGAGTTAAAACCGACCAACTCCATTTGTGACGCTTATATGATACATATGTGGAATATTAGATACACGTGTCTTATATTCCGGAATGCTGGACTCAGGTACTAACTAATAAGTTACTATAACAATTTTGCTTGCCCTGAAAAGATCAATTGAGTAATAGATTATGACACTTTAAAAGCGATGCCATTTTCTTATTATTTTGCCAAGTATTATTTTGCTAAAGATTATACTAACATACATGTAAGTGATGAGTTACTTTTTAATTGATACACTTCTTTAAATATATTGATTAATGCGAACTAACACAGATAACAAGTGTTTTCCACGTTGTATGTTACGTTAGTCTCTCTACTGTAAAATGATTTTATTAACGAACTGGGCGATTGGCCATTCCTTTCGCCGAGAGGCTGTCGGGATCTGGGTGCGAAATATTCCTCAGGCCAGAAGCAGTATCCAGGCAAATTGCTTGAAACAATTCAGTATTTGAACGTCGGTTCTTCAAGAACCGTTCTTGCTACATCCACACCAACATTGGTAGCTTAATATTTGGTATGTTGTCGCATGGCTGTAGTGTTGAAGACATATTCAAATTTACAAAACCTTCAATTTGTAACTTTTCCTCATCGAGAAATGAATTTCAAAATTACACTTCCTGTCACATCTGTGCCGATTGAAGCCATTCCATTTTTGATAAAATTTGCAATTACTATACCCGAAACGAGACGGGAAATATATTTTCCGGTTGTGTATAAATTGTTCAGAAATTCGTTGCATATTGACGCCAAAAAATAACACGAGAAGTTGGAGGAATCTTCCCGGCGATTAGATTCAGTGTTCCCCAAAAACTTATCGGAATAATGTTGTGACAGATTGTGTGTAGTCCAAATAATGTAATTTCACGTCCATGTGGAATTGACAATTGACATCACTATTTTAATTGACACTATTTGTGGAGAAGGTATGCTTTCAATTGATTTGGGATACGAGTAGAAAGTTGGCTTTAATGTGGTTTATGCAAGTGTAAGCTAAATGCCGTGTCATGAATAACAAATCCACAAGTTGGTGATGAGTGATGATAAACTGGATTTTGCTTGTTTCTGAAGCTTCCGTCTATAATTAGCGTTATTAAGTCATTGGTTGTTAAAAACTGGCGTATATGTAAAAATACATAGTAAATTTTAAAATGGTAAAAACACTTTGAGTAAGCGCAATCGAAAACAAAGGATCCTCTGTTCTGAAGGTTACACTTTGGTGCTTATTTAGTGTATACAAAAGTCATTCCGTTTGTGCAAAACGGTCACTGGAGTCAATTTTGTTATAATAATGGTGGCCACCATTGAAATAAATTCACTTAAACTGGTATAAGTCAATTAATTTCAAAGATTGGACGTTTCCATTAAAGAAAATATTTAGATGAATACCGTTTTTTATATTGATGTCTCATTGTGATGTTTTAGCTTTGCAGGTGTGAGATGTGATCCATCTTCTACGCTGAAGTGAATTCTGCTTTAGATTTACGAGGTCAGGTCCGCAAACTCTCCATAAACTCGCTAACGTCATATACTTAAACCATATCATCTAGTGTTTCGACAACTTGGTTCGTCAATAATGAAATGCAAGTGCAACGTTGGCGCAAATTGCTAACAAACCGGCTGTAAAGTTTACAACTGAAAATTCCTGAAAGGATTGTCCCGATTTATGCAACATGGTGAAAGAAATCCAGTTCAATGAATTATTGTTCTTGTGAGAACAAAGTGTCATTTAGGTAAACTTTTTCAATCCACCGATTTCATGTAAACCGGAGATAAGGTATTCGCAAAAGTAGGTACGTAAGTTAAATTGTCATGATGAGATGTAATTCCAGCAAGTATAGTTGAGTAGCTTGAACTCATAATATAAATTTCACTTGCGTTGGTAATTTTAGTTGTATATTTACATTTGAAAAGCTACTTCCCAAAATCCAACCTGGTCACAATTCTGCTTTTTTGATACCGGATTTAAAATACTGTAATCACGTACTAAGTAACATGGCATTCTGGCTTCAGAATCCACTTTTCAGTGCATATTACATTATTTTGAACATTTGGTTAGCCATTCATTATGAACGAGTTGGCTGCCAGGATTAAACCTCTGAGTCACCTTAGCCACGCTTGGATACATATTCATGCCTAACAATGGGAGGGTCCAGAGTGGTGGACGCAAAATTTAAAATTTCGGGAGTTATTTGGGGTAAAAATAAGCGCCGAAAACAATGGCACTCTTGGATTTTGCTGAATGTAAAGTGGAATGGACCTACAGTGATTTATATGTGTGCTGATGGGCCAATAAAGCATATATTGGAGGCTATAAATCTCGACATGAGAAATTATTTTATGACACAATTTCTAAATTGTGTCTAAATTAGGCATGCCTGACTGAAAGCAAACGCAAACCATGATATCTAAAGGTAGATAGAAATGGGGAGAGAGATGTGGATAGTTTCTCCATTCGAGATTTGCAGCGTCCAATGTTTGCTTGATTTGTGCGTAAGCCCGCATATAAATGGCTGTGGGTCCAAACTACTTCACATTTAGCAAAATCCAAGAGTGCCATTGTTTTCAGCGCATATTTTTACCCCTAACAACTCCCGAAATTTTAAGTTTCTGGTCCACCACCCTGGACCCTCCCATTGTAAGATGAATTCCTTAACTCAGATGTAATCTTCAGTCCAATTTCGTTTAGAAATATGAAGAAATGGTATTTTCACTTTAAACTTCACGGAAAATTAGTCGACGATTACAGTCGTTTTTCTATATCAAACTTTTGAGGCTTCACAAATGCCAAAACGATTGAGCTAAGTTGAGGTTAAATAAAAAGTTATGCCAGAAATTTTTCCGATTTTCTACATGAAGTGAGATTTGGCTAAACGAAATATTTAATCATAAAACTCGTCAGCGGTATTAGCTGGGCTTTAACCTGAGCGTGACAACTATTAAAGCACATTTCACAGTTCGGTAGTTAACAGACACGACATATTTGCGCTGGTTTGATATTCTTCAACATATAAATTACGTTTTTCCACACTCCTTCGGAATGAGTTCTTCCAATGTCTAATCAATATCAACATTGCCAACATTAACTCACGATTAGGGGCATCAGGTTTATGCTGGGTAATTGAAAATTCAGTCAGATAATAATTCATTGAAAACTTTGAGTGCATGTCGCTACCGGTTTTGAGATTGCACGTGAATAAAAGAAAATATTTCGGAAAACATTCCATATACCTCTTGAACATTTTCCTGCAGTTTTGTATTAGATATTAAATGTACGATTTTTTTACTAGCCGAATTGATTGATAATTATTTTTTGTAGGATATTAATAACCATTACAAATTATCACTGACTGTGAGAGGTCATGTTAAAACTAATTCTAACTAGTAAAAATGTTGGAACATGAGTACACTTTTTCTCCGCTCCATTAATGCAGCATGCATAATTATAAAAACTAAATATATTTTGATATGGCTGACAATCGTTGAAATTTTCAGCTGCTCTTATATATTTGAGAATGAATCAAAAAGTATCGTAAGCTTCAAGATATACTGTGTAGAAAAGTATTATTTTTTACTATTAATTGTTTTCTGAATTACGCGACAATTTTATATAATGACTGAATTCAATTGTGTACCGACTCGGCGCCGTCATGTGCTCATATGCAGCTTCGGTTCTTAACATGTTACCAGATGGGCGACAAGTGTGGTTATAATTGGAAAGATGTTGGTTTGTACCAGATGAAATGAGTAAATGTGATAAGTCAAGTTCCGTTCTCAAAAACAACCTACTATAATGTTTTCACGTGTTTGGTCTCATTTTACCACCGTTATATGTTGCAACTTTTACAGTTGATTTTATCCGAAGAGGAGAATTATACGGCACAGATGCAGGTGCAAACAAGCTTCATAGTACAACAAACATCACCGGTTAGTATTCAACAGTTTAATAACTAAATGATAAATACTTGTAGTAAAGAATAGAAATCCGTGTGGACAACCAGGAGGGTACCTACTCATATAATGTATTCTTGTTTTCGGTCCACTAAAATTTATGTTGGATGATTGGTTATACAAATCTGAACAATTTCAAAAAGACGATAGAAGCAATGTGGTGTCCTAATGACCTCTCATCTGAATTACCTAGCTTAATGATTAAGATGTCGTTCAGTTTACGTTTTCATGTCAGGGTCTTATTATGGTAGTCAGAATAGATCGGATTACTCGTTGAATTGTATTGTCAGGTTAAGTGTATTGTATTGTATAGATTTAGTAATCTTCATGATTTGGACGTCGTTCAGTGTAGGTTTTAGACGTATCTTGTTATGGTAGTAAGATCAGATCTAATTACGCGATCCAATGCATTCTCAGGACAAGTGTATATTCCGGCATTATCATTGTAAGGATAAATGTATATACAAGCAATAGTATGTGAATACGGCATTGTTTATCCATCCTCTAATAAATATGGATTATCCCAATTAATTTATAAATTTTATTTTGATCTAATTTCAAAAGGATATGACATTTTTCAATCAATGACTTCTATAATTCCTCCTGACTCTCACAAATTTGGTCAGCCTTTCCTCAAGAAACAAGACGTCTCCTTAAGAGAATGTCAGGCCATGATATTCTAATGACGAAGTTTAATTTTTTTAGTGAGACTTTTATTTGCTTCCACGGATGTGCGTTTTCAGTTTCAGGAACAAACGGTAGTTTGATTGGACAAGGTCAGGGATATAGCGAGAGTGGTGCTTGGACAGATCCAATACGGCGTAATTTTTCGTTGACGACGTTCGAAGCGTGACACGTCGCACTGTCATGAAACAACAAAACTCCAGCATATCATTTCTTACCAATGCATTTTATGTAGTCTGTCTCTAGCTTAAACTTGATATCAGCAGATGTATGCCCGGTCAATGAATAACCATGAAGAAATACCTGGTCAACTAAAATCACAAATGGTCCAACAATTAGCTTAATCTTTCTAATTTTAGTACTTAATTTTAGTGCACTTAAATTAGAAGTCTCCGCGGTTCTGCTGCGTTTTCCAGACTAGCCTAGCCACTACTTACTTGACAGGAATTGGTACATGTATGTAAGAATGATGTTGGTACGTGCTAACAATGTAATGTTCTGCTGGAACTGAGATATCAGAAACCAGATGTCTAAATGTTTTTCAGAATGCAGCAGAATTTCATTTATTAACAACCATGACACAAATGATAAAATATCCCATTTTAACATCATTTTTTAGGTAATATAGTGAATATTTTGTGTCATATGGTCCAAATTGTGGTTCTCATGACGAAATAAAACATTATAAATACATGTTACAATTTTCACGCCGAAAAATTGAAGTCGAGGTTTCTTTATAATTGGGCCTATTAAATTGGCGGGGTTTCTCTTGGAGATATAAAAACGTACATAAAATATGGTTTGCCGACATCGTTGTTATGTAACATTTTTTGTAATGATGAGATTTGAATGAGGAATACGAGAGACGTGTAAAGCGCCAGTTTTCTGTGTGTATAGAATGTTCTTGTCCCTTCTCGATAAGTGTAAAAATATTGTATCAGTTTGAGGATACAGATTGACAGCTACATTCCGTTTGATAGAAATTCCGTCCTGTTGATATTTTCTAATGTAGCAGATAGATAAAAAATATGGTACTTCATTAAGCTAACAGTGATCCATGTTGAGAAAAGGGTTTGTGACGAAACGAAGCAGTTCTCTTCCTTTTCTGCAGAATTTCTATGAACCGGTTCTAATTATACCCGTGTAAATATTTAACCAATTTCTTAATCAATTTCGCATCATTTTCAATTTTGGTTACACAGATATACACTGTTCAAATTTTACTTCCGCTAGCTTCTCATTTAGTCCCACTTCATTCAGTTGTGCAAAATTATTTCCTTTTCTTTCAAAATTAAACAGTTTTTGTTGTGAGCCCCCCTTAGACACACCTTAGTGAAAGATAGGGAACTTCTTGTTATAATTGGGTTATTGTTAGCAAAAAATTGTCAGTCCTCAATTCCACATCAAAAAGTATAAAAAACACTAGTGAACATTATTTTTAACGCGTTTTCCTTGAAATCCTTCTGCAGAGCAAATGCCCTCTCCACAACGGAGATGGCGAAAACGGTTTGCACCATGTCAATGTCACACCATAAAACCTCCGAAAAATTGATTGTTTTAATATTGTTCTACCAA
Source organism: Sinella curviseta (assembly GCA_004115045.4). NCBI lineage: Eukaryota > Metazoa > Arthropoda > Collembola > Entomobryomorpha > Entomobryidae > Sinella > Sinella curviseta. Next base: position 266,222 of record RBVU03000010.1, on the reverse strand, counting down.
ACTAAGCTAAGGTGATTACGATGACGCCTTCCCTTTTACGGCAACTGGCTCATTAATGTATTTAAAGATTTATTGCGCTTATGTTTTCGGATGTGTTGGTTGTTATTGAGTGAATTTACTGGTGACTTTGTATAACTTTCAATTTTTGTATTTTCGGAAAGTCAACAAAAGATTATACTAGTACCGTAACATTGTTGAATGCCAAATACTTTAGGAATTATTCTAGCCATGAGACGACATTGATAATTTGGTTTATAAATTAAAGTCTTGTATGCAACGATTATCGTTGTCACAGTCGCATTTTGACTATGAAGGCTTCTCCTGTAGGAATATTTGCTTTTTGGAGATTATATATTCTTGAAAGACGATGAAATAATTGTTGCAGGATTTTAGATTCTCATGTGTAGGTAATTCCATTTAGTTTTATATGCGAAACCATCTGGTATAGTCGAACAAGTGCGTGTGCTCATCAGGAAATTATCCATTCCACATCACTATCAATCCCAAAGAAGGTTTTGTGTATGTTGTTTCTCTAATTTAGATGCTAGTTAAAATATATAGAGACTGCTCTGGAGATAATACAGTATATCGGCTGTTCCGGAGACAAAGCAGGGTCCCGTAATATCTGTCGCTTCCAAAGGATTAGCAGTTCATGATTTATTATCAGCTTGAACTCATTACATAATTTAACACAACAATGAACGAAAAATTATAAAAAGGTTCAGGATACTATTAGGTGGGTTAGAAAGCGAATTGGTATTGGAATCAAGTAAAGATTCCCATTCATCATCAAGTTAATAGACAGAAATACAGAATAATGTGCAGAAAGGTGACTCATCACTATTGCCAAGGTCGTGGTAACGGCGAATTTTCTAACCGGATCTCGGAACTGTCAGCATTCGTTCGGTTTTGATCACAGAAATGCTTTTTCAAAAAACTGCTCGATCTCAGTGTTCTTCAGGTTGCTTAACTAATTAGAACTTAAGTTGGGAATCTACATGTCTTCGCGGAGTTGTTATATGCCGATTGTCAGAATTCAACGAGGGCACATGTCTGCAAAGATAATTCGCCTCCGATTCCACCACAATTACGACAGTGTCGCTTAGGTTGGTTAAAAACGGTAAGTCGCGCCATTTGAATATGACTTCACATATCCAGTCTTATGATTTCTAGTGACTGCTTTCATAGATTGACAACAGATTTTCAAGAATAAATAGTTTTTTAACTGATAAATGCAATCTCTAGATATTATTCGCATCTGGTAGTTCCTGTTATTTAAAAAGGATATATATTAAATATAGGACATGGTACATTCTTATTCCATTTTCAAAGATTAGTAACATAAAGCTGTAAAAGATATGTTATTGACCTTATTCATCTACCTGTATTTGTTATTTCGACGTCCTCTTTATAAACCCAGTGGTATATGAGCAAATGTATTCGTCAGATGATCACTGTTGGCATGGTTGATGTTATTTTAAAATGTGGAGAACTGGTCTTGCCTTACCGCAGATTATCTTTCTTCAACAACTATTTTCTATTCAGTTTTTATATGGTTCTTGCCAAATTCATTTGGATTTTCCATGATCTTATTTGATATAAAGGAACGACTATGTGATCCGGTTTACTGGAGTAAGTGTGTGTGTACTCATTATGAAATTATCCATTGAACATTACCGACAAGCATTCCCACAGAAAATTTTGTTAGTCGTTCATCTAATATAGATGGTAATCAATTCAAATAAATCAATCCTAACGACGAAAAATCCAATCAATCTTAAAAAGTTCTCCCCAACGATTGTTTTCTTTACAGGAAGAATTACTTATATCCGTGTTATCAGTAACATATTTGTATCATTTGCAATTTATCTCATCTTCATGATAAGAAACCTACTTATGATGTGAAGATTAAGTTATGATTTTATCATGATTCATGGAACAAATACGTATTGTTATAACCAGTACCAGATTTCTCATAAATCAAAAATAAAATATGTTTGCCTATATTTATGTTGCCACTATTTAAAAATCACTTTTGCGCATTTGATAGTGTTCGTCTGATTAATTGAACTATTTACATTACATGATAACATTATTTCTAACAAACCATAATTTATTTATGTCATATGAATTAAGCAAGCTTAGAGATATGCAAGATGTTTCACTTCCCGGGAAAAAGGCACTGACAGTCAAGTTTACAAAGATATGTCAAAAAGATATGCGGTTAATATAGCAATAGGATATGACAGAAAATGGATAATAAAGTGTGCCACATTTTAGCAACTACCTATTCCATTTGTCTTGCAAATGTGCTATAACAGTAATACTAATTTTAGTGATAATTAATTCAACACATTCAGTAATGCGGCCCAAGACCAGCCCATATATTATGCATACAGTCGTTTTATGAAAATAAGGTCACGTTGTATTAAATTCTTTTAGTTACCATTAACTACCTAATTGATAAATGCCGTCACTTTAAATCCGTAGCGATGATTTTTAAATGAACACCTTCTGACGTAATATTGTCCTTTCCGAACCACTAAAATTCATTCTGGACGATTCGTTATACACATCTGAATTATTTCAAAAGCACGATTCAAACAATGTGATATCAAAATGTCGTATCATCAGAACTGATAACTTTGTAATTACGACGTCCTTCAATTTTGTTATCGACATAATTTTCTTTTTATAATAGTCGGATAGTAGGTCCTCGTACTCTCAGTATGAATTCTTATTCGGGTACTTGATTCAAGTAACAGTATGCCATCGCCTTGCCTCCCAAATGATCACAGCTCCAAAATTTATGGAACAAAGATTTAGAGTTCAGTCGTACATCGTTTGAGATCAATATGTATGTTGTAACCATCTCAGTATATTTTATAGTTTATTTGATTACCAGACAATGTTTTGTGGTTTTCGATTACGTTATTCAGATCATAATAAACTATTACCAATAGATGCAATAGTTTGTTTTGCTAATGCAAAATCGTTAAATTTAATTATTTGATAATTTGACCTTACAATCAACATATGTATTAATGTAGGTATGTTAACTATAGGTACTCTTAAAAATAAAAGCAGGCTTACTTTATATAAAGTGCTAAATATTATACGCAAACCACATGTGCTAGCGGTAGCTTATAAATATTTCCACGTATAACTAACGTATGGTGGAATGCACAATAATATATGCTTGCTTAATTTTTGGAAACATTATTAGCTAATACAATCGGAAAATTTGAATTTAAATGATCATCCAACATGCTAAAAGTACGCTTCGACTAGCAAAAATATTCAAAATAATTTTCCCTGAAATCCATTACATTTTCCTGAAAAGTAATACGAAAGTTTTAGAAAAAATTCGGCACAGAAAATAAATTGATACGAGGAGCTTGTTCATTTATTTTAGGAGCTCGATAATTAGCTCCCTTTTCAAAGAGTAAAAAAATAATAATACAGTAGGAAATGCCTTGAGGGTTGGTGATTAGCTGCATTTGCAATGTCGACGTCACCATGATAAACCTGGAGCCATAGAAGAAATTTAGAAATTAGGTCACTGTCTGGCTGGGTCTCTATTTTGTCATGAAGATAATTTGTCTTTAATGTTACCAAAGATTATTTTCCTTAAGTAACTAAATTCCGTTTATTGGTTTATGCTCCTTGTCAATATATATATATGTATATATATAAGTGCTAGTAATATCCGAGACAAACATATTGTCTACGAGTAGTGCTTACGTACCTGCCGATAATAAGTTCTAACCGTTAGTTTAGCGTCAGTATAATAATACTTGTTCTAACTGATTATATTGGCAGACTAATCGTTTGCATTTTAAGTGGGAGGAATAAAAAACCTGACAATGTGAACGTCACATTGCTCACATCAAACTCCCGCGATTAACTACTTCTATACTGGCTAATATTCGATATCTTATCGGTGTTTTTGATTGATAATTTTGTTAGACATACCGTTCTATCCAAACGAGGTTTGGATTCTATCTACGCCGACCAACCTGACATTTTTAGCAAATGCAATGGGTCCGTAGGGCTGTGTTTCGTGGAATGAAAGGAAATTCAATGGCAAAAGAAATAAAAAACAGTTGGAACGGGGTAGCCAGAAACAATTGATAATGTGGACCCACCGTGTTTTGTAAAATAACAAATGATAACTGTCGGGAAAATTAAAATAGAAAAGAAAGCAACGTTTTTGTTAGTTTCCGTAATATCCACCTTGTTTACCGGAAATCTTTATTGTACTATAGAATTAACAAACCTATTAGTGACATATGTTTAGCAAGTCAGAAATTACTGATGACAAACGAAACAATATTTACATAGTGAAAAATAATGTGTAACTTTCGTGATTGCACGCCATCAGCTGTAACCTTCGTTATGTAAAGGTTTTTAAGCGAAAAGGTGTTATGAAGGTGTTCAGAGTTAATAAGTGTAATTACATTGATATTTTGTAAAGATTAAACACAGTTCGTATAATGTGCCCGATGATCCTCGTGACATTATTATTAAACGGTCGAAACGATCAACAAGGAATTCATTCATATATTCTGATGGCCATGACGTCACTTGAAATAAAGTCAAATCTTTGAAGAATCTAAGTACAACCAGCATTTAAAACTTTCAACTGATCAACAATAAGGTGGCATTGCACATTATCTAGGAAGTTGGTGTCGATAATTTGTCACTTTCCCCATTCAATAATACATATTAATGATTTGATTTTTATCATGATATCGAGAAGATGGAGTGAGTTTGTACTATTGTCATTATGAAACAATAATTCATACATTTTCGACTGAACTATAAATTAGCAATGTGTGACACCAACGTCGTTTCTTGTAAACTCATCCACACGTTGCATTGTTATAAGATAACCAGGTGGCTAAAATTCACAATTGAGGTGATGAAGTTAAAGTTAAGTGTGAATTTCTGTGTTTATGGCCAAACATTTCAGTAAGCTTCTTTGTCGTTGACCTCAGTTTTTGTTTCGAATTTTTTGTTCTGGTTCTGCTGATTCAGAATGATCAAAAATATCCGTCACAGAATTGTCCTATTCAAATACAACCAATGGTCACACGGAGGTATTTAATGTGTTTGCTTAGGTTCAAATTTTGTTGCTATAAATTTTTAAACACATTTTGCGCATTGATGGTATTCGTCTGCCAAGATTGAACAGCTTACCTATATGAAAAAAACCTTGCTTCCCCCGGGCAGTAATTTGTTTCCTCTAATGGATTAAGTATACTGAAGCCAATTACCAATTTCAAAGGTTTCGCAGGGTGGAAAGAAATTAGCTGACAGTCCAATTTCCAGTGAAATGTCAAAAATGCATGTGTGTACTATTAATATATACATACGGTATACTAATAAATGGACAACAAATTATGTCGCTTTTCAGCAACTACGTATTCCGTGCGTCTCGCAAAAGTTTTGTCATAATTACACAAATTTAAACGGTATTTAATTTCACACAAGATTTCTTAACGTGAGGACTTCAACCCAATGCCTGCAAAACTATGCCTGAGTGTGCATGTAAATAAGGTCATCTTGTATTATATTATTTTATTATGCAGCAGTTTAGTAACTTAAATAACAAATTCTAACCCTAGAAAATATGTAATAGAAGCGATAACAAGACTACCTATGTATGTAATATTGTTTCTTTTGGATCACTAAAATTCATTTTGGAAGATTGGTTATGCAAATCTCAGATTTGAAATCTGAACTATTTGGACATCATCATTATTGAAATAGGCTTCCCAATGCCATCTCATCAGAATTACCTAGCGTCATGATTTAGACGTCGTTCAGTTTAGGTTTGGGCGTAAGTGTCTTACTGCGATAATTATATTATATTGAATTACAACTATTTAAAAATCTGAATCTGATTTCGATACGATATTACATTTATATTCCATGTTTCGTATAATTTATAATTTCTCCTACCGCTTGTAAACTTGTAGTGATGATTCATCATTGATACAATTGCGTTCCTTGCTCAATTATCTAGCCAATTTGACCGAGTGAGTATTACGACTCGCTCCAATGGCAAACCAATAAAATATCTTTAATTAAGCCAATGTTCATCAAATGACTAATGAATAGTACTCGATAATTTTTCTAACAGTGAGGAAAGAAATTTTCATATAATATTTACCTATTGAAGGCAACGATGTCATGAGGTTAATATGGACACAGTAAAGTTAAACCTCTAAATATTCTATTATGTTCTAAATATTCCTCCGACTTTTAAATTTTGCTGCAAGTATTTTGCCGTTTCTCTAAATAGCTCCGGAACACAATTGTGCTGTAATGCCACAAATTTGTGAAGTTGTACTTCTCAAAGGATTTCAGTTATTTCTAATTAGCTTGACGTCATTACATAATTTTATACGACAACGGACGAAAACTTGAAACAAGTCAACATAAGTCGGCGATTTAAAGTCGCCATAATGGTTGAATAAGTAGAATGCACTGATTAAGTGTGACTGTCAAGGTAATATTGGTGTAGTATTGAAATCAAATATAGATTCCATATTTATGATAAGGATAACCTAGGCAGAAGTCCATAGTAATTTGTAGGTCGGTCGAAGTATTCATCAGTGTTGCGAAGGTCATGACAACGACGAATTTTCAAAACCCATCTCGCAAATCAACTTATATCAACATTCTTTCAGTTTCCATCACACAAATACTTTTAAACAAAAGCCGCGCTCAAACTCACAGTGTACTTCCAATGTTGGATATGCCAATAATCTTCTCCTGCCTTAAGATTGCTTAAATAATTATTTCACCAATTAAAAGTTTACGCTGTTATAATTAGCTTTTCGAAGCGCAATAAGAACACAAATCTGCATAGATAATTCACGACCCGGCTCAAGAAAAATTGCGACCTTTCAATTCAATGAGGTTGAACAAAGAGTTTCGTCATTTGAATTTAATCTCAATTTTTCAATTGTATGATTTTTAGTGACTATTTTAATAGACTGAGTAGAAACTCGAAGGAATAAATATTAATCTGATTCTGTTTGCGATAATCTGAAGATATTTGTTCGCATCTGTGTAGTTACTGTTGTACATAAAGTAAATATATAACCATTCCATTTACGAGGAATAGTAAAATAGTAATAGATATGAGCTGCTTTTGGGCTTGTTGAGCAACTGGAATTTTAATTTTGACGTCGCCCGTATAAACCTGAGGCCATGGAAACAAATATTGATAGCAGATTAATCCATCTCCAATTCGTATTTTATAATGCAGGTGACTAGTTTTACTGTAGATGTGGAAGAGTCACGATCTTCTTTGTCGTGTTATTGTTTCTTCTCAGTTATTGTTTGATATCTTTCGATTTTACCGATTGAGATTTTTCAACTATATCCGTCATAGTATTTCCCTTATAAAATAGAAGAAATGACCACAAGAAAATATGCCAGTTTATGTTTTAGTATTGTTGCTTCAAATTTATAAACCATTTTGCCCATTGAGTTTAGATTGAACTATTTACCTAGACAAAATGAAACTTTAATTCACTGCTTTGATTAGGTAAACTTAAGAAGTTACAAATATCAAGTGTTTCACAGGTTTTAAGAAGAAGGGTTGCTGACGGTCTAGTTTCCAAAGACATGTAAAAAAATGTGTATGCGCTATTAATATAATATAAAAATTCTAAATCAATTATTTCGATTTATACTACAAAAGCACCTGACAAACTAGTATTGCTGTTGTCGGACCACTAAAATTCATTTTTGATGATTGGTTATATAAATATGAAATATTTCGAAAGCACGATGTCAATATAGCTTCTGAATTTCATCCCAGCAGAACTACCTATCTTCCTGATTTAGACGTCGTTCATGTCTGGGTTTTGCCGTAAGTGTCATATTATGGTGATTAGATGACGTAAAGGCACATGAGTTATTTTGTTGAGAGGATAAATTAATGTATGCAAGTAATGGTTTTACATTGAACTTTACATACAGATGGTAATTGTATAGCGGCCAAGATTTTATATTAAGTTCCCGTTGGGAACATCCGTCGTATAGCTATTTGAAATACATAATTTTGTAGGGAATAGTTTGTAGAAATTGTCGACACGGTGTAGTGTGCTGCACCTTCCCTCTTTAATCATGTCATGCATTACGTACGCAGTTACATATATGTGCAACCACGAAATATATTGAAACAGTGATAATACTTCCATCGTTTGAAATTTAAATTAAACCATCAGATATGGTTCAATACGATGGTATTTGCTATTGGATTGGAATTGTTTTGGCGAGAAGTAATGATTATGGAGATACCCTAAAACGTAACGTATAACGTAAAACTGTGGCGGAAATCATTTCTGTAGAAAGTTAGTAAATTTATACAAGACGGGAGTTCAGGTTTATGTCAACATATTGATTTTCTACTTCCAATACAAGTGAATATACAAAATGTTCATATAATGTGATGACGTGCATATAGTTTTAATTGCCCACTAAACCTATTCAAGAGAAAGGAGCTGTCCATTCGTTGATTTGACCGTAATGCGGAATTTAATTTTGTTTGTTACATAAAATGGGAGTTTACTAAACTTACTCCTTAATTGGATTCTTACCAAATAACATAAGTATGCAACTTGCGGTTGAAATAAACGGAATCTTCTCTGAGGTGAAAGGGTGCGGCCTTCTAACCTAACCATATAATGTTCAATTAGATATAGACATATTATGTTTACAGTATACTTGAGAAACGCAATACCTGCGTTTAATTATGCCGTAAGTAGCTCTAGCATTCTCCGATTCTAATACGGATCTAGTAACCATAAGTCCACAAAGCACATGTATTCCTATTCCATTTTCAAAGAGTAGTAAAGTATTTAATAATACAGGAGAATGCTTTTGGGCTTGCACTTGCAAGCTTACAAATGCAGTTAGACTTGTCTAACTGCATTTGTAATTTCGACGTCGCCGTTTTAATCCTGGGGCCATGGAAGCGCATCTGTTCAACAGATAGGTCGTTCGTACCTTTGTTCTTTTATTATGGTAGGTAACTAGTTTTTATTTCACTACGGATTATATTCCTTTTGCAACTATCGTATATTCATTTCATACATGGTTCTTGCCTAATTTATTTGAATTCGCGATGATTTTATTCGAAATAAAGAAACGGCGATGTAACCCGGTTTACTAGAGCAAGTGTGCCTACTCATAATGAAATTGAAATCTATCCTAATAATTTCTTCCGGCATAATAAAATTGTGTTAACGATCGGAATAACAACTCTGAACAACTGAACTTCATGTTTGGAAATATCCAAGACAAATTTTGTCGATGAATAATGGTTTATAAATTCTCACCAATAGAAATAGTACTTTTTCTAACAGATTGCCAGGCAAAACGTGTGAATTTTAAGTGAACGGAATAAAATAACCTGACTAGCTGAACGTCATAACGCTAATATCTTTATTCCGTGATAAATTATTTGTACATTGGACGTTATATGATGTCGGATCAGTGTTTTGGTTTCCGTAAGATGAGGTTATATAGGTACCGAGAATGATTGTATATTCGGAGAAATCGTTTGCTAGAAGGGGTTCAGACTTACGATACACGTAAGCATGTGGTAACGATTGAACAGAATTCATATCATGTGCCCGATGCTCCCCGTGATACGATGTTCTGTTGGCTTAGGTGGTACATGCCGTTTACAAAAACCCTTGTTCTTTAAAGGTTTTTCTGGAGCACAGGTTTCCAAGAAGCGGGCAAAGAAACTTCTTTGCACTTGTAATTTGTAATCAATTACACTTGTAATTAACTAGATAGTTGGTAAGAAATAAACACAGATCATTTCATGTGCCCAATGCTCATCGCGATACGATTATTAAACGATCAAGGAATTCATATATTCTGTTGGCTATGACGAAACTTGAAATAATGTCAAATATTAATACAGAACCAAATTTCAACGGGTCTTTATAGATAGATAGATAGATATAGGTTTTATTAGGGTGTTTCAAGGTTCAGTACTTACATAAACTGCTTTTAAACCCTAACACATGTAGTAATACCAATAAAATATAACAAAGATATGTGGATTTAGATACTACCGTCTATAACTCTTTATCCGTTAACATTCCATAGTACAATACCTAATTGCAAACATTCAACAATAATTATACATATAAATTATTTCTTTCTTCTAAAATTTTGTGGTTACATATTTCCATTATTTCATCGAAAAGAGATTTTTTACAATCAGAAAGTTTAAAATGTGCACAATAATTGTTCCATAAATTAACAGCTATCCAGCAAATTGATTGTTTGAATAGTTCAGTATTAGGAAACGGCACAATCATACGAAAATTATATTCATTGTCAGTAAGCTCATCTCGAGTTGAGAAATACTTTGAGAACATTTTAGTTTTAAATTTTTTGATTACAAATCTCAGAACGGACAGAGTTCTTCTTTCATTAAAAGTTAACAGGTTTATTTTCTTTAACAGATCATTTACTACTATATCGCTAAATTTAAAACTACGCTTCTTTCTATTGTTCCGTTTGTACAAAGTTGGAAGAAAGAATGCTATTAAAAATCTGTGTACCTTACTTTGCAACATAGAAAGTTTTGTGGGCTTTACCGCCCAGATTATAATTGCATAGTCTACGATACTGACTATATAAGCCGATAACATCATTTTCATTATATTTTCATTTAACAAACGTCTTATTGAGTATAACTTAGCTATGGCTACTTCCATTCTGTTTTCAACATGGTTTTCATGCCCATCGAACGAAAGGCAACTATCAATTACTACCCCTAGATATTTAAAAGAGGTTACTCTTTCCACTTTTTCTCCATTAATTAATAGATCTCCAATCTGTTCTTGGGCGGACCTGTAATCCTTGGCTTTATAAAAAACCATCCATTTTGTCTTTGTTACATTTAATTTCAAACCATTCTGATTACACCATTCTAGTAACTTTGTCAAACAACCTGATAAAGTCTCAATACCTTCATTAAACGTTTTGCATTTAGCATAAATCACTAAATCATCAGCGTATAATAAATATTGCAAATTTATCGCATTCACTATGTCATTTACATAAATTGTATAGCAGACGGAAGCTAAGATTGATCCAGCAGGAACACCAGACCTTACAGTGAATTTTTCGGATTCATAGTTACCATTATTTAAAATAAATTTTCTATCTTTAAAATAGTTGACTAACAACTTCAGCAGATACGGAGGCAATTTATAGTCATACTGTGTCATTAGCTTTTGTAGCAGAATACTCTGATTTACACTGTCAAATGCTTTGCTAAAATCGATGAAAAGCGCTACCGCTTTCCCTGATCTTTCGTCTAAAAATTCGTACAAATGCTGTGTCAGCAGTGTTACCGTCGTCTCACATGAGTGACCAGCTCTGAACCCATGCTGATTGGGATCCAACTTGTCACTCACACATTTAACTAGTCTACAGTATAAAATTCGCTCAAATATTTTTACAATGAAAGAACAGTTGAAAATTGCTCGATACGAAGAGGACTGTGTATATTTTCCCTTTCCCTTATACAGAGGAATTGCATATGTTAGTTTAAAATAATCTGGAATAAGTCCAGAAAAGAATATTTGTAAGAATAGTATCCTGAGTGGCATAGCTATTAATTTAGCAAACTTTGTGTAAATTGACTTAGGAACGCTTGTGGGCGTATCTTTACATTTCTTTACATAAGCAATTGATTCAAATATTTCCTGTTCGCTTATATCTACAATCTCTTAACATTTAACTCATTGTATTTAACAGTATAGTCAGTTAAAATCGAACTACAATCGTCGATATTACTAATCGCAGTTGGGACTATAAACTCATTAGCAAATTTTGCACAAATTTCCTCGTCATTTTCTAACACACGACCATTCTCGTGTACTAGTTTGGTTATTTTAATTATATTCCTATCTTTATAATGTATCATTGTGTTGATGGTGTCCCAAACATCTTCAGATGACTTCATCTTGGCAAATTGACTCTTAAAATATTCTCGTTTAGCTTTTCTAATCATGTTGAACACCTTAGTTTTCGCTTTCCTGTACTTTGTCACAAATTTGCGACTTTTGAGAGACTTCTTCCTAAATTCATTTCTAACCTTTATCATTGCAACTATTTTACTTGTGAACCAAGGGGCATTCCTACCTTTGATTAGCTTTCTTTTTAACGGAGCATGCTTGTCCAATAAGGACATAATTACTTTCTCGAAGAAAATTGGTGAAAGCTGTTGCGTGTTCTGATTACTTAAAAAGCTCCAGTGTATTTTATTGAAATCGTTCCTAAGCTCTTCTACGTCTATATTTTTGTAACATCTCGCATTTATCACTTTCGGCGGGAGACGCCTCTTTACTAACTTGAAAATAGTGTACGTGAGATAGTGATCAGAGCTAGAGAAAGCTATAGCATCTGAATTTTGGAAGTTATTTTTATTTGATACATAAATGTGATCTATCAGTGTTGCTGTTTGATAAAAATTACCATCATGTCCATTTCTAACAGCTACTCTAGTTGGGACATTGATAACTTGGGCTGTGTTAAATTCTGTACATGCACTAAAGATCTGCTTTCTCTCCACAGATTTTTCTAATAGATTTACATTGAAATCACCCATCACAATAAAATCTTCTGATCGTAAAAAACAAAACAGCTTGCGTAGAAATTCTGGTAAGCTGGGATTTACCTTGTCTGGTGGCATGTATATGGAGCAGACAAAGATTGATTTAAAATGAGAACCCGATAGTTTGAAGAGAACACACTCGAAGCCTAATGGCTTTTCAAACGGTATGTCCGCTAACTGAAAGTCGAAATGATTATTTACATATACTAGTATCCCCCCACCATTACTCTGCCTATCTTGTCGTATTGTATTATACCCTGATATATTACAAATATTTGAATGATCTCGGGAACCATTTAATTTTGATTCCGAAATCGCTAAAACTAAAATATCTGGCACGCTTGTTAACAAATGTTGAACTTCTTCAAATTTTGACTTTAATCCATTTGCGTTGAGGAGTAGAAATTTTCTCCCTTTCGGTAGCTGGATCTCGAGATTGATTTCAGTTTCACTGTCAAAATCTAAAGTCGTATTGTTGTGAATATCTTGATCATGAAATGGAAAAAATGAGAGATTTAAATTCGTGTCAATAATCTTATCCGTTTCCGGCGTTGCTGAGTTGGCTTGGTCGTTGTTTTCTTCTGGTGCCCCACAGCGGATGCATATCCATTGATATTTAAAGAAAATCGCTTTTCCTTCAATTTGCCCTGGTGACCTCAACATCATTCCGTTTATTCCGCATTTGGCACAAGGGATCCATTTGTAAGCCTCTATTATGGATAATTAAAAAGAGGATTTTAGTACATATCATTTATCATCATAATCAGCAAGTCGAGTCATTTTCGGCAGAATTATCAGTTTTAACGTCAGTTTGAACATCAGTTTGATTGGTTAATTTGTTGAAATATCGCTCATTGTCATCAGTCCAGGATAGAAAATAAATAGATTTCTTCTTACGTGTATAGGACCATGCTTATATACCGCTTAGTCATAGCGGATGTGAGTTTGATTGTGCTCCATGCACAAGATATGATGACAACGATCCCACAATGGCCTGGGTTGGGTGCATCAAGGTAAGCGGCAGAATTGAAATCCCCATGTTTTTGTGCTGCTAAAATTCTAGTTTTGTTTACAAGTATTCGATTTCAAAAACTTCTTAAAATGACACTGAAAACTGATAACTAGCTATATAACTAGCACTAAACAGTAGACAAAATAACTGGCCACAACTTGACATATAACATGTCTTTTAAATACAATTAAAGAATTAATTTAACTTAAAATATGAAGAGCACGAAATTGTACGGTCTGCTCTACGATGTTCTATTCATTTCAAAACTATTGATTGTATGTTATATTTATGTGTGATGCATGGTACATGAAACTTTCTAATGTAAAAATACCATAAAACCACTATGTACCATGATCTCTTTGCCCAGAATTCGCTTCTCCTCAGACGAGACCACACGTCTTTAAACAACATACAAAGGGTTGATCTAGATTATAAAATCGATTTAATCTTAACGAAATTTTCAAAGACAAATTTTTTTTGAATCATTTGTTCGTTCTATGTGGTAGCCCTGCTCCTTAGCCACAGCTCTGCATCGCCGCTTCCATGATTCAAACACCCTGCACACGAGAACGGTCGGAATCTTATCCCACTCTTTATTTAGACTTTTCCAAAGCCCATCGCATACCCACCTTGAATGTATCTGCTCTCCACTTTTAACGTAACAAATCTTCCTTTCCCCCTTGTAGTAATCAACTCTGAAGAGTGCTTCATCAAGCGTGACCACGTACTCCCATTTATCACCAACCAGTCGCTGTTCGTAGAGCTTCCGAGCATTGGTCTTCCGGTTTTGGATGTGGGAGCGCTTACAATTTACTGGGCAACAGTGCAATTTACTTTTCTTACGTTTTCTTAATCCCAAATCTTCACTCAAAGCACGTTGAACAGTTGGCCTTGATATACCAAGTGGTTTCGCCATTTAATTTTGCGATGGGGGATTTTCTTTGGTGGTCATATTCCGAACATACCTGATGACGTCTGGAGTGCGTTTTGTGCTAGGGTAACTATTTTTATGTTGTTGAAGGCCCTGAGTCCTGGAAGGTCGTCGTTTACCTTCGCAATTAATCACATTATGTACTCCGGACATCGAGACTACGTGCCCTTTACTTTTTAACTGTTTAAGTACCCCATTTCCGAACAATGGTGTTCGGAAAAGTGTTTTATCAACACTTCCACTTCCAGTGGTAATTTACGGGGCATTTTTAAAGATAGAAACTTGTAACTTGGCATGATCGTAGAATGGATGATAGTAAATACACCCTGAAAATTTCGTGACGATATGTCAAGCGCAGCGCGCGTAAGAAGCGCGCGAAATCGCTTTTATAATCTAGATCAACCCTTAGTATTATCAGACTTGTAGCCATTTTCTTTACTTGTAAAATATTGAATTGACTTGTGCTGGAACACAGAAAAACGCTAATTGTGTGTCCAGGAAATAAAACTACGACTTTGACAGTTAATCTTAAATATCAATTAATATACCTACAACATCAGCATCATTTATTTTACCATTTTAACGTACTTATTTTATTATTTGACAACGATTTATAGTGGTTAAGCTATATGGTCCTTCGCGCAATCAATCATCAATCACATAAGCAATCATCAACTTTTAAAAGCATTCACAGCATTTACTTCATACCGTTTGTATGCGCAAACACAAGGCAAGGCCATTACTGTGAATGTCGCTGGTTATACTCTTTAACTTCTTTTATCGTTCCAAATTATTGGATTCCGTGTCAAAATTCAAGAATAACAATAAAATATATATATGTGGATAACAGCAGAAAAAAATGAAAAAGCAATCTGATTATGACTAACAGCTGATCAACAATTAAGGTACATCACACATCTAAGAAGATGATGTTAATAATTTGTCACTGTATCCCTTTTAATAATACATATTAATGATTTCACTTTTATCATCTAGATGAAGTAATGTGGAGCTCTCGTGTACCGAGAAGATGAAGTGAATTACTGCTTATACTAACGCCATTATGAAACAATAATGCTTACATTGTGAACAAAATAAAGCAATAAACAAAAAAATGTGTTCAATACAATTTAGGAATGTGTGACCACAACGTCGTCTCCTGTAAGCTCATCCTCACGTTGTATTGTTATAAGATATGTAGGTTCTGAAAATTCATTGCTCTGGAGAAGAAACTATACATTAAATTACTAATTTCCGAGTTAATGGCTAAGCAATTCAGTAAGCTTCTTTGTCAAGATCTATGTTAGTGTTTTGAATTGTTTGCTCTGATTCTGCTGATCGAGAATGATCAACTATACTCGGCATGGTATTGCCACAATAAAATAGAAGAAATGGCCACAAGAGAATATGTCCATGCTTATGTTCAAATGTTGTTACAACTTTTTAAAAACTATTTTGCCCATTGATGGTATCCGATTGCCAAGATTGAACTATTTACCTATACGATAGACATCTTTACTTCCAATAGGCAGTAATTTGTTTCCCACTCCTTGGATTAAGTAAACTTAAGCCGATTATGAATATCAACTGTATCACAGGTTGGAAGACGAATAAATGGGTTCGCTGAGAGTCAAATTTTCAATGTCATGTCAGAAACATGTATGCACCATTTATATATCAATAACGTATTTTAGAAGATTGGTTATAAAATATGAAACATTTCAAAAGCACGATCCAAGCAATGCGGTTTCGGAATGTCACCTTATCATAATTACCTAGCATCATGATTTAGACGTCGCTCGGTGTATGTTTTGCCGTAAGTATCTTAATATGATAATCAGATGACAGTCCGTCACGCCTTTTTGTATTATCAGGATAAATGAATATAAAAGTAATAGTATGTTATTGCGGTATTGTTTATATGTCCTCTAGTAAGAATGAATCATCAGTATAGTAATGCATCAATTTTATTTTAATCTAATTTTAAAACGATGACATTTTCAACCAATGTTTTCGGAGATAAAGTACAACGGGCATTTACAAGTTTTAACTGATCAATAATAAGGTGCCATCACATATTATCTAAGTAAGAAGTTGCTGTTTAATATTTATCACGAGTTCCTTTAATGATATATAATAATAATTTTATTTTTATCAATAATGATGTGGATGAGGTAATATGAAACAGTTTTGTATCGAGAAGATGGAGTGAACTACTGTTTGTAGTAATGTCACCATAAAACAATAATTGCGACTCGGAAAAGAATATGTGGCGCACAATAATTTAGCAACGTGTGATCCCAACGCCATTCTCTGTAAGCTAAATCTCACCTTCTGTTATAATAAGATGTGTAGGTTGTTTTACTCCACGATTTCGGCGGAGATATCAAAGTAGAATTTTCGAGTTAATGGCTAAACGATTCAGTAAGCTTGATTGTCGTAGGTCTTGTTATTGTTTCGTATTTTTTGTTTCTGGTTGCACCGATTGAGAATGCTCAATTATATTGCTTTCCCATAATGAAATAGAAAAATTGCCACAGGAAAATAATATGTGTCTGCTTTACATATGTTCACATTTTGATGTTACAAAGTTTAAAACTGTTTTGCTAATTGATGGTATTCAAACTGCCACGGTTGAACTATTCACCTGTACGACTGGAAACCTTATTCCAAAGAATTTCGCGGACTTCCCGGTTCATTGTAGCAGCAGGTTGCTTCGCTCCTAGGTAAAGTCAGTGTTGTATTAATTAGCGAGAAACGTAGAAAGTGATTAAAACTTTATATGGTCATTATTGACGATAATTTATCGTGATCAGTTTTGTTTAGTTAAAATAATCCATCGAAAGCAAATTTTAAAGTGACAACAAAGAAGAACAATTCGGCGCCATAATTACAATATGACATACATACAAATATCTACATAACTCCGAAACTGATGATACGTTCGTGATCTATCTGTGTGAGGTAAAAACTCCATTTGCCAGTGTTGTTGTCTTGACAAATAGAATAATATTTGGTACACTTGTCGGGAGTTCCGGAATCTTGGATTAAGGTACCAACAAGTTGCTACCCGTCTTTATGACCCTGAAATGATCAATAAAGTAATAAATTATGACACTTCAAAATCAACTCAATTTTCTTTTTACAATCTTGCCAACGGATCTACTAACCTAAGTGATACTTTTACTTTTTAACCGATGCACTTCTTCAAATACATTGATTAATGCAAACTAAAAAAAGATAGAAAATGTTTTCCACGCCCTAGGTTCCGTTAAGCGGTGAGACGAGTTTAGTCACGAATTGGGCTATTGGCTATTACTATCGGAATGGGTGCGAAATATTCCAATAGCCAGAAGTACTAGGATCCAAGCAAATTGCTCGCAACAATGCGGTATTTGAACGTCGGTTCATGCCACGTGCAAACTAACATTGACCGGCTGATACTAGCTCCGTCTTCGCTGAACCAAACGCTGAACACAAGCCAATTGTAGTTAAGACTGCAGTCAATTTTGTTATCAAGATAATTGTGGCCTGAGTCAAATAATTTCGAATGCTGGTCGTTTCCATTAGAGAAAATGTTTAATTAAATGCCGTCAACGATATTGATGCCCCATTGTGATATTTAAGAAGGACAGCTGTTCTTGAACATCTATTTGTAAAGATAGGCTGAAGTACATTTTGCTTTGGATCGGTGAATTCACAGTACAGCAGCCATGGACGCAATAAGTGGGGGGGCAGGGGGGTACATTGTACCCCCCTGGAATTTGAAAATCTGACTAAAAATAAATGTCATAAAATAATGAGTTTGTTTTATATATTGACTACTTTAGAATTTAGAGCAGCTAACTTTTAAAGTAACCACTTCATGTCAAATCGGATTTTGTATTTGAAATCTAATTTGAACCATAATTTTTAATACTACTTATTTTCCTGGTAAACATGTTGTAATGCATCTTAATCCAAATTTAAAACGCGGTTTTGAACAATACATTTACCTGGTCAGAATAAATTATACTTTTAAGTGATTAAAGAGCAGTTTTTTCCTTCAAAATGTTATCCGGTCCATACACTTTTGGTCGAATATTATGTTTTAGACAGAGCTGAACCGCAATACGACGTAATATTGTGACATTGCTGCATGAAATTCAAAATATCAGTTTTGGCGCCAAATTTTCTTTATAAATTAAAATTTCGAAAAACTAAAAAAAGTCCCCTCTGGGAAATTTGATTCTGTACCGGTATGCCAATTTTTGTGTCATTTCATTGAAAACTGGGGGCTCTAGAGCACACATACGATTTCACAATTTTTGGTACTTTTTTGCATATTTCTCCCAAAGTAGGGCTACCTTGGGGATAACGATCACTGCAAAGGACTTCCCTTAGGCCCCACGAAACTTGACCAAAAATTCAGATTTTTAAAAAATAGGTCACTGCAACGATTTAATAGGATGGAATGGAATGGAAAAATAGGTCACGCGAATTTGGCAAATACCTTCTCAATAGCGAACGATATCTTGAGCTGTTATAATACATACAAAAAATTACAAGTTGGAATGAGTGTGAATTTCCCCGAAGCAAAAGAGTGACGAGTATTTGGAGAATGTATCGTACCAGATTCCGGTTGAACAGTGTTTGTGTTCGTGCTTTATAAAATTACTAGCAATGCCAGCAAGCTACGCTTAGCAAAATGAGTTATTCTTCGCAGAACGTAGAAATGAAAATTTCAAAAACTTAAATTTGTACATGTCTCAGCGTGCCCTCGATCTCGACAATTGTTTCCGCCGCTGCATATCCAACATGCATAATCTGCCCAGCTTCACGCATTTCACACAATATGTCAAAATATGACCTGTTCCCAGCATGTCAACACTTCCCAGTCTACTAACCTTTTCCAGCATATCAACCCTTCCCAACATATCAACCCTTCCCAACATATCAACCCTTCCCAACATATCAACCCTTCCCAACATATCAACCCTTCCCAACATATCAACCCTTCCCAACATATCAACCCTTCCCAACATATCAACCCTTCCCAACATATCAACCCTTCCCAACATATCAACCCTTCCCAACATATCAACCCTTCCCAGCATAGCCACCCTCCCCAGTCTATCCACCCTCCCCAGCTCCGGCAAGACTTCCACTTTTCCCAGCATACGCCCTATGTTTGCAAACTTGTGAACGGGCACCTGCATTTAGAACGGGCACCCGGGTATATACGATTCATATACGGGTGACTCTAAAGCTCGAAAAAAGCTTCGACGCCTACCGGGTGCTTATTTACCTACTTCGTACTTTAAGTGTTTCGTTCATGTAGTGCGAATAGTCTCCGCCAGATGCCATGTTAAAGTACGTGCGGTTTTCGGAAACGGTGGATATATAAGTGATTTAAAGATTATAGGAGCCAGTGACATTGAATGGTCAAACAATTACCTCGCATACCTCAAAGTCTCTGCCCTCATATTATTTGTTAAACTACTCCCACTCAGAGAAAGTTGAGAAATCCTTATGTAAACGATTTCTTAGTGGAAGTCCTACAAACAAATTCATGTGGCGATTTCACATGAGCTTATGAATGCTTAATAAACAAAATTTTATGGAGAATGATTTTATTTCAATGTGTTTGTGTTCCCCATGCGCCTACGCTTTGTAGGCTACACGATTTTCTGAGTTGTTGAACTAGTTGGTATACGTGCATTCCACAAGCCAAGCAAGTAACAATTAACCGGCTATTAAATTTACGCTTTATCTTCTTTTGGAGAACTCAAAATGAAACAAACCTGCAGTTATGTTTTATGAGAGCTTGGGGAAATCATGACTCGAATATGTAGGCTTTAAAATATTAGGCCGTGTTATCAATCAATATATTATCTCATTGACAAGTTGTAATTGAAGAGTTTCGCGGAAGTGTGTAGTTTTTTCTTATAAATATCACAACTCTTTCGTTTAAAATTATCACCAATTTATAGAACGAATTGACATGCTCTCATTTTACATATATTTGACAACATTTATCATATTTACTACCTGGTCGACGAATACTGAACAACCAGGTACGTTCTCCGTTTTGGCGTTTTCCTGAAGTAATAATGAGTACCTATGTAACCTTTGGAAGATAATGAAGAAATTTAATATTAAATAAAATAAACTTCTGTTCTGGAGTTACTTACTATAGTGGCGAAAGCACACAGATAGTGGCGAGGCAAAGACGAGTAGTAATGTAGCAGTACATTTTTACAAATTTTCCAGCAGCTCAAAATTTACTTTCAAATTTAAATCTTAAGCCTATTGTTGCATACGCGTTGAAAAATTGCATTGTATAATTTATTGCGAGCTATTATACGGCTTAATTTATATGACGACTGTGATACTTATATTATAATCTTTCCATTTACTCAATGGCTTGTTTGAAATGAGTAAAAACAGAAATCCAGAATCAAGTTGCATCGTCGATTAAAATTCTTACAGTAATATGTAAGGACTATATTATCAATGAACATAATCAGCTTATTTTCAGACTGAAAGAAATCCTGAGGAATCTATGAAAGCATGTGTGAGAAAACATTTAAGGGGAAATTAAATTTTGGACAGTATCTATGGATGAAAGAGGAAAAAATTTATAGTCTTTAGATTTGCTTATTTGTGTTGTATGTGATAAAAATGTAAATTCAGTATTCAAGTGAGGACAATCAATAAAACGCTTTTTCGCTTTCATTGATTTGAGATAATTTAGAAAATATTGCGGCACACTTGGGGATTGGGATAACCCCCATGGATCGATATTAATTAAAATTAAGATTGATCAGATTAAGATTGATCAGCCACACAGCGCCTATGTTCCACAAGATGAACAAGAAACATGCCCGAATTGGAGTATCTGATCTTCACCAACCATCGCCGTAGCTAAATAATACTTTTGTAATACTCCTTCCTTCTTCCAGCTCAGCTAAACAACGAATGCCTAACAAAAAACTAAAACTGATTTTCGCCTGCTCTCCTCCTTTGCTTCTATATTTTTTTCTAACAACACACTGATAGCTGGGCTATTCTCGCAATGCTAAAGCTCTAGCTGTCAAATTAAAAACCTGCGCCTCTCCTTTTCTTTGTTCAATTTCTTGTGGGCTTTCGCCCTCTCTTTTACAGTACATACAACATGTTCCTGTAAAAACTTTAAAAACAGTTGGAGTATTTGTTGTGAACAGCGGGGTACATTAGATTATTGAATTTCAACTTATCAATTACAATGTATAAAAAATAATTCGTTCTTCTCCATGCTGTCAGTTTAGCTGCATCAAATATTTAGATGCAATTGCCAGGTTTTAGAAAATTACTAGCAATGCCAGCAAGCTACGCTTAGCAAAATGAGTTATTCTTCGCAGAACGTAGAAATGAAAATTTCAAAAACTTAAATTTGTACATGTCTCAGCGTGCCCTCGATCTCGACAATTGTTTCCGCCGCTGCATATCCAACATGCATAATCTGCCCAGCTTCACGCATTTCACACAATATGTCAAAATATGACCTGTTCCCAGCATGTCAACACTTCCCAGTCTACTAACCTTTTCCAGCATATCAACCCTTCCCAACATATCAACCCTTCCCAACATATCAACCCTTCCCAACATATCAACCCTTCCCAACATATCAACCCTTCCCAACATATCAACCCTTCCCAACATATCAACCCTTCCCAACATATCAACCCTTCCCAACATATCAACCCTTCCCAACATATCAACCCTTCCCAGCATAGCCACCCTCCCCAGTCTATCCACCCTCCCCAGCTCCGGCAAGACTTCCACTTTTCCCAGCATACGCCCTATGTTTGCAAACTTGTGAACGGGCACCTGCATTTAGAACGGGCACCTGCATTTAGAACGGGCACCTGCATTTAGAACGGGCACCTGCATTTAGAACGGGCACCTGCATTTAGAACGGGCACCTGCATTTAGAACGGGCACCTGCATTTAGAACGGGCACCTGCATTTAGAACGGGCACCTGCATTTAGAACGGGCACCTGCATTTAGAACGGGCACCTGCATTTAGAACGGGCACCTGCATTTAGAACGGGCACCTGCATTTAGAACGGGCACCTGCATTTAGAACGGGCACCTGCATTTAGAACGGGCACCTGCATTTAGAACGGGCACCCGGGTATATACGATTCATATACGGGTGACTCTAAAGCTCGAAAAAAGCTTCGACGCCTACCGGGTGCTTATTTACCTACTTCGTACTTTAAGTGTTTCGTTCATGTAGTGCGAATAGTCTCCGCCAGATGCCATGTTAAAGTACGTGCGGTTTTCGGAAACGGTGGATATATAAGTGATGTAATGAGAAGTATTACACTGTGTTCATAACAAAGCTATCCATGCTGTCCGATTTTTTTGGTAAATTGCAACATTATTGCAACAATATTCAGAGCAATTATAGGTAAGGGCTACTCAATATTCAGTAAATTGTGACCGAGATAGAAATACATGATAAATGCATTGATGGGTGCTACAACGCCACTTGATTGATTTTGGGCAGTTGGAAATTTCGTTGTAAGAACAGGTGTTTTCTTCTCTATCTCTTCTGCCACAATAGTTGTAAATGGCAGAAGACAGTGAGTGTGCTAAGTATTTGCGTTCTGCTTTGCATCCCAGTTGCTACGTAACTAAGCATTATAGATGCTAGTATTTAAGTGTAACAATTTTCGCGTTTAATAAATCGCTCCCATTTAAATTAAAGGAAAGCAATTGGTTTTATTTAGGCACGTACACAAATAATTTCTTAAGAGATAACTGAAAAAGAGACTATTGAGATTGAATAAATCTACATTTGTAAATATTAACTTTAAGTTGATTAATTTATTCCAAGATTAAGTTTAGGATTTTACCGTTAATGAAAGTACAAATAAGAATTCATCCATCCTGGAATGCCTATATATAATTTTATAGGATTGTTTATTTTTGACAGGAATTCGATCAGTTCGGTTGATGTGCGAACGAGTGAAGTTGCAGCTAGCCCATAAATAGTCTAAATAATTAGGTTGGATGGAAGGTTTGCTTGTTCAAACGCTGTCTAAAGTTTCTCTATACTAAAATGAGTGAACTCCTTACTGAAGGAGACAGTTTTGTTTTAACATTGAGAGGCTTCAACTGATAAATTAAGAGACGTTTGACTACATTATCCAAATCACACTGCGTGTTGCTATTTAAATTAAGTGGAAAAATTCTTTTTCATTCAGTATTAGTAAACATGCTAGCCAGCCAACAAGATGTGTACATAAATATATTTTCGAACGAATGCACTGGCTGCCTTCTAGAATGGTCATTTAAAGTTTTGTGATCGAAAAGTTTAATTTTATTTATTATTCAAAACTGGCATTTACCATTATTACCAATAATAACTATCCCAATCACTACTAAATTAATGAAATACCGCTGTCAGCCTCAACCTGTAGTATAAGTTTGCAAAGAAAGACTGGCATGAACAAATGTGACGTTGTATCTTGTCATGAAACTAGACAATATTTTGTTGGAGCATCACAGCCGATTTTCTCACTATCGCCTTTATGATACACAAGGTAGGGTTTATTTATCATCTTATTTGGCACCCGCCCGCTCCCTGTGGGCGGCGCGACCCTCATCAGCCTGCGGCTCTCCTCCCTCCAGTTGCCTTCCCGCTCCCCCGTGCTTTCCGCGCCTCAC
The DNA here is from genome assembly GCA_004115045.4 of Sinella curviseta. Lineage (NCBI taxonomy): Eukaryota > Metazoa > Arthropoda > Collembola > Entomobryomorpha > Entomobryidae > Sinella > Sinella curviseta. Next base: position 241,909 of record RBVU03000010.1, on the reverse strand, counting down.
CTTCTCCTTTGTTAGTCCTTGCGTGCTTTCACCCCATCGTGCTATGTACCCGCATGGCCGCCTGCTCGCCACTTGTCGATGCATGTGTTATTTTTGTTGATCGGTATCCTATTTATCCTACCATAATAACTCCTCCTCTGTGCTATCTTATTCTTCACCACCTTCCTCGCTACCACCACGTACATTGCCCCCCGGTCTGTGGATCTGGCGTGTTCACTGTGCTCCCCCGCTCATCGAGTTCTGCTCGTTCACTCCGTGTGTCAGTATTTCCTAATCCTCCCTCCCTTTTGCCCCCCCTCGCCCTGTGCTGTTTAGTTCATCCAGTGCTGTCCCCACTTTCTATCCATCTATGTAAATGACTATATAGTGTGTCACAACACTCCCCCTCTGATTCTGCATAATTTGCGCCCCCCTCGACATTTGATCTTCTGTCGCTTCCATCTGCCCCTCCATCCTGCCAGCGTCCCGGTGCCCGCGTTGCGTGTCGGTACTCGTATGCATGTGACGGACCCCTGCTTCTCTGCCCCCCTCCATTCACCCCCGCCCCTCGAGCCCCCGCCACGCTGTGTGCTCTTATACATCTGCCACGCGCGCGTCCCCCCCACTCATACACCTACTTCATGTGTTGTGTGCTGCGTCGGCGTTGTTTCGCACTCATATGCCCTCGCTTCACCAGTTTTTATCATTCCCTCTCCGTAATGTATTCGCGCCTTCCCCAATCCGTTTTTGACCCTTCGGACCCCCCTGCCCTTGCGGGTCAGGAGCCACCCTCCGCCGTGGTCGACGTGACACATGGCTGCCTGCCCCACCCATTCTCCGCTTCCCTTCTCTACCCATCGCGACCAAAATTTTTGCCCCTCGAAAGCAGTGGGCCCTCCCCCCCCCACTGGGGGTGGGGCCGGGACGCCAAAATACATACGTACATCCTTCACAGACCCCTCACGTCTTCGACCCGCACCCGCAACGGTTGTAGCTGTGTGCCCGGTGTGCACTGTGTTTAATGGCCTATATAGCACCGATTATGTGATCCTATGGCCAAGCCCTAGACTACGATATTACACCTTTCTTATTACTGTGTCGTGTGCTGCCAGGTGTGACTGATAATTACAGAATCCTTGGTGAATGGTCAGTATTCACAAATGCATGGAATTCCGTCCTGTTCCACCACACGCGAGGTTGACGCTCCCTGTGCACGCAACATGTGTATTCACGTTTGTCACGAGAAACACGTGGTTGTTCAGTGGACAAATGTTGTTGCATCTACTTTAGCGAGGCGCTAACACACACAGCACGGAGCATGCTCATGTTATTCACGATGTCTGGTGTGTTAGTGCTCCGGACAATCGCGTTAAGAATACAATTGGTGTTGGAGAGGTCAAAAATCAAACATTTCAAAATTTCATTAAAAGGTATTTTTAAGCGTATCGTCCGTAAATTGACATACAAAACTATGCATATTGGCCATTTTCGTCAAATAGTACTCTATAATGTATGTATTTAAAATTGTATTTAAAATCTCCATAATGGACGCAATAAGTGGGGGGGCAGGGGGGTACATTGTACCCCCCTGGAATTTGAAAATCTGACTAAAAATAAATGTCATAAACGCCCAAAAACATAGCAGATGTTTCATTATTACGTGCAAATTAAACCCTCACAATTGATAAATTCTGCTTGCTTCGCTAGCATTTCCATTTCCAAATATTTCCAGGAAAAAGCTCTCTAATATACATTTCGATTCTGTAGAATGTTCCGAACTGCATTCGTTAACGCAATCAGGACTCAACAGAAACGTGGATGTCGTGTTGTCCCTACAATTGAATTGTTAGTCCATATATTCAAGCTCCGGTATGAGTTATGAGTGCACGGGTGAATACAGTTTGAGTCAGCGACCCAGGCTCGTGGGAATTTTGACTTCAATTAAAAATATTCTCGAAGACATTTGAAACAAAAAACGGAAGTTCAATTTAAAAAGTGGCCAATAAACAATGAAGAGAAAGTAAAGGCAAATAACTGTTATAAATAGTTCTCTACTGATTCTCAAGTAATCTTAAGCAACTGCCACACACCTTGTAAAACATCAAAGAAATGACTCTGATTAACCTGTGATGCCACTTAACTAGGAATTTCTAACTATGAACTTGAAATTCCCTTTGTTCATACATTGATTTCCGTCAATAATCCTGCAGAAAACATGCTTTCGAAAACCGTAACAAGTTTTCATTTCAAATGAATTAACATTTTCCATTTTCCAATGGAAACTACGTCACAAATTTTAGCTGCAGTTAGACGAAACATTTGGATGATATAAATTTCTGAGGATAAGTTTAAGCGTGATTGTAGACACAAGGTAACGGTGCACCTACGACATAGTGAGTCATGCGAATAGTGGGAGTACATATCATATATGAACGCCCCGGACCCGACATTTTTAAATCAAAAAATCGTTTGCATATTCGGATTCTCCTTTAAAATGGAGCTAAAATCACGTAGAAACTGAATTTTGAAAAAATCTTAAACCGGGGAAAATTGCAAAAATATGGGTTTGTGAGGCTACGCATAGGATAACAGATTTTTTCAACGTCTGTTAACGGATTTGGCTGAAATTTGGTATGGGCATTCCTTAAAGGGTCCTTCTCGGGGTTATGTTCAGAAAAGTCCAATTTTCGAAATTGGGGTCACGATGTCAAAGGTCAAATTATAAATATCTTCAAATATGATTTTGATGTATGATATCCTGTGTAACCATGTTTGATAGAAATACTGTGCTAATATGTATCACTATAAAGGCCAGTGTGCTTCCAGATATACCAGTTTCATTTTCTAAACCTTTAAATTCCATTCAATTGTAGTTATGAAAATTTCAGTATAAAAAAATATTTTAAAGTTCGATTTGTAACTCTTTGGCATTAAAGTTTTTCAACATTAGCTAGCAAAATACCAATAAGTGATACCAATAAGTAGTTTATGTGAGTGCAAATTCGCACAATTCTATTCAATTTGCGATGACATTGTTGCCGAAAACAAAAAGGCTTTTTGAAAAAGCACATGCCCCTGTGTGGATGACACCGGCATTTATATGGGCTCCTGCTTTGTTATACTGTTCGTCATATCGTTTTCACGTTGTGATGTGAGTGGATTAGTTCGTTTTAAGAGTACACATCAATTCAACGTTTCGATCTGGTATTTGTATAAAGTCCTTACACGATCGGTTGTGATGTAAATACGTGGCTGAGGTTTTCACATAAACAAATAAGGTTTTATCAGAATGTAATGGCTTAAACCAGAGAAGTCATAGGCATGCTCATCAGAGTTATGAGCACAGATGTGAATGTAACCAACTACTGCTGGCTGAGCTGTGGCCGCTTGATTCTCATTTCCCAATCATTATGCTTTTTTTCGCTCAATTTATTAAAGCATTTTTGCTGCTAGTTTGCTATATGACAACAGATGCAAGTCTTAAAATTGCATTATTTATAGAAGATAACAATTTATTTAGATTAAAACAGTTGAGTGTTTTTTATTAATTCAACTTGTCTAGTTAATTTCGTGTCATGAATTGAAAAAAAAATATTTTATTAAATTTGTAAATGAACAAATTGTTAAATGAGCCGCAATACATCAACCCTTATTTTTTGTCGCCACGATATCAGAGAATGTATGATGAGGATATTAATGTCCTAATACAATTAGAATGATAGAAATGTACGAATTTGGACTCAAACTCAAACTATTTATTGGTATCACTTGTCAGCCCAAATAACATTATGCTAGTTAATTTTGAAAAACTTTAATGCCAAAGAGTTACAAATCGAACTTTAAAATATTTTTTCAGAATGAAATTTGCATACTTACAATTTAATGGAATTTGAACGTTTAAAAAGTGAAACTGGTATATCTGGATGCACGCTGGCCTTCATAGTGACATATATTAGCACAATATTTCTAACAAACATGGTTACACCGGATATCATACATCAAAATCATATTTGAAGATATTTATAATTTGACCTTTGACATCGTGACCCCAATTTCGAAAATTGGACTTTTCTGAACATAACCCCGAGAAGGACCCTTTAGGGAATGTCCATACCAAATTTCAGCCAAATCCGTTAACAGACGTGGAAAAAATCTGTTATCCTATGCGTAGCCTCATAAACCCATATTTTCGCAATTTACCCCGGTTTAACATTTTTTCAAAATTCAGTTTCTACGTGATTTTAACTACATTTCTAAAGGAGAATCCGAATATGCAAACGATTTTTTGATTAAAAAATATCGGGTCCGGGGCGTTCATATATGGTATGTAATCCCACAATACTATTATGCCTGCGGGTGAATGTCCTGCCTAAATTAAGAAGACACTTGCGAATGGGATTTCCTCGTTTACCAGAAATTATCATAAACATGATAACCAACCCTGTTTTGAATTCGGTCTTAAGAAGGGACATAAACGTTATTGGTACTTTGACCACAAATAATATTTTACTGACTTTCCAATTTTAAAAAGTGATGGAGCGGCCGAATATGAAGCTAATCTATTTTGCAGAAAAAAATCGTCACCATAATTCAAAAAATAATTTTCTCTCTAATTTGCCTTACATTTCAAAAATCATCATTTACCTCGCATTTTTTAATTTTTTGTTCTGGGATTATTTGACGTTAAAAAATTACTAAAGGCATTCATTATTGAACCCCGAATAAAATATTCTCTTACAAAAATTGTATCGGCAATTCCCTATTATTCTGGTACATAAATGGTTATAAAATGTACAGTGAGTGATGATTGAATATAATTGCATGCAACATTTGAAAAACAGCGTGTCAAAATTTCAGCAAATGTATTACGCATTTTGTTAAAAATATTGTAAATAGTTCAAGTATGCCAGTGTTGTTTCCAGAAATGTAGCGTAAAATTTAAAGTATAGGTTACTGTTGCAAACATCTGGTTAAATTAGTGCCACAATATAATTTGAGGCATATGAATATCGTGTTACAGCAAAGTAAGGTGTTGGAATCTAAATATTATCTCTTAGCCACCTTTTCCACCATCACCGAAGTCCTATCTTAACAACCATTTCATTTTATCCACATTTTTAATTTACACACAAAAAAGGTAGAAGGATATTCACAAAATTTGAGTTTTACCCACTATTTTATTGCGACTCGGCGCAATGCATTTGCTCACTCCATCGTTGTAGTTCGTGATCATTCTAGAAAATTGAGTTGACATATTACAGGTCCTATCGTTCTTACTTGTAGAAACGCATATTTGTTGAGCAATTCCTTCGGCGTTGGTTGCATCCTTAATGAATGAATGAATCTAGTGTTCTTTCATAGATTTTTATGTCATCCAATTCTTAATCGTTAATATTGCGTTGTTCCTAAATGCAGTTTGTAAGTCTTCCATCTAGGTTGCAGGAATTTTCAACCTTGCAAAATAAACGCTAGATGATTCTCGACTAATTGATAGGCAACCAGTACACATTCATGATAATGATACAATTCTGGTGAATTATTTTCGGAAATGATGCATGCAATAATATTTAATCTTCATTCAATTTAAACTTATTCCAGTACATCTTCTACTGATCTCATTCTTGTTCGAGGTTGCAGGCGGAATGCATAATCTACGACCGTAATTTGCTTTCGATCATTGCAGATTTGGCTAACATTGAGGAACGTGCTCTAACATAAGACCCATAACTTGCATGGTAGTGCAAAAGTTAACCCAATGAATTCACCTGCTGTCCCATTCAACCTATGCCCGGTGGTGGAGATTCCTCACTTTCAACTTTCTTATCACCCTGTGACCAGCTGTGATTACTTCAAATAGCGCAGTGACGGCGAATAATCTTTCATAAAGAAAACTTACTTTCCGGCAAATTGTTTGTGAGTTTCGCTGCATTTTAGAAACCTGCTGGAACATTGTATACGTGATGAACTTTGGCACAAACAAGTGAGAACGTTAAGGTGAAAGATGCGAATAAACCTAAAAACGTGAAACCTCGCGTCCTTGACAATTATATCAATATTTTGATTGCTACAAAAATGATTTACGCACACGCCAACTTTCTCGAACTGGGCCGATATTTTTTCAAAAATGAAACCGAAACAAAAATATTCGAATAGAGTTATGCATCGGATTGAATATTTTTCTATTTTCGTAAAGAGGGAGAAACACAAAATATGGGCAGTTCTGGACTAAAGTCCATAGCAGCTAATTACCTCATCCCACCTTAAACGTAGTCTGTAGCACCTACGTAATGAATGAATACATGCGTAGAAAAAAAACTGCTGAACATTTTTGTAGTAAAGATAGAATGAACATACTACTTACTGCAAAGCTTTCACAAAATTCTGCTGTGCGACACGTGAAATTCGTTATTCCGAACATATTTTAATCGTCACTAGTGAAAATTGATTCATTTGTTACTGGAACGTACCGCATTCTGCGGATCAATCTGAAGGATATCAAAACCAATCAGCACGTCGAATTCCAAATTCAGCAAAATCTTTCAGCCGTAGAACGTAACAGTGTGAAGTTAAAAACATATGCACATTCTATCATATGATTTGCAGGAGATTTGTAATGCGAAACAAATTAAACACTTAGGAAATTAAGTAAATGCAAAGGGAATTTCATATTTGCGAAGGAAATATTCAGACCAGGCTTGCAGAAATTTTTTGGCACTCAGGAACATTTTCCGGTGTAGAAAACTCAAACTATCGGCTCACTGCGCTGAACATTCCTAACTATGACTGTATATTTGAGTTTGAGCCTTAATCTCTGTTCAGAAGCCTATTTTGAAACTATGCATGTTTCCATTTACGAACTGGCGTTATTAATTTAATGCATTTACTGCTTTTATTTTATTAGCTTATAACTAAACCGTTAAACTTAAGAATATAAGTTAAATGTTTTTTTCATAAGGAATTTTGTACCCCCCAGATTTTCACTCGTTGTTGCGGCCATGACAGCAGCAGTGCTACAGCTGCTCTAGAAACTTTCCATGAATCGGTAGCGTCAAATACTTAAACCTTATGTTGTTGTTTTATATCAACTGGGTTTTATAAATGATTAAATGCAAGTGCAACGTTGGCTACATTGTTAACAAATCAGCTATGAAGTTGACAACTGACAATTCCAGAAACGATTGTCCACACTTATTCTTGTTATGTTGTAACATATTTATTAAATATCCATTAAAATGGATTTTCAAGTGAGAACGTTTTCAATGAGCATGGTACATTCCCAATTAATTGATTGCCAATAATTGATATTGATAATAATTGATCAAATGACGCTTCTTAAAATAATCGTAAAATAATTGTTTCGTTCAGGGAGGCTTTTCTGTCGCTTATTACTTTAGGGACGGCTTGTAGATTAAAATAGCCAGAGGTTTGATAATGTTAGTCAATTTCAGATAACAGCGTGATTCTGTTAATGTTTATGAACAAAAAGCTACTTTAAATACCTTTGTTGGTACGTGCACAGCGGTCAATATTTTTGATTAAGTACTCGTAAGAAACTTGTGCTATATACAAAAATTCTTTACATCAATGCAATATGAATACACTTTATCTTGTTTTCAGTTTCTCTACCCACGATCTCATTTCCGTATAAACGTGGTGGCGGAATTACTTGATTACTTGTATTTTCAACAACAGGAACTCTGATCTACCGTCATTTAAATCTATTTATTTCCATATACATATATAAAATTTATTAAAGGAGCTCGGTATTTATTTGATGTTTTACTTAATATTGAAACGTAATATTCCATTTGGAGAATGTCTGTTCTGCTTGGGGAACATATGGCATGGAGATACTATAATGGATGTCTGAAAAGAAGAAGCTGTACGTCGTTCTGTTGAATCGTGATCCAATGAATTGGTAGTCTTAATACAGATGAAAAATGCAAAAAATAGCGACAAATTGTGATCAACAAATAACTGTCGTGTTCTGCAACTAGGTATAAAAACTAAACTTTTTATCGACGATATTATAAATGGATTACTTTCAGGGACAATATGATTGCTTCCGACATTGAACCTAGTGTGTACACATTCACTATTGAGCGAAACATTTCTTCACAACGACGCTTCCACCTACTGCGTTAATAGTAAGATATTTATCGTAATGTTATTCGCAAAATGCATGAAATTCAATGGAGTTTGACTATCAACAAAATTAATCTCTCCAAACTGAACCCTCAAATGACCACAACTCTTGTAAAGTTTGCTTAAAAGTATTCTCTCCCTTCTGCGTATACCTGCATCTGTTGCCAGATGCGTTCTCAACTTTGAAAATGTGTCCACCGATTCAGAATAAACCTCTGCCATTCCACCAAACCAAGTAATTACTAGTAATGCACAATCCACATAAACAAGCAGAAAAAGCAGTATGCTCATCAAGTCATCCTGTGACACTGTCGTCCTAGCTACCACTGTCATGCAGACACTCTGAGCTCCTGTCGACGCCATTAAGACCACAACTAGCACATTTCGTTGAACTCCATTCATGATTGTGCTGATGATTTGCAGTGTTCTGTACTGATGCGCAATTTCAAATTCCGTAACATCTGGTTGCATAGCAATTTGTTTAAATCTAGAAATTTAAATTTCGGGATGAAATACATAGAAACAAACTAGAAATTTTGACGTTATTTTATGGCGGCTTCATCTTACATTTGCAGATACTGTCGAATGGTGATTGCACACAAAGCAAAGCTCAGGTTTGCAATAACCGCACCAGCGTTTAATCCAATGGACATCATCCAGTGATTAGCAACGAAAAGTATTATCTTCATGGCAGTGTTAATCCTAGTGACCATAACGCATTCATGAGATAGGTGTCTATACAATGAGCATTGTGGCAGGAGCCAATATCCGGCTATAGCAGGCTTGCAAGGATGTGTCCAATGAAACAGGTACACGTAACATATCGGCGTTAGCCACATTGTATAATATATGGCATACGTAACATGTATTTATTAGAGCTAATTTGGACATTTTTGGCTTATTAACCTGATTGACCTTCGGGAATTGACTGGGAAATGACAAAAGCGCGTTGATGAAGGTGCAATATGTGAAACCATTTGTTCTGCACATTTTTATATAAATGTGACCTGCTGCTCCACATATGGCACCAAATCCGAATATAAACTTGTCCATACGTTCCATAATATATTGGCTTGAAGTAAACTTGAAGTAATAGATTCCACCAAGGAGAAGGACAGTAACGCAGAATGTGTGGAGGAAATAATTTATTTGCAGTCGTATAAGTGTTTTGGGATCCGTTTTCAACTTTATATTGGCAGAAACTTTATTCCAGGTAAAATTTGTGCCACCCAGAAAACTGGCGGACCAACACAGTTTCTGGATAAACTTTTGATAATCCTGTAACATTTTGAATTTGAAGCTAGCTTGACGGAAAAGTCAAATATTAAATATCTGAAGCGATATACTTCGTATGCTTATGTGTTAGTAGTACTCTTTGAACAATTCCTTTTTTCCTTGTGCGCATATTTCTTGCTAATTCAAGGTTTAAGAAGTACCCGCATTTGTGTTCGAATTGGATTACCACAATAGCTAACGTCATATGTATAACAATTTTAGATACATAATTGCGTGGGAATAATTATTAGTAATTGTCGAGTCGATGGAGTGTGTTGCAACATCCCACTTTAATCATGTGTTGTACACAGTAATATGTGCAACCATGATTATACCTTACGAAATTGTTGAAACTACGTCCATCGTTTGAAATTTAAATTAAACCATCATTTGCTATTGAACTGGACTTGTTGTGGCGTGAAGAACTGAATACAGAGATAAGTATAGGGAAAACCCTTGGGAAGGCATTTCTGTTGATAATTTAATAAATTGATACATGAAAAGGGAGTCGAGGTATATGTCAACATATTTATTTGCTGCATCCAAAATAATTTGAACTGTGGAATGAGCATATAAATATAAGGTGTCGTGACATTTAAAGACTTAATTAACCCCTAAAACTATTGAAGTGAAAAGTGAGCCATCCTATTGTTGATTTGAAGGTAATGCATAATTTATTTTTGTTTGTTACATGGAATGGGAGTTTACCAAACTCGCTCCTTAATTGGAACGTATCGGTTCTACATTTCCAGAATTTGTTAGGACATGGTAATCCTATTGAGAGAGACAGAGCGAGATGTCAAATATAAATATGATTTCTAGTACTAGTACAGGTCTTTTTGCAACGAATTTTGTTAAATCGGTTTTTGCCCAACAACAATAAAATTTCAAATGAATCGGAAATTCGATAAATTAGAGTTTTTAGTTTCGATAATCCTTTATACTTACATGCATTCTGGTAACTCAACTCATAAGCGTTACAAAATAAATATTTTGGTTGTAATTTGCATTTGTTAGCAAGGAAACATTTAAACTTGTATTTTCCTGTTAGTGATCAAATTAGTTTTATAGTTTCCTTTTAATCAATTGCATAAAGGAGTACAGGGAGCTGCTTGCGATAAAAAGATAATTTATGATTCATTTTGATCTTACGATCTTATGATTTTTAGTGGCTACTTAAATTAATTTACTAGACTCAAAGGAATAAATATTATTGCAATTATTTGAGGCAATTTCTAGATATTATTTGCATCTTTGTAGTTAGTGTTGTTTACATTGCACATATGTACAATCGGAATCAAAGAGCACTTAAGTAATGCTACCAGAGCCTGAGGCTCTGAGGTGGGTGCTCCCTGGCACGCAATTTACACTCTTCAACACGCAATGGCCAAACGCACTCCCTAGCACACAAATTACACTCTCCAACAAGCAATGGCCAAACGCACTCCCTGGCACGCAAATTACACTCTCCAACAAGCAAATTACAAAACGCACTCTCCAGCACGCAATTAGACGAAACACACTCTCTGGCACGCAAATTACAAAACACACTTTCCAGCACGCAATTTACACTCTCCAGCACGCAAATTGTAGAACCCACTATCCAACACGGAAAATACGAAACACTCTCCACCCAGGAGGTGTCATTTCAATGGAATAGTTTTCAATGCAAGAGAGTATTTTGTAGCCAATATTTTGGCAACCACATGCTGAGTTACAATGCTGAAGAAGTTATGTTATATTGGACTGAAATATAACAAAAATCAATCAGATAACGTCCGAACATCAACTGAAATGTAGTTTATTTAATACCTACGTCCCCAGTTTTGAACTACAACGGAAGTAGAGGGAAATGAAAGCGTACATATGATTTTGTAATTTGTACTCCTTTTGTATTTTTAAGGAAGCAGAGATTCAATACATTTAATTTGCAATTTATTTTTTATTAATGTTGGTATATCGCTTTGTAGGTAATATGCACTTTTTGCGGTTCTTACAAGTTTTGGAAATTTCTGCATTAGAAAGACCGTGCTTAAGTGTTTGTCAGAGTTTCTGTAGTTACGGTTAATTGTTGACAGGTATATAGGACATTTAGGACAAGTTGGTCATAATGTATGAATAGTGAAACCGTAATCAAGTATAAACTTGGAAGTTTTTTGCAATTTCAGCAGGAATATGAAAGTAAACAGCATGCATAAAAATGAACTGGATACATGAAAATAAACGGCATGTAATCAAAATAAATAGTTTGTATGAAAAATCCGCACAGTCGTAAAAGAAGAGTGTCGAAAAGAATTTGTTAAACAAAGTTAAAACAAAGATGTAAAAAGTAAAACGAACGGAAAAATTTAGTTAAAAATGAAATTTGTTATTTTAGCTGCAACCGTTACGAATTCTCAAGGACTGAAACCGGATTCGTGTTCAATGTAAAATGGGAACCAAATTATGTGTAATGTGAATATGGTGTCATTTGAATTATTTTAAATCCTAACGGTTTCCAATGGTTACCCATGACCGTTCAAGTCGTAGTTCAAGTGGAAGGTAAGCACGCTGATATAATACCGATTGTAGAAATCAGAATATCAAAATTTTCAATCTGGTGGAAGTAATATGGAAAATCCCAAATTATTAAAAGTCGTCTTTCTTTAAAGTGGTCTTTAAAAGTTAACGGTAAAGTTAGAGTCAAGATGTCGGCGTGTATATTTACCGTCCAGACGAATCGAAAGACACCTCACACGGTATAGATTGCCATTAAAAACTGTAAGCATTTTAAACGAAATTTGCAGCTTTCCGTAGGGCACAACCAACGGATATTACTACTAGCCATGTTGTGTAGTGTGGTTCGTAAATTGCTTGTTGGGCAGTGCGTTTAATAATTTGCGTGCTAGGGAGTGTGTTTTGTAATTTGCGTGTTAGGGAGCGTGTTGTGTAATTTGCGTGTTGGAGAGTGTGACTCTACAATTTGCGTGTCAGGGAGTGTGTTTGGTCACTGCGTGTTGGAGAGTGTAATTTGCGTGCTGGGGAGTTCTCACCAGGCTCTGAGGAGATGCTTTTCGGCTTGTTGAGTACCTGCATTTGTAACTTCGACGTCGACATTATAAACTTGGTGCTATAGTAGTAATTGTATATTTGAGATGTGTTCTTGCCATGGTTAGTTTTTGTGAGTTAGATAATTATTTAGATAGATAGATAGTGGTTTTATTATAGTGTTTTGAAGGTTCAGTACTTACATGAACTGCTTTTAAACCCTAACACAATGTAGTAATACCAATTAAAATATAACAACAATAAGTGGATTTACAAACTACCGTCTATAATTAATTGAACATGACCGGTCCATACTCCAAAACCAAGTTGTGATCATTTAACAATAAAAACCTACACATATAAATTCTCTCTCTCTTCTAAAATTTTGTGATTACATATTTCTGTTAATTGGTCAAATGGACATTTTTTACAATCAGTAAGCTTAAAATGTTTACAATATTGGTTCCATAAATTAGTTCCTATCCAATTTATTGACTGCTTATATAGTTCAGTGTTCGGCGATGGAACAATCATTCTAAAATCAAACTTATCTTCAGTAATTTCATCTCTGGTCGAAAAATATGTTGAAAACATTTTTGACTTATATTTTTTTAGAACAAATTTTAGTACAGAGAGAGTTCTACGTTCACTAAATGTGAGTAAATTTATCTTTTTTAATAGATCATTTATTACTACATCACCCATTTTTAAATTACGCTTTTTCTTACTACGACGTTTGTATAATGATCGGAGGAAAAAAGCTATCAGAAATCTGTTCACTTTCCTCTGTAATATATTTAGCTTCATGGCTTTTACCGCCCAAATAATAATGGCATAATCTACAATGCTTACAATATAGGCCGATAACATCATTTTCATTATATTTTCACTAAGCAAACGCCTTATCGAATAAAGTTTAGCCAGAGCCCCATCCATTCGTTTTTCTACCTGGTTTTCATGACCATCAAAAGATAGACAGCTATCTAAAACTACCCCTAAGTATTTAAATGATGTAACCCTTTCTACAATCTCACCATTTATCACCAGGTCACTAACTGACTCTTGCGCAGACCTGTAATCCTTAGCCTTATAAAAAACCATCCATTTGGTTTTTGCTACATTCAGTTTCGACCATTTAAGCAAATTCACTAAGCTATCCGATAACTTAGCTACACCTTCATCAAATGTTTTACATTTAGCATAAATGAAAAGATCATCTGCATACAGTAAATATTGCAAATTAATGGCATTAACTATATCATTAACATAAATTGTGTAACATAATGGAGCTAAAATTGATCCAGCAGGAACGCCAGATTTTATCGCAAAACAATCAGATTCATAGCTACCGTTTTTTAGCACAAATTTTATATCCTTAAAATAGTTTATTAACAGTTTGAGTAAAAATGGAGGCAATTTGTAATCACATTGCGTCATAAGCTTTTTGAGCAATATGCTCTGATTCACACTATCAAACGCTTTGCTAAAATCAATAAATAAAGCTACTGCTTTCCCTGACCTTTCATCTAAAAATTTATAAAGATGCTGCGTTAAAAGCGATACTGCAGTTTCACATGAATGCCCTGCTCCGAACCCGTGTTGGTTGGTTTCGAAAATCTCTCGAAAATTTTCACTATGAAAGTACAGTTAAAAATAGCTCTATAAGAGGAAGATTGGGTATATTTACCTTTCCCCTTATAAAGTGGAATTGCATATACTAACTTAAAATGTTCTGGTATAATTCCAGACATAAAAATGTTCAAAAACAGTATTCTTAATGGTACAGCAATTAGACTAGCAAATTTTTTATATACCAACTTTGACACAGACGATGGCGGGTCCTTACACTTTTTTACATATGCTATCGATTCAACAATTTCCTGTTCACTAACATTCACTTCTTCGGGATTAGAGTTCAGTTCATTAAATTTTTCAGTATACTCTGCTAAAACTGAAAAACAGTCATCTACTTCACTAATTGCACTAGGCACAATGAACTCATTCGCAAATTTTGCACAAATTTCCTTGTCACTTTCAAGAACACCACCGTTCTCATGTACTAATTTTGTTACCTTTGTGAGGTTTCTATCTCTATAATGAATCATGGAGTTTATTGTGTCCCATACATCTTCCGAAGATTTCATTTGAGCAAACTGACTCTTGAAATAGTCTCGTTTGGATTTCCTAATCATGTTATACACCTCAGTTTTTGCCTTTCTGTACTTTTTCACATATTTGCTACTTTTTATTGATTTCTTCCTATATTCATCTCTAACCTTTATCATGGTAACTATTTTACTTGTAAACCAAGGAGCATTCCTACTCCTAATTAGTTTTCTTTATAATGGAGCATGTTTGTCCAGAAGGGACATTATTACTTTCTCAAAGAAAACTGGTGAAAGTTGTTGTGTGTTCTTATTACTTAGAAAGCTCCAATCTATTTTATTAAAGTCATTTTTAAATTCTTCCAAATCAATACGTTTATAACATCTCGTGTTTATGACTTTAGGTGGAAGACGTTTCTTTACTAATTTGAAAATAGTATACGTAAGATAATGATCAGAGCTAGAGAAAGCAATAGCATCTGAATTTTGGAACTTATCTTTATTTGAAACGTAAATGTGGTCTATCAATGTCGCTGATTGATAAAAATTGCCATCATGTGCATTTCTAATAGCGACTCTAGTTGGCACATTGATAATTTGAGTTATGTTCAATTCTTTACAAGCACTAAAAATTTGCTTTCTCTCCGCTGAGCTTTCTAATAAATTTACATTGACATCACCCATCGAAATAAAATCTAAATCCTCAGATCTGAGAAAACAAAACAATTGACGTAAAAAGTCAGGTAAGCTAGAATTTACTTTATCGGGCGGTAAATATAATGAATATACGTACATTGATTTAAAATGTGACCCCGATAGTTTGAAGAGAACACACTCTAATCCTAATGGCTTTTCAAATGGGATGTCCACTAACTGATAATTGAAATGATTGTTTACATAAATTAATATCCCACCACCATTACTTTGTCTGTCTTGTCATTACTTTGTAGGTATACTTTATCGAGGATGATCTTTGTTCAGCTTTTATATGGTTTTTGCTAATAAATTTGGATTCAAGCTGATTTTATTTCATATAAAATGATGGTTAAGTGATCCGGTTTGCTGGAACAAGTGTTCGCGCTCAGTATGAAATTGTCCATTCAACAGTACCAACAAGCCACAGAATGTTTTGTGCATGTTGTTTGTCTAATCAAGATGGTAATTAACTCAAATAATTTTTTTGGTGAGATGTGAGATCGATAAAAGTCCTGAGAAGTTTAGCGTCATATTGCTCACATCCAACTGCCGCGATTAATTGTTTGTATATTGTTCGATATTCGATACTATAAAATCAGTGTTTTTTATTGACAATTAAAAAGTAGTGCGATTATTGGGCAAGGTCGGGGGTATAGAGAGAGCGGCTTCCGACAAATCCGATGTGGTGTACTTTTCGGTTGACGATGTTCGGAGCGTGACACTTCGTATTGTCATGAAGCAGCAAATTCCGATATAGCATTTCTTGGCAATGTATTCAATCTAGCTTATACTTGATTTCAGCAGATGCATGCTCTGTCAATGAGGAACTCTAAGGAAAACCTTGGTCAACTAAATTCACAAATGGTCCAAAAACAAGCCCAATACTACTAGTGCTTAATTTTAGTGCACTTAAATTAAAAGTCTTCCTGGTCTTGTTTTGTTTCACAGCGGAAACTAACCACTACTTAATTGCCGATGCCCCAGATTTATTATATGTGTGAATGGTGCAGATATGTGCTGAAACATCTATTGATATAGTGTTGTGCTGAAACTGAAATATTACCCCTTAACGTTGTATGGGTGAAATTTTCTCTTCAATTATTATTATCTATCAATCAGATTCCATGCCACTGCATAAGTGACTTTGAAATGTTTACTGACTATTGTACAGGTCAGTAAACATTGTATTTCCATCTTCCTTCCATCAGGTCTTGTACTTCCATCGTTTGAAATTTAAATTAAACCATCATATATAGTTCAATACGATGGTATTTGGTATTGAACTGGACTTGTTTTTGGCGAGAAGAAATGAGTACATAGATTAGTATAGGGGAAAACCACGGGGAAAGCATTTCTTCAGAAAATTTAATAACTTGATACAAGAGAGGGTCGAGTCTAGCTCTATGTCAACATGTTTATTTACTACTTACCAAATTACTGATAGTGATTTTATGCAATGTTCATATAAGAAGGCTGAACATTTAATTACTTGCCAAGACAGTGAAGTTTCGTCCTCTTGTTCATGTAATCGTAATACGCAATTTAATTTCGTTTTGCTAAATAGAACGGCCGTTTGCTGAACTTACTGTTTGGATTATATGAATTCTTGTTTTATTTTGCAACGAGTGATACCAGCCGTATTCATGTCACACTCGACAACATTGGACTTGATTAAAACATATACCATTATAGTTGTACAAGTTACAGAAACAGTGGATTTTAGAAGACGCTACAATGAACATGAGACGCAAAAAAAATTCACAAATTATTGATTTGTGTGGGACTATAATTTGTTCTAATTGGCATGATCAGTAGTATCGCTGTTATACATTATTATTGCTCGTTCAACTTATCGTATCAATACTGCCAAACGATCATCCATCATTAATCATTACACTGATAAGCCAATAAAATAGTTTTTATTAAGGTCATGCTTTTTAAATGGGTAATCTACAATATATAATAATAATTTTGATGGTGGAAAAAGTAACTTTCATGTAATATTCACACGAATTGAAAACAGAAATGCAATGGAATTAATATGCACACAAGAAACTATTTCTAAATATTCATCTAATGGTTAGATTTTCAACCTTCATCAAAATAGCTCAGGAACGCAATTTTGTTCTGCTGCATCAAACTTGTGAAACACAGGACATGAAAATGTTGCCTTGTAACGTTTTCCATGACATATGTAAAACTCTTGTGGAGAATTATCACTGGCGACCAGGGTAGCATCTTTTGATGCTTCTAATTCACATCTAGTAACAGCTTCCAGGTAGGAAGTTGAACCTTTTTCAATGAGGACCTGACTTGGAGTGTCATAACTGACCGTATCGTTTAGGCGGCAGCCCAGATTCTCCGGGTCAAAACAAGTTCCAGGGGCGCACATCCAAACAGATGGAATTCCATCAGCACAAATGACATACAGCGAACAATTTCCTACAAAATATCCATAAATCATTTATCCACCATTTCATTTTAAAATAAGTACATTTGTTAATTTCTTCTTGCCTGGGTAAGGATGAAAGCTGATGCCCTCAGGAGGACATTCCGGTAGCGGTTTGGTGCAATTCACATTTTCAGGGACGTCACATGCCTTTATAGTTGGATTGAAATGGAGACCATCCAGGCACTCTGTTTCATAAGCCGTTCCCTCAACGCAAACAAAATATAAACTGCACGAAGTCGGATGTTCCACCAAATCCGTTCCTGATGGTGGACAGATACTTGGAGTTGCCTCGGTCGTAGCTGGCATGGGATCGGTAGCGAGTTCAGTTTCCGGGCTAATGAAATCAGTTGTACCCTCGCAAGTACCGTGAGCCACGAGATTTACATAAAGAAAACCTTGATGTGTATGCGGGTCGGAGAAATCATCCGAAAATTCGTTATATGCCCAAAGAAGGTAAAGGGGTTCATTCTAAAGTTGAGAATATTTTAACCAAAATGTTAACCTTCTGACAAATAATACTTTAGAGCGCCAAAGGAAGCATGCTAACATGGAATTCAGCTAAGCAAAGTATCACCTTAAGTGGCAAATCCTCCCGTTTATCTTCTGTTATCAGAAGACGAGATGCGTAAATAATTGTATATTGATCACTGCCATGGACGCTAACTTGATACCAGTCCTGCGATACGTCACGTATCGGTTCTACATTGCCAGAATTTGGTGGGACATGGTAATCCTATTGAGAGCACACAAGGTCCGGTTTACTTTTGAGACTCAATTTATTATCATATTAAATTAAGTTTTACGTACCCCCCAAATTGATCCGGAATTATAGCGTGCTGCCATGAACAAGTCTGATCCGTCCATGTCCGCACTTTTGTTGTTGAAACCTAGACCGACCCAGCCCGTGGCGTTCTGTACTTCCAGGTAGACACTGATGGCGTCGGGACAGATTCTGTAGAACATAAAGTAATTTTCATCTAACTGGATTTTGCTTCCATAGCTGATTGGTACACAGATACACAGTGTAAGCAGAGCCACTACTGCAGTATACTTCATTGTTAGTTTTTTAGATTTTCTTGGTCGGCGTTATTAGGTAAAGTATTCAACTGAAGGGATAGAAATGCAAGGTAAATTAAAATATACTTGTTAATACAAAGGAGGTGTTGGAACAAGTAAGTTATGTTGTACGTGGAACACCTTTATCAGAGTCTGCCTCTTATCTTTCCCACGACACATGACAAAAAAACTGACAGTATACGTCAACGAAAATTAATCAATTGCTGTTCAAGCACAATTGTAAGTGATACATGCTGCAATGAATATGTGTTATCATTACATCCAAAGACCAACGTCAATTAGAAATGACAGTGGGAAAAAAGACGATCGATTATGTCTGGCCTGGCGACAACAAAATGTAACCATATGACGTTGACAGATTTAAAGTTTCAGGATAACGGCTTTTTACACTGATTGTCGGAATGCATTGAAATTATATGTATCGAGTACATAGCAACATGGGGTTTTAATTACACGAATTTATTAAGTGTCAATCCTAAAATTGCGTAAATTAAAATGGTTTTGAATATCTTATTAATTTTTCAACGAGTGCTCGTTAATGTTCAAAATCATAAACACAATTTTGTGCGTCAGCATCAAACTTGTGCAGTCTTGGGCATGTGAACGTCGCCTTGTATTGTCTCCCTTGACAAATATGAAACTGTTGATAAAAATTATTGCTCGGAACAAGAACAACTTGTTCTAATATTTCTCGTTTACATCTCGTCACGGCTTCCATGTACGACCTTGATCCTAACTCAATGAGAACCTGACTTGGCGTTTCATAGCTTACTGTATCGTTTAAGCGGCATTCTAGGTCTTCCGGGTCAAAACAAGTTCCATGGGCGCACATCCAAACAGATGGTGTTCCCTCAGCACAGATTACGTACAGCGAGCAATTTCCTACAAAAATATCTCGAACTTATTAGGAATCTTTTTTTATTTTAAGCCCAAAATGTGCTTTCTTGTCGTTACCTGGATAAGGATGAAAGCTGACGCCATCAACAGGACATTCGGGAAGTGGTTTGGTACAATTCACATTTTCTGCGATATCACAGGCCTTAATACTTGGATTGAAATGGAGACCGTCCTGACATTCCCTTTCATAAGCTGTCCCCTCCACGCAAACAAAGTAGAGACTGCATGACGTCGGATGTTCCACTAAATCCGTTCCAGATGGTGGACATATACTTGGAGCTGGCTCAGTTGTGGCAGGAATGGGATCCGTTACTACTTCAGTTTCGAGACTTACAAAATCAGTTACGTAGTCACATTCGCCATACGCTAACAAATTCACATACACACTGCCTCGGTGAGTATGTGGTGCGGTTACGTCATCGGAGTATTGGTTATAGGCCCAAATGAGGTAAATGGGTTCGTTCTAAAATCAAGTACATTCACAATAGAGTTGGTTTATTTAGATGCCGTGTTAAAATACGAAAATAGAAATATATGAATGCAGTAATCTGTTCAACTATTTACCTTGATGGGTACATCCTGCATGGTGTCATCCGATATGAGGAGACGACCAGCACTTATCATTGTCGATTGACCATCGTCGTCGGCCCAATATGCCCAATTATTTATGGAGTCACGAATTGGTGCTCCGTTTTCTCCATCTGCTGGAACATGGTAGTCCTGTAATGGTTAACAAGGCATGAGAAAATATTGATGGTATTGTATTATCGTGCTACCAATTAATAAAACTTTGACGTACCCCAAGATAGATTTGTCCTAAGCTTGTCTCTCCTGCAATAATCAGGTCAGATCCGATCATGTCAGCGCTTTTATTATTGAACCCGAGGCCAACCCATCCAGTGACATTTTCAGCAATCAGAAAGAAATCAATTTGGCCTTCGCAGAATTGGTATTCCAGTCGGTAATTATCATTGAACTGGAGCCAACCGGCTTTATTGCTTGTAACGCAGAGGAAAAGAAAGAATACCACTTTTACCAACAGATTATTTTGCTGAAGGCTTTTCGTCATTTTAAGTATTTGAAAAGGTTTTGGTCTGACTTATCGGCTTAATAGGAAGTAACAAAATGCAAAACAATTTTCCTTGCGGATGGATACACTCAACCCGGTCATGAAAAAACAATTAATTTATACTCCACGTTGCTCCACGTTGTCATCATGTCCACCTCTTATCTTGCTGTCATAAAGAACTCGAAAGAACAGTCTACATACGCAAACACATCCAAATAATATCAAGGGCAAATGTACAGATTACACATCAGGCAGGCAGAGTAATCAGTTTCGAGAGATACAGAGCTCACAACTGAATTTGCGGGCATTACTGTAATCATATTTGAAAATTGTGTGGAGCCGTGTTGCTTGGAAAATACAGTTATTAAAATCAAAGTAAAAATGTATTAATTGGTAGCAGCTTCACTGAACTGCGCCAGTTCCCATTATGCTTTAAAATGACATTTCTAATCACAAATATATCCTCTCGAAAGCTGTTAAATGAATGATTTTATTATTATTAATTGTTTTACAGATGATTAGGAATGGAATTGTCAGGCATACTGCCTTTGCGAAAATCGAGTTTACACATCTAAAACAGTACATTTCAAAACATCTCATTATTAAATTTCGTCATAGATGTTACATTCTACATTCAAAAATCAGGAACACATTCTTGGTCATCAGCATTAAATTTGTGAAGAACTGGACACATAAATGTTGACCTGTATTGTTTCCCCTGACAAACATGGAACTCTTGAGGGGATCTGTTGCTTTCCACCAGAATAGCCTGTTGAGAAGCTTCCCGCTCACATGCGATCACAGCTTCCCAGTAAGATGTGGAACCTTTTCCTACCATAACATGACGCGGTGCTTCGGTGGTCAGTGTGTCATTTCTACGACATTCCAGAATTTCTGGGTCAAAACATGTCTCAGGTGCGCAAAACCAAACCGAAGGGGTTCCCTCAGCACATATTACATACAGTGAGCAATTTCCTAAATAATATAGAATTCCAAAAATAATAAACTTTCAATATCATTGAGTAATTAAAACTCTGCATTTGTTCTTGCCTGGATAAGGATGAAAGCTAACGCCATCAGGAGGACATTCCGGAAGCGGTTTTGTACAGTTCACATTTTCCGGGATATCACATGCCTTAATACTTGGATTGAAGTGGAGGCCGTCCACGCATTCCCTTTCGTATGCCGTTCCCTCAACGCAGACATAATATAAACTGCATGACGTCGGATGTTCCACTAAATCTGTTCCCGACGGAGGACATATGCCCGGGGTTGGTTCAGTTGTAGCGGGAAGTGGTTCCGTAGCAAGCTCAGTTTCAAGACTAATGAAGTCAGTCACATCCTCACAGTCCCCATACCGCAAGAGGTTCACGTATACGAAACCGCGGTGTGTATGCGGCTCGGTGACGTCATCGGAAAATTCATTGTATGCCCACAGGAGGTAAATGGGTTCATTCTAAATTGGACCAAGTTGTCAATTAAATATTTGCTCTGGAAAGCAGCTAACGCGGACAAATAACGTATGCAGTATTCGTGTGAGTTAGTGACCTTAATTACTATATCATGCCTGTCTCCAGTATCCAATAGGCGATCAGCCATAACTTGTGTTTCGTCAAGATAAACGTCAACTCTAACATCAAACCAATCCTGCGAAATGTCACGAATTGGTAATCCGTTCCCGGCATTTGGTGGTACGTGGTAATCCTGTACAAATTATTAAATAAATACGCGAGAAAATATGTTTAGGTACTTTAGATTTGTAAATTTGAATATTTATCCTTGTTCAATTTTTATGTAATTTATTATACCCCATTATATTGTCCCGCATGTAGCGCGCCGGCAATAAAGAGATCCGATCCGTCCATGTCAGCACTTTTGTTATTGAACCCAAGACCAATCCAACCGGTGACATTGTTGACGACTATGGTGAAAGATATTCTGTCATCGCAGAAGTTGTAATGTACCAAGTAATTATCACTCAGCTGAATAGTGCCCCCATTACTGACTACCACATAGAGGCTTAATATGCACAGCGTTGCCAATAGAATTACATTTTTCTCTGGAGGGTTTTTCATGATTGAAACGAGTTTCAACTGGATTTTGGTCTGAATTATAAATTAAAATGAAAGTGCAGAAATGATTATCAAATTCAACTGCTTGTCCATGCAGGAGCCAAACTTTTGGAATGATTAATTTATGTTTTACGTGGCATTTTGTTTAAGGTTTATCAATTTTCATCCCACAGCCAGACAGGATATCAAGTTGGTTGATGCGCACACAAAATAACGTACTCAATGACTAATGCCAAGATAACAAATCAAAACTTGAGTAGTTATCATTAAATCAAAAGGACAGCTTCAATAGCATCATACGTCAATATTAACATAAGCATACGCGTTATGGCCTGACACTGCAAAATATGAATAAATTACGTTGGTGGACCTTAGGTTTAATGTGAGGTGGATTTTGTTCATGGATCGCCAAGAAGACGCAGATGAAAAAGGTGGCAGTTTCAACCCTATTATTATTACTAATTGTGCGTCTGCAGGTAGAATTCTCTGAACAATATCACTGCAAGTATTCCATAAATTGACAATTATGAAATGAGTTCATCGTGTCAATTCGATTTATGTGACAACAAAGAATATGAGGAAGACATAATTTTTTGAAGTGTGAAACTATGACCACACTAATATTAGGCTATTTATTAGAATATCTGCAAAGTGTTGATTGTAATTGTTCTACCATTACATTTAACACTGCACTATGAGGTGGTGAGCCTGTTTTTCTCCGGAAAATTCAATTCGAGCTCCAAAATTTTTTTTGTCAATTAGCTCGCTTTTTGGGTTGATTAAGACCTAACGATTCCGAATATGATGTTCCAATGCCTCTCCAAACCACGTGGTTTGAAATATAGGGAGAAAACTGCAAAAAACAGTGAAAAAATACGATTTTTTGCAGAAAAGTTTAATTTCTGAAAAAAGGTGGACGAGTAAAGGTAAACGCGTTCCAGATTCGAAAAGCCCTGTCCTTCTTACCCCGACATCCGATTCTTTTACACCTTGATCGATCCGCCATTTTGAATAATTAATGCTTGAAAATGCCGTTTCGAAAGTTGGATTGGGCTCGTCCACTTTACACATGCACACTCACCCACCAAATGCGATGCCGGATGGATGGAGAACTTGCCATTATTATTTTCCCAACCGCCTGCATCGTTTTCGGTGGGTGGGTGTGCATATGTATAGTGAACGACCCCAATCCAACTTTCGAAACGACATTTTCAAGCATTAATTATTCAAAATGGCTGATCGATCAAAATGTAAAAGAATCGGATTTCGGGGTAAGAAGGACAGGGATTTTCGAATTTCGATTTTCTCCCTATATTTTAAACCACGTAGTTTGGAGCGACATTAGACCATCATATTTGGAATCTTCAAGTCTTTTTTGTATATAATCAACAAAAAAACCGAGCTAATTGACGAAAAAAATTTGTGAAGCTCGAATTGAATTTTCCGGAGAAAAACTGGGTCATCACCACATTTAACGCTGTAGGGCCAATAATCCATCCATTGATCTATTTCCATACCCTGTTTTTCTAATGTTCTATTTAGTTTTTGGAACTTTGCATCGACAGAGGGTACCTTTCACCATGTAACGCTTCAGATCACATCAAGAATACTTACCTAAAGCAAATTGGAAACTAAAAAGAGCCTCGCAAAGCAAAATATGTCGTCCAATTCAACAATGGTCAAAGAACGAGGGAAAACTTCCTGGTTAAATATTTGTAACGGAAAACTACATAAATACACGAATCTTCTTATGCGTACTTTTAGAGTAAAATGGAATTTACTTCCAATAAAACTTAATGGAAAACATCAATTCAATTGGAAGTTTAAAATGTAGCAGAAGAGTTACCTTCCGACTTTTGATGAGAAACAAACCTGAAAGCATCGAATGCTTACACAATTAACCTAAATAAAATATTTCGCAATAAACGTATTTCGTTAGAAATATTGGTTTTAGCATTTGTAGGGTTATGGGAGAACGATTTGTTCATTCGAGGCTTGTAATGCTTCCAATGCTTTAGCGTTTGTAGAATTACTTGCCTAGAAGCAAGAGTTGGACAAATAAATTATTAGCAAACTCCATAAAATGTAGAGGTGTCTGTGCACCAATAAAATTTAGAGATCCAAAGGTAACATGAATGGAGCTACAGCTATTATAAAGCTTTCGGTGGCAACGCCTACCTTTCCCATTAAAATCACATTTTATGGCAACATATACCTCAATTTGTTTCAGATTCTAATTTGATTGCAAAATTGATGACATTATATTAGCTGAAATGACAGTGTAGTGTTCTTAAAATATCAAGCAATATAAAATAAATTTGCCGGAGTCCCTAGAGCTGACCAACGTCAGTCGTGTTCATTATATTAGCTCGAATAAACAAATTATCATATCCACATCAAAGGTTGCTTCAACAGGTTCTTTATATTCAAATTCAATAATTGAAAATGAGGTAAATATAAACGTGGGACTGAATTTTAATTTTACATTCTTCCACCTTAAAAATAAAGTTAAATCTTACTGATATTGTAACCACTACCAGATATTTATGTCAAATAAAACACTGTTGCCGTTCGAGCATACAAATGAACAGTATGCATCGCATTGAGAATTTAAATTTGATCGTAGCTAATGCACGTTAATATGATTGATCGTCAAGTCAGGTCGTTGCTTGTAATTTGCTTGTTATGAGATTATTTAATATGCTTTTATTTGTTAACAAAACGTATCCGCACATTATATTGATATCCCTTAACAGTTGGCATCCTAATCCATCTGGCACTTTAAAAATGTTTCTTGTCATTCGTATCACTTTATCAACGTTATTATGCTTCAAAGATTTTTCCAAGATTTTGGTTCGTATTGGTTCGGGGAAATTTTCACTTCATTAAAAAACCTAAGAATTATTTAATTCTCCCTTCAACGGTACGCGCAACAGTGTAATATCAACGATATGCGTAACCAACTCCTAATATGCTTAAGGTACAACAAACTGAATTTCAGTCGATATAATTCCATCTATTCAATGGAAGAGAAGGACGTATGTATTCACAGATTTCAATCAGAATTGGTCAGTTAGATAACGCATGAGCAGAAAATGTGTGTTTAGGCAAATTGCCTATCTGAACTCTTCCCATTGTGTACTCTCTAAGCAACTGAAAATAGCCCAACATTTTCCTCTATAAGGTGCATGACTCTAGTGAGAGGAATTACAAATACTTACAATTACTTAAAAGTCTTTCTTATCTGAATGGAATTGGTAATTATTATCGCAGAGCACGTAATTTACGACGAGTTTTCGTTCCGTTCCCACTCAACCAATTTAGAAGGAAGAATTTTTTCCACAAATAGAAATTCTGCAAAATCTCTTGTTACCGCAATAAATGTTGAAAATATATCGTTTAAAATTTTTTAATTCATCATTTTAAGTACGGATTAAAAGAAAGTAACAAAAACTTACCTAATGCAGTTCGATCTGGATCAAAATTTCCCCTTCTTCACGCTTATTTCCCACTAATGGTATTCATCTAAATATAAATTCATGTCTAGATAATCTGCTTTGTGACTAAAAAATGCTTTGTAGATATTGTTCTGTATCAACGTATTTCAATCCCCAAGGCACAAAATAAGGTCCATCTATAATTGAATATAATCTGGAAACATCTCTCGTAAGGGAGGGAGGGGGAACGCTACTTAAATTTGTGTTGCATTGGGAATAATATTTTACCAGGTAAGTTTTAAATCAACAGGGAGACTGTGTAAGAATTTGTAACAGGATGATTCGTATACCTATGCACTTGTTTATGAATATAAAAATCGAAGTGCACTTTCTCTTTCAGGTTTGCTTAATGGACAACCTTTGCGTCGGTAACGTGGCAACATTGCTAGCATTTCCTCCACCCGCAACATAACCAACCGCTCCTTAAGGGGCCCGCATCAGTCATCATGAAGCAGCAGTGACTGTAGCAACATTACGACATGGAAGAACATGTTTCTTAAGCGGCAAAATACAATGTTAATATCAGGTTATTTGATTTCCTCTCCCCCAATGTTATTGCTAAGTTGTGTTGTTCTAATTTGTTGCTTCTTTGCATCTGATAATGTTTGTATTCCAAATCCGAGTAAAGCAATGTAGCTATCGATATTGTAAGTAAGAATGTTAAAGCATCATGAATATTTTAATTTGATCACGGCAATAGTTTGTTACGGAAGTTCAGAATCTGATAACCAATTAAAACAAGTTGGGTTTTCAGTGTGTGGAATATAGAGCGACTTATTGTTTTATTTTTTTATTTAAGGAATTTTAATAAGCATGTCTGGGAATCTAGTCGTTATATTTGCATACCTGCTTGGAGGAATTGAAACTGCCAGTGTATCATTCCTGCTGGAAACTCGAAAGTTTGTTCCACGGTATATGTATCGCTGAATAAAGCAATGCCACGTTTAATGTGTAATTACATTAAAGTAATACCAAGAGCTGTGGTCAACATTTAAACAAATTTATTACCGATGTGTGTTAAAACTCAAAGATTCGTGGTCAAAGAACGAGAACAGGGTCGAACCCAAGCCCATGCGTTTCGACATATTGAAGCGTTCAATTCTACCGATCAAAGAGTAATAGAAATACTGAAATTAACATAAATGGACATAATTCAATTCATTGTTTATAATGTTTAGTTAGCACTTATGTAATACTCTCGATGCATTAAATGAAGCAAACGAACTATATTAGTTTCAATGAATCATTATTAAGGCCGATCTGACAAAAATACATGTGTTTCATGTGTCAATAATATTAGGAAAGTCGTTCAAGTGGTCATAACAGCGTAAAAATAATTCTATTGATGCCATGTAGATGCCACATTTGTATAAAAAGTTATGCATTTTACAGAAATTGCTATCCTTCTCTTTAGTGCCTATTCGGTTATCTCGTCCATCAGATCGATTGCAATCTCCTGTAATTAATTAATTTTCAGAGCAATTTATATAATCACAATTGGAGTTCAAAAATTAGCTTTCAAAATAATTAATGATAACAATCTCATCACGATTTACTGCTAATATATTCGTTAATCATAGTCTTGATTGATTACAATTGTAATTACCTGGTTAGCAGTTTGTATTATTAGGGTATAGAAAGGGGATTTCACAAAATTTTACGCGGAAAGAGGTGAGGAATTGTAACTTTAATTAGCAGGCGATAAGTTGATTTTTCGCTTAATTTTGAAGTCATTTCCTAGAACCTGCATAGAGTAAAACTTTTTCACAAACTACTAGATATATCCCGGGCGAGTAAATTTTATGCAATGTTTATCTTTAGTGTCCTCCATAAAGTCTCAATTTTTACAGCGGTTACCATTTAGGTTCGTAAGCTGCATGTAAAAATTTGTCAATTTCGATTATAGACGCAGTGGTTGTAAAATTAGGTTAAGCTTTGTACGTTACAATTATAGTATACGTCTAGACAACGCAGCTCACTAAAAAGAACATTTCTTGGCGCCGTGGAAGCAAATAGCAATGTTTAAATAAAATAGTAGGCACCAAAATACGAAGTGACCTAAATGCAGTATTTTA
Source organism: Sinella curviseta (assembly GCA_004115045.4). Classification (NCBI taxonomy): domain Eukaryota; kingdom Metazoa; phylum Arthropoda; class Collembola; order Entomobryomorpha; family Entomobryidae; genus Sinella; species Sinella curviseta. The sequence continues at coordinate 213,543 of RBVU03000010.1, read as the reverse complement.
TGGGACAAGCGGAAAAATCTATTTTAATAAAAGTCAATAATGATAAAAACACATGTCTGATGGAGTGTGAGAATCGGACAACCGTGAATATTTTATGCAACCTAAATTTTTCCTTTGCTATAGGCCTAATTAAAACTCAAATGGAACACCCTCAGCAATATTAAGCACTAAAATGCGCCGTGTGAAATATTTTAAATAGATAATCAAATATGATGGAAACTGTACGTATGTTGAAACATTATATGGCGCCGGTTTTATCTAATGCATATTTATAATGCTTTCGACGAACAAATTAGTTCATATTGATTCCACAATTCTGTCTGCTTTATTTCCATAGTTCGCTTTCGTGTCCGTTGTGTGTAGTCTAAAATTAGACGCGTCGGTTGGAAAGACGATACAGGTCGACCAACTGACACGTGTTTGCATAATTCTTCTAATTATACTGAAATAATCAACATATATGTTGTCTTGATTGACACTCCAGTTTGGTTCGTATTTTCACCGCGGAATAGAAATAACTCAAATAAAAAATTTGCTCCCATAATTACGTGTAAATATTCGGCAGTACATTTCCTGCCTATTCAATTGATTCGTCGGGCAAGCAAATATTAACTTTTACCAATTATTTTGTCAGTCAACATGGAAGAGGAAAAAGTATTGATATGCTGAAACAAAAACAATGTGTACCTTCTGATGAATATTTCACGATAAAACTTTATATTATTCACGTATCTGAAGGAGGTAGTACTGGGTGTGGGCAATGTAAAACGTGCGTGTGTCAGGCATTGCTAAAACTCCTCCACGTGAGTGTTCCTGATATAGAGACAAGTGAATACGTCAACATCTTATGTGATATCTCAGCGTCTTTAAAATTACACCATGAAATTGTGGAAAGTTTCTACGATGCAAACACGATAGCACGTATTGACAAATTTATTAAATTTGCTCAACTTTGAAAATCACTTTCGTTACGAAAGTAATTGTGTAAGCAAATATTACAATATCGATGGTTACGCCAAGTGTTGTGATAACTCAGATCGTTAGTAGCAAGCCCAATAGTAGCTTGATTTTATAGCAAGGTCTAGGAAAAGTTATTTCTAACACTTGGTTTGAGAAAAATGTTGAAGCCACATAAATCTCTGTTTGTGCATACCTGCAAATTAGCAGGGTCTCTCGGTAGCACATTAATCCACTGGGATTCAAGAGATGACCATTTGAAACTCAACCGAAATATTTCCAGACAACTGAAAAAACAAAACATCAAATCCTCTCTTCGCGTGACTTTTATTGCTTTATACGCTATTCGAGCCGCTTACGAAATTTCATCAAAAACTACCAACTACATAGATTGTCTTATATTTGGATTTGCATTTGTAATTATGGTCGCGTCTCAATTTTTTCTGGGCACGGCCAGAGACAATGTTCACGCAATGTGTGTGTACGTGAACGCCCTCCTAAAAATTTCTCATGACTCCGACTCGACTCGCAAACTATCTGGAAGTTTACTTGTGAACCTGAATTTATTCTTTGCCTACGCCGTACATTATACATGTGCATTCCTGCCAATAGTTTATGTGTATGGGCTTCACTGGATAAATCCGTGCAAACTGTCATTGCTGGGGTATTGGCTTTTACCGGAATGCTCTGCAGCACAGTGTAACGGACAGGAAGCTTCCCTTCTAACGCAGATTTTCAACTTTGGAATGAAAATCGAATTGCTGGTGATTAATCATTGGATGTGGTCATTTGGATTTAGCGTGTCACCTGTAGTCATTTCTGGCGTTATGATTCTCTGTACCTTCACACTTTTGGAGTTTTTGGAAAAGTAAGCAATTTTCATGAAGTTAGCTAAACTCTATTTAAATATGTAACCATGTATGTCGTTCTTGTAGGTTTACAAAGAACTACCTCAAGACCACTGGATCTGTATCGAAATACGACATTTGCATCCAGTACAGGACGCTGCAAGTGCTGTCGATATTCATGAACGAAATTCAGAGATACGCGCTGATTTCCGTTCTTGTAGCAGCTACATCACTCCAATCTGTGTCATTGGCCATGGTAGTGAGGACAAAAGTGACACATGAAACTTTCATTGTGTTCGGAATATTTTTTGTGATGTTGATTGATGCTACATTGGCACTGGTTGTGCTTATTGGAGGACTGGCTCAAGTGTATCTGCAGTCCAAGGAGAATCTGATACAAATGGAGAGGTTTATTGCCAGAGAGTGTCATTTTAATGTGAATGGTAATCGTTGCTTCCGAAAGTTTTACAAAAGCTGTGGTAACATTTATGTTAGATTTGGTTCACTAAATTTTATTGATGCACAAACTCCTCTAAATTGTATGAATTTTGCTAATAATTTAACCGTTCAACTGTTGCTCCTCGGAAAATAATCAACAATTAAAACATTGACTGGGATTATATGCGAGGCTCAAATTTACTGTCATGCCCTCGATACCGTGGAATTAATATAATTATTTGTAAAAACAATACTTTTAGTCTAGTCCACTTTGTAAGAATGCGACGCCAGAAGTACCTGCTTGAACATTTCCAAGGATCTTCCAAATCGGAGGTGTTTTAAAGTTCTCATGATGGTTTCAAGAATAATTTAAGTTTAGTTTCTCAAAACAATTGTAGAAATACTTCAATTAAAATGCTCATTCAGAAACGTATATGTACTGTTTAGCATTTTAATACATTCCCAGTTGAGACCAATAAAATTCCTTGCAGCAATTTTACATCCTAAAGCTGTTCGCAATTTACTGCTGCCATGGATATTACTGAATTTATAGCAGCACTAAAGGAGAAGAATATACTTTAAATATTGTTGAGGGAGTTTTACGACATTTAAACGGTAACTTCGATCATTTACAGTTCTCATAGTTCAAAGGTGTTTGGTTCCAATATTTTTCCGAGGCTATTTAACAGACAAAATAGGAATGTCAGGTTGCTATTCAGTTACTGTTCCCACTCGAGTTTATTCGAGTTTGGAATAAGTTTGTGTTTTAGACAAAGGGAGCCCATATATGTTTTGCATACATTATGCCGTTTGAAAATTAGAAACTGGTCATTTGCTTGTTTAAAAAGATTCAATCTTGTAGTAAGGCCGGCAATAGAGACGTTGCTAAAATAAATTAAATATATACCAACGGTATAAAAATCCATTCCCTACATTTAATTCTGCAACTTTAAACATATCTCATCGATACCTTTCTGTTATCTAATTGTCCGTAGAAGATTCGCGAGACCCGATAAGCTTGTATGGCGTTGAGCTTTCATGCAATTATTTTCGCTGCAGTTCATTGGTTATAAAAAATATTGTTCACTGGTTGAATTTAAATATTCAGTTTTTGCAGGAAACATGCAATTTGTCAATAAAAAGCAATTCTCTTTGAACTGAGCATCGGGGAATGAAGTTCCAATTGTATGCATTTTTCCTTTCGAATTACTAGTATCAATGGACGTGCTTATTAAGTGCAATCTAAATAAAATCAACTTTCATTTTTCATTCACACAAGAAAAATAGTTTTGAGTTGCTTAAAAACAATAGGTCAATATAACCAATTTCAAGATCGATAGAACTAATTTTAATGTAATTGTTTGACAAACTCTGCAAGTATTTTAACGACGATAGTTAACTATTTGCTGAACAAGTATAAATTAGAATTAACGCTTGTGCGAAGTTAAGCGCCGTGTTTCGTAATCGCGAATGCATAGTGAAAAATCTGATTATAAGGTTGTCGCAAAATATCGTGTGCGTAGAAAGAGTTTTATGATGTAATTATTTATCAATTTGGTTTCCCATTGCATGAAGAAGTTACATGGTCAGGGGGATTTAGTAATGAACTCCTCATTCGATTTCGTTGTACGTACTTTGGTGGCCGAAATGTTGAGAGCGAATTGTGACGTTCGTAGAATGCTTTTGTGCGACGGCATTGTCTTTTATGAAACTTAAAGTTGCCCGTAAAACTAATTTGAAGTCTTTCTATATCATTTTTACATGGATATCAAATCTATACGTCTTCATAGGTTACACGACCTTCGTTAAAAAAGGTCGGCTTCCATTTGAATTTATTTTGTATTAGATGCAACGTGGCTTGGTACATCTTTGGCAGCAGGTCAATGAAGTGAGTAACTGTGCTTCGTGTGTGATACGACGGTCAATTGTTATATGTTTTACTGGTGTATTTGTTTTTTGACTGCGATAAATTGATTATGTATAATAAACAACATAAATTTCTAAAAGTAATCTATGCGCGAAATATATATTGAATTATTGGCCAATATTTAAACAATTCATGCTGCTGAGCGTGCCTTTTTCTCCGTGTTATTTGCTTTTCAGATCTTTCAAATCGGCTGCTACGGTTGTAAGTTTAATAAGGTTTAACCGTGATAATTTTTGCAAACGTAAGCTTGTTCATTCTATTGTAGACTCAATTAAAATATAGAAATGTAAATTTGTTTTGAACTAATTACTTGTTTCTGTACAGTCATATATCCCAATATCCCGGAAATATCCCAATGTCATTATTCACGATATTGTTTATTATGTCAACCTAATTTTCAGTCATAAACAAAGACGATGCAGCGCTTTCAAGTAGTAAAACAGGTTCAGTATGATCATAATGAAGAGATATTCAAAACTAGTTTTCAGAGTGGTGAATTAGTGATGCGTTGTTGGTCATTATTGAACGCTGGTGCTAATCAGTTGTCACAATAAAGATAAGAAGTGCAGGAACACTGTTTCAACGATGACGTTTTCGAATACAACGAAGATTGAAGAACTCGAGTTCTTATTTTGGGATTTTTATCAGTTGAACTGTATAAATGCAAGCGTAATCATTTCCTGGACCTTCAAACCACATATAGCGAAGACATATTTAACATTTGAAGTTTACACGGACTCTAATCCAGTTACCTCCCTAAAATATTTGTAGACTACCATGCCACCAGATTTAAAGCATTCTCAGATGGTCAATAGTTTAATCACTGGTCATCATCACATTGCTCATAGCTTTTTTCAAGACCATCAGAGATGAATTTATTGATTTTTGAAACATGGCGGGTGTATGAGAGGTCAAAAGATGAAAGATACATTTGAAGCTCAATTGTCCTTAAAATGACGTACAGAACAACACGCATGAATCATTTCCACAAAACAATACTAGGAAATGCGTTTTTGTGAAGTATTAAAAGTTTAAATTTTGATCTCTCATACGCCCGTCATGTTTCAAAAATCTGTTAAACATCTCTGATCGTATTGAAGAATGCTATGAGCAATGTCATGCCAAATTTCAGCCAATTCCACTGATAAATGTGGAAGAAAAGCTGTGCCCACAGAAAGCCCCTGTTTTTCTCAATGTACCTGCAATCACATTTTCGAAAAAAATCATCTGAGCAAACCTTACCTTACTTTACTCAAGAAACATTGACATACCATTAGTTGGTGATTTTCAAACACTCGTGACATCTCAATGTATGCTGGCCTAAAGACTAGCAAATCTACTTATTTTGATAAAAAAGATAAAATTAATTGTAGGACAATATTGTAGGAAGCACCAAAAATATTTATTTTATTTAATTTTTTTTCAAATTTAAGAAAATTGCGGGGATATTAGCGACACTCATTGCGAGTTAATACAAATTTGTATTGCGTACACAAGTAATTTTGATAAAAGTTTGACCAATACTAGTCAGTTATACTTCATATAAACAATTATGATGATTTTCCAGTTGACAATTTGGTGATATTTTAAAAACTTGAGGTCTCGATAAGGAAGAAAAATTATGAAAATGTAAAATCCTAATGCATCGAGCGAACGACAAAATTAAAAATGCCGGGACAATTAACAGCGTACAACTGGATCTTCGGGTTTCTGTAGCAAACTGAATATTATTCTATGTGATTGCTGATTGTATTACCATGAAAATCTGGAAGCTAATGATGATACGTTAATCTAACTTCTGGTCAATTTAAGGACATGTCGTTGACACTCTAGAAAAGAAATAGTGTATATACCACCCATTATTTTAATTGACAAAATATAATTTGGATTTCGGAAGTCTTTCAAATATTTTTGTAACTGATGACTGAGCCCTGGAACCATGACGGTCAATTAACATTATTAATGATGGCAAACCTGACACGTTGAAAGTTTAAAATTCTTAGCTTCCATCAATAGGTAGTACTTTGATCACTTTTTGAAATTTCATCTTCTCACAACGCCCAATTGATGCTGTAACCTTGATATGATATTTATATGATGCTCACGAATGGGATAATGTGAGAAATTTTGAGATTAAATTTGAAAAAGTGATCAAAGTATTACATAGACAATTTATTTACGATGGTAGGTCAAACAAGGTTTTTGTAATACCTTTAATACTCTTGACGGTAGAGCGTGCACAGCTCAAGCACTTTTGGGAATATTTTGATCCGCGGTCCCCGCCAACGAAGGCCTTGGGGTCAAACATTTGTACAATGAGTTTCTATTTGACTATTATATAATCCCATATACAGAGTGTGGAATTTCCAAAAAATACCGATAGAGCCTTCCGAGTATGCAAATACCTACACAGGTGTTTGTTTAAAAGACTAGAAATATACATTCGGCATCATGCTGGCGCCTCAATTATAAAGTTTTCTCTCGATGATTGTCTCAATGTATGATTAGTCACAATATACATAATAAGTCTGATTTGTCCAAGTCATGATTTTGTCCTTGTACACGTTCTCTGCCCTCGGCAGACCACTCTCAGAGTCCAGCAGTTTATGGATCAACTGCTCCGTGGAATACCGTCGACTGGAAGCTATATTGATGATGTAATCTCAACTGCAAAAGATAACCAGTCCCACCTGGAAACTCTCCGTGCCATTTTCCAGCGCATGCAAGACTACAACTACAAGTTGAGCAAAGAAAAATGCCATGGTATGGAACCGTCCGTAATTTTTCTTGGTCATGAGATCTCCAACCGTGGAATTCATACCATCAACAAAAAGTAAACGACATTGTTCAAATTCCAGCACCAAAGGAAGTGTCTGCACTACGTTCCTTTCTTGGCTTTGTCAACTTTTACGGCAAGTTCGTCGCAAACCTGACTGATATTTGCGAGCCTCTTTACAAGTTGACAAAAGATGACGTTCCCTACAAGTGGACCAAGAAGTGTGAAGCAGCGTTCCAGGAAGTGAAACAGAAGCTCAGTTCCAGCCCAGTCTTGGCGCATTACAATCCAACGCTTCCTGTGGGTCTAGCGTGTGATGCAATCTCTGTAGGATGTGGAGTAGTCCTGTTCCACACCTATCCAGACGGAACTGAAAGGCCCCTCGCCTACGCATCCAAGTTGTTGTCCAGTACCCAGCAGCTGTACAGCCAGATAGAGAAAGAAGCGCACTCTTTCATCTTTGGTATCACCAAATTTTACAAGTATGTTTGTTGCAAAAAGTTTACGCTGATAACGGACCACCGACCGTTACTCAGCATCTTTGGCCCCAAGTCCCAGCTCCCTACTTATGCAGCGACCCGTCTTCATCACTGGGCAGTGTACCTCAGTCAGTTTACGTTTGATGTTGTCTACCGGAAGTCAGAACAACATGGTAACGCAGATGTGCTCAGTCGCCGTCCCGTTCAGCCAGCTGATGATGAGCAAGTAGTGGATGTCCGGGTTAGTAAACTTTTTGCAGAAGAATTGGATCATCTTCCTGTCACTGCTGATGTCATAAGGAAAGCCACAGCAAAAGACAAGCAGCTTATGCGAGTCAAGCAGTACCTAGTTTGTGGATGGCCAGCCCATTTACCACAAGCTGACAGTGATTTGCAGCAGTTTTTCATGCGTCATCATGAATTAACAGAAGTTTAAGGCCTACTGTTATGTGGAATCCGTGTCGTCGTGCCGTCGTCCCTACGCAGTCAGTTTTTGTCGAAGCTGCCGAGTGTCATTCAGGCGTCGTCTGAATGAAGTCCCTTGCTCGTCAGTTCATATGGTGGCCTGGAGTGGACAAGCAGATCGAAGAAACATGTTCGTCGTGTCAACTCTGTCAAGAAAACAAGCCCAGACCAGCAAATGCACCACTGCATCCCTGGCAGTTTACGGAACGTCCGTGGCAGCGCCTCCACATGGATCTTGCAGGTCCTCTGGAAAACAAAATGTGGTTGGTCATCGTGGATTCCCATTCCAAGTGGCCAGAATTCTACTCCATGCATAAGGACACCACTTCAGCCGCTGTCATCAGCAAGTTAGTGGACGTTATCTCACGATTTGGGCTCCCCGAGCAAATCGTGACAGACAACGGACGCCAATTCACATCAGGTGAATTCGGAAAGTTTTGTGAGAAAAACGGCATAAAACACATCCGTGTTTCAGCCTACCACCCGAGGTCAAATGGAGAAGCCGAACGTTTTGTTCAAACGTTTAAGAAGGGGACGAGAGATGATGACGTCACAGTCGACCTTCGCCTCGCCAGGTTCCTCTTCGAGTACCGTGCCACTCCTCACGCCAGCACCGGTACCAGTCCAGCCGAGCTCCTCCAGGGAAGGAAGTTACGTACCATTCTCGACCTCGTTCGTCCGTCTGTCAAAAACAATGTTGAAAAAGCCGTAACCCGTCAAGAATCCTCATTCAACGATCATGTCAAGTTCCGTCAGTTGGTATCAGACCAACCCGTTAGGATTCGCACTTTCTCTAAGAATGAAAAAAATGAACTCTTGGAAAAGTCATCCGTCAACACAGCCCAGTTACGTATCTCTGTGATGTTGGAGGACGTCAAATGAAGCGTCATGTCGTCCACATCCGTTCTGCCGCCCAGCGTCAAGAACAAGATCAAGTTCCAGCAGCACCGCCGGCAGATCCTCAGCAGCAGCCTGAATCCAATGATGAGTCTCAGGTTCCCCCCAAGCGTTATCCTCAGCGTCAACGTCATCCAGTCAACTACAAAGAGTAACGTGTAAAATAAAAAGGGAGGAAATGTCATATTTGTTATTTAGAATATTATTCTAATGTTTGTTAATGTCCAATTTAAGATAATCTGTTATCTATAAAGTTGTCTCGGTTCTTGTCGTTGCCGTCTAGTTAATTGGCTATGTCTCAGTATCCTGTCTCAATGTATGATTAGTCACAATATACATAATAAGTCTGATTTGTCCAAGTCATGATTTTGTCCTTGTACACGTTCTCTGCCCTCGGCAGACCACTCTCAGAGTCCAAGCTGTGAGCACAAACTTCTCTCAATAAACTGTACATAGTTAAACCAGGCAAACAACCCATGCGTGTCACCTCGCATCTTATTTTATTAAGTTTCATCTCATGTCCATGAGCAGCAAACATTACACTTATTGGGCATAAATTACTGGGCCCAATATATATGTACTGACTAGCTTGACGAATCCATGTTAATGTCGTTATGGATTTAAATTTCTTCCACGTTGTATTACTAAATTATTTTATTTGGATATTTGTGCTTATTTCCTACCACCTAGTTTAAATTGATTGTGACAAATATTTTCACAAATATCCTTTTACAACGGGATTTAATTTTCCATGCAGCCGGCCAAAGGTGATTTGTTACAGAACGTTGATTTGTAGCCGTGAGGTCTTCTGTCATGAAGCACTCTGCTACAAAATCATCTAATTGTCAGTCCACTAACACTTTAATAAACCATATTACAACCTAGAGCACCAAAGCAACTACACGTTAATTTCGTGAGATGACAGCAGGGATTCAACATTCGGCGTCTAATGCAGGTAAAAGTATGAAACTGCTGAATGAATTTCAAATTTTAAAGCGGAAATTTAGGATTTAGGTATGTATGTACATATGTATCACTTGTGTATAAAAAATAATTTTGATTATCGGAAATTCTAAGGAAAAGCGGTAGATTATTGTTCATATTTGATTTGGACAAGCAACAAAGCAATCAAAATGGATTGATGTCAGACTTCAACATCATAAGATGCAATACCCCTTGGTTTATCAATATGTCTAATCTCTAGGTACTCTGGCCTTTATTTCCTCATTATTCATATCAATAGTAGGAATAATAAATTTTACCCCTAATTTCTGTTGAACTAACTACGCGCATTTGAGCTACTTCATACCTAACGATAATATTATTTATTAATTAATAATTTCCATGGAGCCTTTCTATGGATTAGAAGTTACAGCTTTGCTGATCTAATTAAAATTAGCTGTTCTAAAGAATTAATTTCTTATTTGAACTTAAAAACTCTCTTTGCAGATATAAGTACAAAACATAAACTGTTTATTATAAAAAATTAATGAACATGTATATTTAGGTACAATTATGTAATGGCGAGTGTAACTAATCGATTGTGTCTTATCCTAACGATCACGGATCACGATATTAGACACACAGAAAGTGTCCCGGTGTCACGACAAAAGGTTCTGTAATGAATGGTGAGTATGTCAAGGAAGGTGCCAAGTAGTGATTCACTACTAGTGAATAGGTTATCACATAAAGATTATATTAACTACCTATGTATAAGATAATAATCCCATCGGAGCTCATATAATTATTTTGAGATCAGTGTTGTTTGGGCATAAAGATACTATGGAGGTGAGATAAAAAATCTAACTAACATATTAATTGGAAGTATGTACCAAACTCAAATGAACTATCGTGCTCTCGGCCAAATGGAATTAAAATAATTATTAGTAAAAACAATATGTTTATTCTAGTCCGATATTCTAAGAATCCAACGCTAGAAGTACATGCTTACACATTTCAAAGCATCCTCCATATTTCGTGACGTTCATAAGGATAATTTAAATTTTATTTCTCTAAAAATCTATAGCAATACTTCAATTAAGGTTCAAATTCTGAAACATATTTATACCGTTTTGCATTTTACATCCCGATTCTGCTTGTAATCTATTGCTGCAATCGATAGTAATGAATTTAAAACAGATTTAAACGAAAAGACTTACAATAAACTTTAAGTGTAACTATTGTTTAGGAATTTTGACAACACTTGGAAAGGAAAGATGTACATGTACAAATGTACTTTGATAAATATTGTTTTCTTTCTTCGCATGTGTTCTGCCGAACAAATTTTAATTTACCGCTCCATAGAATCAATTATTAACAGGGATCTGTCGCGAGAATATTCTCCGCGAAACATCTCTATATTGGAGCGAATACGTAATATCTTGCTTGCGATGGGTTGGGCTACGTCGATTGAGCTACTTGATATTTGGACTTAAATTAAAGATTAAATTAAAGATTAAATTAAATTTAAAATATACATGTGAACAGTATATTCCATGTGACAATTCGTTTTTAAAGTTAATAATGAATATTTCAGTATCAGCAATGAAAATTATGCTATTTACTCATGTATCAACTTAACGACGCATATTCATGAACCGTACCGCCGAGCAAGCTACCTTTAACGAAGATCGCTCGTGCGGCCTGATTTTGGAGCAGTAAGGTGTAAATGGATGTGGCTATGCGGGTGTTTATTTCTTTGTGAATTTTGAAATAATCCGTTTTCTTGGCATAAATAGTCCTAGGAAGTCAACGAGTCTTAAGTACATGTTAAATGCACCATTTTGGAGATCTAGAAAGTAACAAGCCAGTTTAGATTATGTTCTTTGTGTACCAATTTGCATTGTGATTCCAATGACTACGTGATATTATTCTGATATTGGTATTAAATACTTAATCTAAAATATTTGTTTCATTGTAATTAGTTAACGCCATATAGTAATTAATTGACAGCAATCAAATAAATGGTAAGACAACACAATGATGTGATAAAAAAACATTGGAAAATTCAATCTTTTTATCGTGTGAACTTTTAAGCCAAACGTTTGGATTCCGTAAATTTGTTGGCGAAAAATACAACGTGTGATGGTAATAAGTGTCTCTGAAAATCTAAATTGACAATTTCTCCAAAACATTGATCAAATTGACCGCAATGAATAAATCAATCATGTGAATGAAGTTCGAATCTCGACGCCGTATATAATGCATGCAATTGATTGCAAAAATTTATCGGCATAAAGATATGTTCGCATTTGATTGGCTGTGATTAAGTGCTAATGTCCGAAATGTGAAGCTGCAATTTATGTCTCACTTTATAACGTTTGTGAAATGTCAGATGACATGTACGAATTGGAATCTAATAGTGTTCTAATTCATAACTTCATTTATGCAATTGTTGTGAGGAAATGCGCCATACTAATGCACAATTCATAACCATAAAATTATAATGAATAGAGGACAGATTGGTTATTTCTTCTAATCGCTACAACCTGACTTACTAATAATTTAATACCTTCAGATCTATTAATTTTACGAGCGCAACACTAAAGCTTAACGTTATATGCATATTTTGAAAATAGCCACGCTAATGCTTTGTATACGCTATTTGGACTACAAATGGAGTACAAGAATTATTGCTGATCAATATTGTACACTTTACTGACTTAACAGACGATATATTTCAAAATTAATGAAACTCATAGTCAGTTGTAATGATTGTAAATTAACTCGAATCAGATATCTCGATTCAATCAAGATCAATAAATATTTTTCATAAAATCCGTCACGGTAAAGTAATTTTCAGCAAGACCGAATTTTTTACCAAGATTGTGTGAATTTGAGGCACATTCTAGTGACAGTGAAGGGTTTTATCACATTTACATACATAAAAATTCCAAATATTACTCTTGGTTATCATCATTTTGAAGGAGGCATTTAGTTCCCATGCTGTTTGACAAAGCAACAAACGGCAATGTACTATGCGATCAAGATGGTTTGATGCCAGAAGACTTTTCAAACCCGTTAAAATGTTATCGAAAATATTTTAATTGAAGGCCGTAATATGCATATCCGTTGGTTTGTGGAATTATCCAATTGCAGATATTTCCCGCAATGGCTACGATCACAAATGAGTGTGTCTGAGTGAATCAGTCGCCTCATTTGCCTACGTTTCGCTTCGACAATTTGTGACATTATTATAAAGCATACCCACTCATCTTCCTTGAATTAACTAGTGTAATCATTTGAGTTATTTTATTCCGAACGATTATCCATTTTTTGAATTTGAATTTTAAATTCCATATAGCTTATTTATGGATTATTACTGAATGTTTTCTAAAGAACTAATCAGAATCACGTGCCCTGAAATGAATTTATTATGCGAACCTTCAGGCGAATAAACTACGCAAAACATAGACATACAAACGAGTAGAAATTGATATTTTTCATACCTCCACGTGAATTAACCAACCAACCTTCCCTATAAAATTTATACGATGTTTATAGTCATTGACGATTCAGGATTATTGATCTTAGGTTATTATAAATCTAAGTAGTTAATTAATACTGAATTTCACAGATTGTTTTTCTTTGGGAATTCAAATAACAACATACATGTACATATATATAATCTGACTCATCCACATTTGCCGAAATGAGTACATTCGCTACTAAATAAGTATTACCTCATATCGAGTTGATGGATGGGTGTGTATTTATACTTATTGTAAGGTTTCAGTACAAAACATATTGTGAAATAAAGAGTACATTAATACTGAAATTCCAAGGCATGCCAAAAGAAATGCGCAAAGGCACGTTTAGTATTCTTTCGCGTGCGTAGGTGCAAATATGTGAATAGAGTGACACTGCATACAAAGAAAAACTACATTTGTAGTAGAAACAAGTTATTGCAGATAACCTATTGTCTAATCACAGCATTTTCACCGACCATTTTCATCAATATGAATACTGTTGTGTATGATACCAGTGACGTATCCCATGGCTATAAGTTGTAAATGTCACAGAAATTACAAATTAATTCCAGGTATCATAAAATCATTTCTTTCAAAGAAAAGGCTTTGACAAACCGGAGCTAGTGGCTTAGAAACTTGAATATTCGTGTCGATTATTATCCAACCTTTGCTTTACTTGATCGCTATATATTGAAACCTTACAGGTTTAGCGAGAAAACCATAACTAAGGTACAATGGAATTTGGTGAGCGTTTATAAAGTTGTTTATTTCATATCTTAAGTGAACTACATTTGTAGGAAATATTGATTACACTTGAATTCGCTTTAGGACTAAATGGATCTGCGCCAGTATTATTAGCTGTAAGAAATGTAACAACAATGTTCACGTTAGTATTGATGGTTAAGTAGATATGAGAGCTGGAGAAACGGCTTATCAGACCATTATTTTCTCCGGAGAAATATGAGGTTGTTGTTGGTTTAATTGAAAGTGTTTTCAACATTCAAAACAATGCTATTTTTCGGGTACAACGAGAGCATTATGCTTATCTGATTAATTATGCATCTCCTAATTGTTTGAACTCTAGTTGATTTTTTTTGTTTTAAGTTAAGTACCGTTAGTACCGTAGAGGGTACTCTTTATGAACTGTTGTTAAACACTCTATTACGCTTTCGCCGAACCAAATTTGATTTTCGATATGATGACCTATACAGGAGAACCAGCAAATGTATCAATGAGTACATGTATACAAAATCGTGTATGTATCATTTTCTTTTAATTTTTATACAGTATTAAATGGGTGTAAAAGTCAAAATAGCTCTTTAGCGGAAAAACAACATTTGCAGAGATATGAATCTCTGCAATTGTTCTGAAATTGATAATATTGAAAATCAGTCAATGCCGCCGAGGCTTAGATAAACAGCAGATAGTATCACATTCAAGACAGTTCCCTTGATGATTCGCGGGTAGGCAAATGTTCAACGTTTACATAAAACACCTTATACTATCACGCGGGGATGTAGCCATCATCACTCTAAAAGTTGCATTGAGAAAAGTAATATCGAGCTCGCAATCCCATGATAAAACTTGATGTATACAAGTTGATTCCAGGATATTACCTCGGATAGCACACATAACAGCAGCTCGATTTAGTTAAAGGTTGCGGCATCTTAACTGTGCTCTACATTGGGCAAATATACAAAACCTCAAAAAATGAATTACTGGTGGTTCAATGAATTACTCTTGAATATTCAATCTCAACATTTCCCTAAAAATATAATGGATCTCCTTCCTTCCAGCATAGGGATCGGGTTTTTAAATATTCTATTAGTTTAATGTTCCTAACCGGCTTGTGTTCTCTCTAAAGCGTATTCACCTGAAATAAAGATTCCTACATAAGCAGCTATTCCAGATAGGGAGATTCTTTTAGTGAGAAGTACTTCTTAACGTTAATTCGAAGAAATTATATGGCTCACGTTCACTCGGCCAACCCACGTGGCACATGCACTTTCACGGTATATTTAATAAATGGTTTTAGGTAGTAATATTATTCACATGGGAAGTATATTGTGCACTAGTTGTCGGTCCATATACCAAATGAATTCATAAATATACACTTAGATGACTACGTATCATTGCTTTATTGAATATAAAGAACCATGTTTCGAATGTATTTAACTTTCGGTCACTGACGGGTTGCTGCTCGCTCAGCACGAACTATTCACCTAAAACGGGCGTGGCTCATGAGTTCAATAAAACTTATTAGCATCGGAACACTATATTTCACGGCTTCGGTATAGTGAGACACACTCAATTCTATACAAGCGTAGAAGTATAATCTCGCATCTAGTAAAATCACCAAAGTTTTATTTTGTTATATTCGAAGACTGTTCAGAAAAAGTTGTGCAACGATTGTCGTGTGTATACTTTGTCGCAATATTTAAATACACTTATAAAATTGAGATAGGCCAAAACTCCGCAACAAATCCGATCTGAAAAATCAAACCTTTTGGATAGTTAACTGAAAATGGATTTATCCTCAAACCTTTTGGATTTGGTACTAGTATTAGCAGTTACTGCAACCTACTTCAAATGTGAAACCAGAAGCCAAACCACAGATTTTTGGATATTGCCTTTTGAAAACTTTCCTTTAGAAAAGTTGAACAAAGCGACTTATAGCAAAGAAGACATGGAACTGATTAGACAAATCCAGGAGGATTCGAGAAGACCCAGTCCATCGCGTGACTTTGTACTCGATATCTCTGGGATTCTGAACTTGTTTGAAGAATCACACTGCCATGTCGTGATTGATAACTTTCAGAATTTGGATATATTCCCATCGCATGTGGCTGTTGTTCTTAGACGGCTGGAATTGGCAGTTTACAAGAATCCACACCCATTCATTTGGAGGAGAGGCAAAAAGAAGCCAGAGCCGTCCAACTTATTGTGGTTACCTTTCCGAGTTCCATTTGGCCATTACAATGCCAGTCCTATTTATCCCCACGGTTACTACAAACTTGACTGCCAACAGCAAAAATATTTTGGTGGGGCCATGTTTGCCCTTATTCCTTCTATGAGCGGCTACTGCGTCGGACTAAACCATTTTCGATATGCTGTAAAATCGCGACCATGGAACTGTAAAATTCAAATCTTCCTACAAGTGCATCCACGGGTTCTACAGGTTCATCACTACCCGGTAGCTTTCTACGTGGACGTTTCCCCACGCATTAGTCAATCACAGAACCACAATTTGCATAACACAGAAGAGCCTAAGATACCAGAGATTCATATTTTCGTGCAACACGAAAAGCTCACAATTTTGGAGGAAGCTATGGAGAGTGTTCTTACAGAACGGTGGGCATCCTATACGTTTCGTCCGTTTCTTTATAACATTCTCACGTTTCTAGTTACCTTGGGTGACGGCGCTAAGTCAACAAAAGCGTACAGTTGATGTCAACATATTTTATGGAAATATCTTCACTGTGGTTAACCGTCAAACGTCAGCCTGTCGATTTACTTGATCTGGCAAAGTTGCTACATTCCAGTCCGAAAGAAAGTGGTGTTCGGTGGACATTTAAGGGCGCTGGTTTTACAACCCTATTGTTCTTTCTACTGCAAAGGCAAATGACAAAATGCCACAGTAGCGAATGCAGAACACATGTTGTCGGAGGACATCGAAATGCTTCAATTAGTGGGATTGTACCATACGACGAAATATTTGCCAGCGGAATAACGTCATTGTTGTTGTCCATATTTCCCAACTCAAGTGAAGTCGCAAGTACAGATTATAATGTCAACAAAATATGCCGAGATGGCAAACTTTTCATAAATGCAAAATCTGGAGCTCCTAGTCAAGTTCAAATGAAACTGACGGTAATAACCAATTTTCAGCAAGGCCCAAACATACGTCCTCTGAGTTATAACGAAATATTGTCAAACTTAGCGTTTGTAAGCTGCGGTGGTGGACGAGGAAAACTGTCAGCTGGAGTGGATGAATTCTTCAACATTTTTAATACTTCAGTGTGGGTTTGTATTTTGGTGGTTTTGTTTGTAATTACGTGGATAAATCAGCAGTATTTCGTGCCGTCTGGTCATGGGAGAGATTTCGTTTCCTGCATTATCCCTAGTGTTAAAGTCCTCTTGGAACAAGGGGATCCGTATGCATCTAGCTACGAAAAAAATACAAAGCTCCGAATCTCAATGGCAGCAATATTACTTGCTGGGATAGTGTTGAGCAATGGATACAAAAACACAAACGTGTACAATATGATATCTGCAAGGCCGCTGATTCCGTATACAAATATATCGGAACTGGTAGAGGATGATTTTACAGTACTGACATGAATTCAGGAGGTGCACTTTTCATCCTATTTGTTCAAATCATCTAAAGCATTAGCTGCGGACATGCTTCAGTGGACAAGAAGTTTCCACTTGAATACAAATCACATTGTTAATGAATCTGCTGGAATGAATATTAAGGCAAGATCTGAGGTACTTCAGTGGATACGAGCATCCCCCCAAATTGAAACGGATACCGCTCTGTTAAAACTGCAAAACAGCACGACACTTCATAAAAGTAGCCCAGCAATTGTGGCCATGGCGTTTGCTAAAATCATATTGTCGGATCTGGTTAATACTACCGATGTTGAGCAACATAATAAAATTCTAGCTGAGATAGTGCGATTGCAAGAACCCGAGTTGTGGATACAGTTGAAAACATGTAACAAATCTGCAATTGTACTTCCGTCTTTCATGGCAAAGCAGTACGCATGGAAACTATTTCAAAATCATTCCGACAACAGAATATATGTCGGAAATGAGGACTATGGAAATTATTCAGTAACATTTGTGCTGCAAGGGTCCGCCCATCCCAACCTGATAAAACGCATTCACGCACTACACTTTTCTGGAATATGGAATTGGTGGTCAGCCATTTTCAAGAACATAATTCACTTCTCTCCGGTTCTAAAGAATGCAACGTTGGAGGCTCCGTCAATGCAAGGAAATGCATCACTAATATTTTACGTTTTATGCTCAGGAATTTTGCTGGCCATTGTTTTGTATGTAATCGAGATTAAAGAGCAGATTTCTCGGTTTGCTGTTTGTGCAATGTACAAAGTGAAAACATTTGTACTTTCAGCATGTCAGTTTATTAGAAAGTGGAAGATCAAAATGTCATTTAAGCTGTTTTAGAAAATGTATGTTAGTGATCAATCATGAAATGATTTTCCCATCGAGCCGTGAACATATTGCTGAGCATGTGATTAACCATCTTTTCAAATTATAACTACATAGATATGTTTGTATTGCAGTGAATCAGTAGAAATCCATACAGTTCTTTTTGCTTTTATATTATCAATTAACTTATGTTACCTTATCTAAAATAATATTATGTGCAGTACTTGTACTCCGATTGCAAGAGCAAACATCGTTTTAACTCTAGTATATACAGATAATAGAATCATGAGATCATGTGTTACACAAAGTGTGCATACCTAACTAAATATTATTATGTCCGGCCGTATTCAAATATTGTTATTAATTATTATGATATTATAAATGTTAGATATACTATCTTACTATCTTAGATTTAATGTTACGTTCATTAACAAGCAAAAATAACATGTATTATTATATATTGTATGTCAACTTTGTCATAACCAAATGCTTATTATTAACAATTTGATTCCCTGACTTTAGAATTTACTGGTACATAAGCTATCATGCAAACTCAATAAAATTAGGTTCACTGAAGTCTTTCTAGGGAACTATTTCAGCTGAAGTCTGCAAATTGATGACTGAGATATGTTTTTATACCAAATCTAGTGCGCTGATTCGGTTTTTGTTAAACTTTCAAGGGAACACTGGGAGGTGGTTTTTGCAATTTCTGATATCTCTTAACATGAATCAAATGGTATATGTACGTTTATACTACATTGAGGCCGTATATTTTGAATCTGACGTTTATTTAATATGCTCAGAATCCACGTGTAACTCCTAAAATAATACATGTGGGTCAAGTAATTTGACTTCAAATTCGAATTCTGCGTCATAAAATGGGTATGAATCAGTGCTTTTCGGGAAATTGTGATAAGTTTTAAAAACACATACCTATGTATATTTAAATGGCCAAAATTTAAATTTGATTTTATAAAAAACGAACATGATCGAATCGTGATCGACTTAGTATAAAACCATGTTTTTCATTTGAATTTGCGAACTTCACCTCGGGCAGTTCCCTAGTAAGTATCCCATTTCCATAGAAATTGCACATCAATAATCCAATAAACTGAACGAGAATAATACACTTGAATTTCTGTAAACACGTTGCTATCGAATTACCGATCAGCACACCAATCAAATCCAATATGTGTGCTACAAAATTTCGGGATTTCGAAACTATGAAGTGAGTTTCACAAATGAGGAATGTCAAAAGCACAAATGTCGTAAGTAGCTATAGGTTCGGAGAGAACGACTCTAGCCAAACGTTGAATTCTACGGATGATTCTATTACTTCGCCACTTGTGTTTTTACAATAAATGAAAAACAGTTTTTCAGTCGAGGAAAACCGGAACCCCGTGTAAATATGTAAATTTTTCTCACGAGCGTAGTTTCCAAAATAGTATACGATACAGAGGCTTGGTTTCAAATCACTTGAACTTTAACATATACAAAAACATATGCGTGTGGTACTGGCAGACACCAAATTAGAAAGAAATTAGGTTTTTTAATTTGCGAATAGAATATCTGAGTTCTTCAATGCAAAGGATTTACCCTTCTCCATTACTAACGGAAGAAAAAGAAGTCACATTGATTGTACTAGTTTAATTGAACACCGCATAGTAGTAAGTAGAGCCCAAACGGTTTTATCACTTAGTAGGTTTGATGTCCGAAAGGGTAGATATATCTTGCATTAATAATAAATAATAATGAACAATCGTTGCAAGCATACCAAGTTAAATCGTCCTTCATGGTAGCGCTAGTCACTTTCTGCAGCTGTATTAACAGCTCAGAAACCTAAATTTTTAAAAAATTAAGTAGCACTACCTTTCTTGTAAGTTGTGACAGCTAACAAAGTTTATATTAATAAGACAGTTGAAAACAGGTAATTTACGGAAACACATTGAATAAATGTGAATAAGCATGTACAATTTGAAGGACGAAATCTACAATACGGTGTGACTATTGTTTGTTGAGATCCAGGGCAACATTGATGGCATTATAAAAATCACCAATTATACGAAATATCGCTGTTGGGAATGCTCTCACTTTTGGTGATTGTACGTCATTGTGGATGAATTCTTGGACGTTGCGCCCCTGAATATACGAACAATAAGTTATTAGAATCAAAAATTGGTTCGGAATAGAATTTGGTTAGTGTAATTGTGCGATTCAATGTTGTCCAAAGTTCTTATTGAAATTAGCATCAAATTGTCACGAGAAAAATTATATAAATATATTGTAGCCAAAATTGTCGTTGCTGTCATTTATGCAGTAAATACGAAGTAGTTGCACGTATTATACTCACAGCGTATTAATAATTCTTGAAAAATATATAATGCAATAATAGAAATTTTAGATGCAACTATAAACATAATTAATCAACTTTTTGCATAATGAAGAGATCAAAATTAAATAGATTACGTAAAAGAAGCGATCATTATATCTTATTTCACCTGCACAGAGCTTGCACAATCCCGGATTTATTTAATGGGATTACTGGATTCGGATTAGGGATTAAAATTCCCAATCCAAATCCGAGGAATTTGTTTATTCCATTTAATTCAAACTTTTAATCCGTAATCCCAAGAAAGTTTGGGACTAATCCAAATGCTAAATCCCATTTACATTTGGATTATTGTAAATCTTAGTTTTACGATAAAACGATACAAACAAGCAATCAATTTCAATCTTGCAACATTAATAGAATGCCATTGTTTGTTTTTAAAGGGTTTGAAGAAGCAAACATGTATACTGTGCTACCAAAACAAGAAAATATTGCCTTCTATACTATTTTAAAATAACGACGTCATGGCCAAGGGCATTTAACATTTAAAACTGGCAAAGTAGATGAAATGAAATTTACCATAAAATTACAAAAAATAATAGTTACTTACAATCCATCGAGAATTTGAAACAAATGGGGAGATATATTGTAAGAGAGTGTATGTTAGAATCGGTTCACCACACTTCATTGACGCCAAGACACCTCTAAATGTAAGAATATTTGTTAATAATCTAATTGTTCAACTCTTGCTACTAGGCTTATAATCAGCAATGAAAACACTAAAACATTGGTTGGAAGTATATACGAGACTCAAATGAACAAGTGAAAAGTTAGATAAAACAAGAGCCGCCCCAGCGGTCTCAAGACCGTCACCGCTGGCCATAATAGTCCAAAATTATTACTGTGACGCAAATATTATGTGCCATAATAATAGAGCTCAATGTAAATGAATTGACTTGAGTTGAATTTGTTTGTGGTAAATTGAAACAGTAAGACGCAAGTTCACATATTGGTTCTAGTGCAGCAACGAAATAGCTGTATTAATGCTCCTGTGCCTCCTGTGTGCGGCAGGGCCTTCTCCGGTCACTGCAATTGCAGCGGCTGTACAGAGGGTGTGGGAGTAGCGTCAGATGGAGAGCAGTGAGATGGGAATGCAGTTGGGGAACGATGAGATGGGAATAAGAATGTGAACTCGCGTGTTAATGATAAGTTACTGGTTTATTGGTTGCTAGTTGTGAGCGAGCAGAGAGCAGTTCTCTCAATGTGGCTTGCTCACGTCTCTCTCGCACACTCCCTTCCTCTGATGTGATACATGCGCATTTATTAGCTCCGTCGTGACATTAATTACGATGATGACATATTATCTGTTACATAGTTGAGGACTGATGTCATCAGACCTCACTACTTCCCTTCCTTAAGGCCTTTTGGATGGGCGCGCGTAGCGCTGTGTCAATTATAATTTTATCAGTTATCCTAAGACTACACGAACGGGTTATAGGATACAGTAGGTGTGGATCAATCTAGATATAGGTTATTAATACAAATTCTTAATGAATAAAGTGTTTCGGAACGGGTTAAGGATTCTCGTAGCGCGGGTATACAACAGTGTGTTTGGGTGAGTTGTAATGTCTTAACTACAGTTTCTATTGTTAATTGTAATATTGTAATACAATGTAATTCTTATATTATGTACGTATATGCTTTTTATCTTTATTCTCCCTTTCTACTTGAATAGGGTCTTTGACTGGCGGTAGTGCCTAGTCCCACTCCCCTTGTTGGCCAGGAGAAGAGCGCGAAGGTTGGTTGACCGTTGGCTGGCGCGAGGGAAGGGACAAGAATGGGTCAAGACAAAGGACTGATTGTTCAGGACAGGAATAGGGACACCGGCAATGCGGGCGGTGCTGTTGGTTTTATGGTGGGTCATAAAAGTGGTCGATTCTGGGTTCTGTAGATAGGGTTTCTGAATTAAGTGCGGAGTAGTAGTCGGTACTTCTGTGTGTGACCTCAATGGTCCCTATTGTCCACATTGTCCACCGTGGAAGCTGGATAGAAAGAATGGTCACGTTGTGCGTCGAGGCCTATTGTTTCCCGTACGTGTGTGCACGCGGTATGGGTTTGGTCGTAGGGAGTGGATTGCGGAGGGAGTGGTGTTGAAGGGTCTGTGATTGCAATAACTTAAAAGAGGTAGGAAGAGGTAAGCGTTAGTCGAGGAATACTCTTGGTGGAGCTCGGAACTCCTGTCTTTAGGTTGTTTACGGTGTGTTCAAAGAGTCAGAGTGAAAAGGAAGCTCCACGAACTTCAGATAGTGGATCACGAGCGTCGGGAGTTAGTCTGATCACCACACGGGATCTTGTGTTCTGGGGGATAATGTTGTCCAGGTTGAGGGATTTGCCTGTGCCCGGTAAGAAGTGTTAATTCATTATTCTGGGTATATTGACTGTATCTGTGTAGACCTGGGGTTGTTAAGTCGGGGGTTAATGGGTTAAGGTGACGTTTCATGCCGATATAATTGTCTGCAGGGTACTGGGAAACGAATTGGATCACGGGCGTGGTGCGGGTGAGTCCAGAAAAGACGGAGGAAATTGAGAGAGGCGCCTTTGGTTATGTGCGCGAACGGTAAGTAACGTTTGAAAGTCTACACCCTATCACAGACTGCATCGAAATGTGCTACTCTTTTTAACAGTATACTATTTAATATATCTAATCTTGGCTGTGACGATCATGGCGTCTCTGGTCGCCGGGATTAAAGTGCACGCCGGTGGTTCCGGTGAAAGCATGAGCGGTACAGGTGTGATTCTGACGTTGTTTTTGTGTTTGCAGCGGGGAAGCGTGGCTCGGCGAGTTGGTGGAGGAGTACCGGCAGGGAGGTACTGAGCTGTCAGAGCTGGAGAAGCGACAATTGAGTGAGCATCACTGGGAATCTTGGAGGACCCCTGGTTCTGCTTGTCCTATGGAGTAAGTGGGCTTAACTTGCACTGGAATAACAAACAACACGCTAATAAAAATGTAAACCTAAACTAAATTGTATGTATATGGAGATATTTGTAATTGTGAATGGGTTTTCTTTTTATGTATTTTAGGGCGAGGAGGTTTAAGTGGACATGCTTGATTCGCGAGTGTCCTCCGATGAGTGCCAATCCGGGCCTGGTATATGACTCGTCTTGTCCGCAGCATTATTATTTGTGTTTCTCCTGTGCGGAGGAGAACTGGACCACGCAATTGATATCTGGTGTTTGTCGTCTTGGGTGTGCTGCCAGTACACATGAGTTTATCCCTCAAAATTTGCGAGTGGCGCTATATCCGTCTGACTTTCGTACTTCGTTGTGGGCGATGGAGGAACCTTTGGCCTTTCATCTTGCTCGCGCCACTGGACGTGATCGAGACAGAGAGTTACGGCGGTTCCCCCGAGATTTTAATCCTTATGCGGAGATGTCGGCTGCGGTGACGAGGTGCCTTGAAGAGAAACGGCGGGAGGAAGCGGTTGCTGCTGAAGCGCAGGCTCGGGAATTTCTGGAAGTGGTGGAAAGGGAGAACATGGTGGACGTGGGTGGTGACGAAGCCGCGGCGTTATTGGCACAACGTACACAATGCGTGTACGCTTCTTAAATGAATTGAAAACAAATCATATTATAGTAATGTTCTTTGTCGATGATAATGAATTTCGGCTTTATTTAATGTAGTTTTTAATTTTTGCTTCTCTGTTTGTGTTGCTTTGTCGGTGATGTGCTCGGAAATGTCTTGGAGAAAGCCTCTGTTTCGGCTGTCTCGCTTCTCCCCGCGTGTTCCTTTTTGTGTGGAGGTGGGTATGGAGAAAGTATTTCTTGCCAGGGACTTCGCCGTATTGTCTCCTTTTGCCCCAGGACGCCGTTTGCGTCGTGCGGTAGCTATTCTGGAAAAGATACTGGTAAAGAGACTCAAGGAATGGTTAAGTCTTGGAAATGCGCTTGTCGATTTTGTGACATTGTGAGAGCTTTTACTTTCGTCATACTATTACAGAAAACGAGCGAGCTTTAATGAATAATTATATAATGCAGGTAGTGCTGCTTATTATTTTATGTTCGTTATATCTAGAGTCTCATCTCTAAGTGCATATTAATTATGCGACGAGGCGATATGGAGAGCAGATGCAAGAATTTGTCGTGACGTGCCTAACTAGAGTTATGTTTCATGGTTTTCATCAACTTTTCTTGCCTAATTGAAAGATTGGGGACTCATCGTACCTTGATGATTCCTACTTCCTTTCACTCGTATGGCAGGTTACTTCAATGAATGTTTGAGTACACCAGTGAATGTGATCTAGATCTTATTATTATAAGTATATGATGACGTCATACTTTCTATTACTCGATAAAATCCGCATGAGCCTGTTTTCTCCCATGTGTTTCGTCAACTGTTTCCATCTTCTGAATGGGCCGTATGTATTAGTGGAGAAAGTAAACTCTGATGATTATCAGTTTGCTCCTAGTGTGGCGTTTCTGAGTAGCGAAACCGGCGGAGAAGGTATAAGCGGGAGAAAAACTCGACCTATTACATTGCCCCAAATTATCGTCGTCGTCCGTGTTTGATTTGTATATGATCTAGTTGGGGTTTTTCACCAAGATTGTGCTGATGTGTGCCAGGGAGTACTTACATTGTACTCTAGTGTTTGGTATATCGTACCTTGTATCTATATGCCCAGACAATGGTGGAGAAAGTTTCATAACAATCAACAAAATATATTCTTGGGGCAATTCAGGTAAATTTTGGACTGCAATTTACTATCTTCCCGAGACTATTTATTGGATCTAGATTTCGTTTACCAACGGAGCTTCTTAGTGTGACTTTTGGTGTGACTCCAATCATCACATTACAATATGGTGATAGTGAGCCCATTCGTGTGAAGAGAGCCGGTGACAACATATACGATTGCATTTTCACCGATTGGCGAGGTTATATTGGTTACTTGGTCATATTCGGCCCTGGCTTTTGTGTTAAATATATGTAAAAAGTGGAAACAGATGCAATGTCCAAAGGAGCCTACTGGAACAATCGGTTATCTGCTCCTGTGTGATCCTCACCTTGGGTCTGTTTTAAAATGTGTCAAAACTTTCAGGGTTGGAAAATACAAAATGTCGTTGGGTAACTACAATACGAATGTTTGTTGTGTTGAATGAAAGTGAACAGTACCTGTGTTCAGCTTTCTCTCGATATGAGTATATGATATGCCTGACTTCTGGTATGTCTGGTATCTAATTTTGACTTCTTCTAAGAATATTCTTGTTACCCCGTGTATGCATTGGTTATTAGGGATAACCATCACAACTGGTGATTATTTCCTAGTCCGTGTTATTTAGTGACCGAATGGAAAATAAGGTGAGTGTCACACCGTGACTTTATTCCATGACAAATAATTACTCTAAATATCTTGACATGATCCGACAATTTTCGTCACCGCCAACAAGCAAAATCTATGAGTGCCCTTGTAATATGACTGATATAATTGTGGAGTTCATGAAAGTTGACCCCAAATCTGGCAGAGTGCCGACTCGCCGCCACGAATCACATGAGGTGCCTTGGCTGAATGCCGACTTTTTGTTTTGGAGAGAAAGTGGTAATTCTTTCTCCAAGTTGTGACTCAGTGATTCTGCTTGTGGACTAGGTAAAAGCCGTGTTTTATTTTCGATGTTTGCCGTGATGGATGATGGATAGAAACTTTGAAGTAACGTCTGCGTATGACTTTTGTGTGAGTATGCGTGATATGAGTGCGATGATAACTTGGGACAAGATGAGACATGCTGTATTTTGTGGTTGACTATCTCCGGTGCCTCTATACCTGTGTGCATCTGAGAGATCTCATTTTCTACGTTTATACCTTCCTGATTCTGGGTTAATCCTGAGGATTCACGAATTTTTTCCACAATTTCGAATCGGGACTGAATTTTGTGATAGTGAAAGGCCTACGAATTTTGTTTTAACTTATTGTCGTAATTTGTGAAGGATGACTTGATGATAGACGAGAAGAGCACTTGATTGCCGGTGCGAATTGCGTGACGTGCCAGGTGAGCATTAGCGTGAAGAGAAAGTTTCCTGGATTCTTTGAAAGCTATTCTAGTTTCTATTGATGCCATTGTGTGTGGCGACATTGGTATCTTTTAAAATGATCCGAGTATCTTGCCTGGCATTTTTTGTTTTCCAGATTCGTTTCTTTTATGGATGCGATGGCTTTTCCTACTTTCCGATGAGGAGTGCCTGACTACCAATTGATAGAGATGCTCGTAAGATCTTTCTCGAGCCGTGGTTCGCGTTAACAATGATATGAATTCAAAATGACCCGCGACTATCTTGCCGTGCGTTTCATATTTCTGAAGTGTGCTTTCCCTATTTCCTACTGCTCTGTTTTCTATTTTGCTAGCAAGCACTTGTGCTTGTGCACCTTGTGCTTCTGAGCATTCAGCTGGAGTACATACCTTGTACCACATGCTTTGTGCGCGTTGGTTTGTCTGTGTCGAGTTACGGAATCAATAAAAATGTGACTGACCTACTGAGCCCTTTACTATTTGAAGCGCTTTGGGTGTGTCACGAGTAATCGTGAACCGTTTAAGACAAGAATGTAAGTGTGCTTTTGTATTTACGACGTGTCCGACTTAAAAATAAAATTCAACCTGAGCCTTAACGGTGAGTGTAACTGGGTGATGTAATGTCGCCTCTTAGTATTTTTCTTTCCGTGATTACCTATGTCAGAAAGGAACAATATACGTCTGGCTGTAGTGGGTAGAACACTAGTGCAATTTTCTACTGGTGCCTTTTTGTAACTGATGGCCAAACTAGCTGTAAGTTTCTATACCAGCCGTGAGAAAATATAAATGAATTTGATGTTTGTAATGACGTGTTTTATTAATGAGCCCTTATAGTAGGGTGCCTTGCGCTTTCTCTACCTCCTGAACGTCGAGTGCGTTACAGTTCATTTTCCTGGGCTGCCAGTAATATTTTCATTGATTCTTGTTGTGCTTCTGTTGTGACCCCTTAATTAAAGTAGTTACATTATACTTGTTATTTTGGGTTACTCGTTCAATGAACGGTGCAGGATTATGATCTGCGTGAGCCGTGCGTATTATTGGAATATTTATATGATTTTGGAGGTGTAAACTAGTGTGTCTAACCGTTTTTCTGTAAGGGCCCTATATTCTAGAATGGATTCGAATTTTCCCTGCTTCCCAAAATGCTCGTCGTTGACCTAGGTGGAATTGGAAAATCTGAACTCGCTTAAATATCGTATTATGCCTTGTGTATTGCTAAATGAATCGACTCTTCGTTGTTCCTGAATTTTCTTAAGTGGAAGGTGAATCTTTCGGAGAAGAGCAATGTCGTTTCAAAACCGGTTTCAGTGCTCGAATTTAACCAATTTTCGTAATGCTCCTGGTTTCATGCATTGTCGCTTTTCTAGTGGCCTCAGTCAATTGGAATGACTATCGTGAGTGGCATGATACGTCTTTCGTATTTTCTACCTACTTTTTACAATCTCATTGTAGCTGCATGTTACCTGTATGCAGTATTGCCGTTGTTTACTGTTATCTTTATCGCATTGTTGCGTCATTTCTACTTGTTTGCTTGGACGTCGAGCGTTGGATACTTGAAGTCAATGAGATTTTCGGACTGTGACCTGTTTTTGATGTTATGATGTTGTGTGGGTTCAACTATATTGTTACCTGCATGTAGTGTTGCCGCTGTTTACCACTTGTTTCGTTGTTCTAGCTAATTATCCAGATATTACGCTACAATACTTGATGTCAACGAATTTTCAGACTGTGACTCTTTGTAATACCGAAAAGACTATCATGCGTCTTATCTAATTATCTGTTGTGGCCGAGGACGAAAATTTTGAAGAATATGCTCCATGTTCATGGAGAATCGTGGCGCATTTCTCGTGATTACCGGTGATTTTGGAGAAAGCAGAAAACGTGTTGTTAACGATCATAACATTTTTGTTTCATGACAGAAGTACCTTTTCTGTGCACGACTTTTCTGTAAGCTTGGTTAGAATGGAAGCAACTTGATTTGCTGATTATTTTGTGCTGTTGGAAATTTTGTGTTCTTGAAAATTTTGTTTTCTTGAAAATTTTGTTCTCTTGTAAAGTTTGTGCTATTTAATTTCAATGTGTACGTATTTGCACTGCGTGTTGTTCTGAACGCTATAGTTGAGTAGTACAAATATAATGAGAAACTTGAATTACCAAGTGTAATAATTTTTTATCGGCATGATTTTTTATTTTTTATCATGTAGTTTGAAATGAAGTGAATAAACTGAATGCTTAAGCAAGATAATAGTTGTGGGTGCTGGAGGAAAAGTTTGTTATTTTTTGAGGAAGTGAACAATTGAGGGTTACAGCTTCTTTCCAGACGTACAACCTGCGTAGTGCAATGCAAGCGCACACCGTATTTCAAATGTTCGGTAATCATGGAAATGGTTGTTTGGATGGGTGAGGTGATGTGAAAAAGCAGAATTGCGTGTTACTGACCAATGACATGACAGTTACTTTTCAGTCGTACGTGCCTACGGAGTGCAATGTAAGTGTACACTGTGAGTCAATGCTCGGTAAACAGGAAATCGACAGAGAGAACTTATGTTGCATAAATCTAAAAAGCTTACGTGCTTGAGTATTGCGATCGCAGCTTGGCATTAGTCACTAGTTTTTTATGCTAAATGCCGGTTTTAAGTGTTTTGTTAGTAATCGGGCTTGATTTTCGTGTGCACGTTTCCGGTAGGGGCTTGACCTGTTGGTCCGTGTTCGATTGGTTATGCGGAGAGACTCACGCAGTTTGCAGAACTTTAATCGATAAAAGAATGGAAAGTAATTATGGAGAATATCAGAATTATTCAGTTTTTTGTTTTTTTTTGAGTGCGGAATGAATCAACGCATTGTAGGAAATTTTTATTTTACTGAGCTTTTAAATATTGTAATTGTAGTAAGTTCTTGCGATGTGATCGAACATAAATTGGGGGATTTGTAGGAGGAATGTGACTGGTAATTTCAAGCTTTATATAAAACCCTATTTTTTTGTTAGTCCCTATCGTATGCGTTAGGCCGTGTGACTTTATGTTTCGGCATTTGACCTATGCTCGTTCACGTAAAATCTTTTGGGTGTTAGCTGCAGTAAAAATTAGTGAAGATTCTGTGTGGTTAACAAGCTTGCTTCCAGGAATGTGCTTATGCACGCAGTTCATTGTTGTGTTTTGTGAATATTTTCTACTACTTGAATGGAAAAAAAAATTGTTACACTGGTAATTAGGTGTGTTGCACATACAATTTTACAATGTGCTGAGCGTGACTGAAAATGTTTGATTGCACTGTACATGAAATTCTAGAATTTTAGTTGACTTTTATTTTTTGTGTAAAGTTGTAATGTTGTAGAACTGATTACAAAATCGTAGCGTCTGGACGGGTTAATCTGACCGTCATTTTTAAAGAAAAATGGTCATTTTTAAATAAAGAAAAACTCAAATTATTGAAATTTTTACTGAGAAATTGGAATTTCATGACAATTTCATGGCATTTCCTGTTTGTGGTCTTTTGATTTTTGGGAGAGGCAAAAAGTCACAGTCTGTAAAATTACTTTTCTGTATTTCTTAACTTCTTTCCTAATTTTGTTTTTTCTGTTTTGGTGGACTTATTATCCTATTTGCTATCCATGCTTCTGCGTGTTTTTAAATGTAGAACTAGTTTGTGGCTTTACTAGCGACAAAGCGTTGGTGGTGTATTAGTTACACGTAAGATTCACCGTAAGGCTCATTTTGTGAATGTATTAGGGGGATCGTGAGATTCCGTAGACGACATTTTGACCGTAACTTCGTAAATAATAGTACGTTTGATATTTCGGGTTTACATGGTTCTATTGCCCTGCCCGACTGTCATGCTTTCTTTTTCTGTGTTATGCTTGCCATTGTATGAATGAATTGATTGATTGTTAACCTTGTTTTGTAAAAATTTTTAATTAAATGCCCATTTTCTTTGGTTATTTGTGCTCGTTTTCATGATTATGATTGCTCTAAGCATTGCTAATAAGCTTTTGATTATGCTGCTCGCTCGCTGCTCTGGTTAATTTTGTGGAAAGCTCTTGTCACTTGGCGTTATTATTAAGCGCAACGCAATATTAATATGCTGGCAAAAGTAAAAGAAAATTAGAAGTCTTACTGGTACCGGTCTTTTTTTAGTTTTTTGGGGAGTTTCCGTAGTTTCGCACACCTCCACAATGTAGTCCTCCTTGTTGGCTTCCTCTCAGTATCCTCTCCTGGTTGGTCGGAAAGCATTGTTCGACGAAAAATTGCTATTACTTATGTATAACAAAAAAATCTTTATTAGTTTCTTATGATTTCATAGATTATGGGGATTGGTCAACCTAACTTGTGTAGCGTTGCATGGCTTCGTATATCTAAGTTGTTTTTTGTTCGTGAAACCAGGTAATAGTTAATTGATTGTAAAAACTATAATTTTTGACATGTGGATTTGAAATTTATATAGTTGATGGAGGGGATATATACGAGTGTGTGCACCAAAAATTAGAGTTATCGCTGACCTCGCAAGCAGTTAGAATTGGTGTCAAATGTCACCTGTCATTATGCATAGAAGGTACCCTACCATGTAATAGTCAATTGATTATAAAAATTGTAATTCTTGACATGGAGACTTGAAATTTGTAAAGATGATTAAGGATATGTGGGGGAACGCGTACGCCAAAAACTAGAGTTGTCGTTGACCTCGCAAGCAGTTAAAATTTGTGTCAAAGGTCAATTAGAAACTACCATAAGACATCTTTGTAAAAAAAAAAAACACTTCATATTGTAAGAATAGAAAGCCGGTGCTTTGAACGCGTCTGTTTATTTGTTTTGGGGCTAATTGAGAAGGAATGAGAATTTTGTTGGAATGGGTCTTTTTTTTGTGCTCTAACGACTTGGTTGTCCATGCTACTTTTCTTGCTCCTCTGGCATATTATAACCTGCTTCTTCTTTGCTTTGCTCCTCGTCTTGTACTTTCCTTTCTTATATTACAATTCTCATGTTTGGCATGGCTTATTGCTATGTGTCTGTTCTTCTGAGCTGCTTATTTACATCTTATATTAATTACACTTTGTACATTTCGTTTTGGAGAGAGAGCGAACTGTGTGTTGGAGAGCTGACTGATTTTTTATGACTGGGTGTGTCTTACTTTGTGCTGACATGGACTTTTTGTGGCACTTGTAATTTTCTTGTGATATGAGCTAGCGAGAATATCGTGAGAACGAGAGAAATAGTGTTGACTGGAGAAGTAAGCTTTACTGTGTGTCTAAATGCGGATGAAATTAATGTGACAACAAAAAATGAAATTGAAAGCTCGTACTGTTCTGCTCGATATTTTTATAATTTTTTGCTTTTACGCCGTTGCTGGTCCCTGCTTATCGTTGTTGTGTCTTGATGGGCATTCGTGGGGCTGATGTCCCCTCTTGTTACATAGGAACACAGTGAATCTTCTTCACTTCCAGCACTCGGCCGGATGTGCGTTTTGCTATCACAAAAACACATTCTTGCGGGTCTTTATGATTGGTGCTATTGGTAACAAGAGTGGAGTCGGTTCTAGATTTGCTCCCAATTTGTGGTCGGACTTTTCTTCTAAGAAAGTCCTTTTGACATGTTGTGCCTATTCTGTCTCTCTTCGAATTTTTTGAATGTTTCTGGCTTGGAAAATATATTAACGTTTTCCATCGAGCTGGCTGAATTGCCGGTGCTCGTTAGCGAACTATTTTTACTCCGGTATGGCCATGGAGGGGTACACTGAGGGAGACTGCCTTGTTTTGTGTTAGCACTAGCCTTTGTGTTTTGAGATAATTTTAAGTGTTCCGCAACGGAACTTATCATGATCGCTAGTGGATCAA
This sequence comes from Sinella curviseta, assembly GCA_004115045.4. Lineage (NCBI taxonomy): Eukaryota > Metazoa > Arthropoda > Collembola > Entomobryomorpha > Entomobryidae > Sinella > Sinella curviseta. Next base: position 180,899 of record RBVU03000010.1, on the reverse strand, counting down.
ACCCGTAAGTGCCTCTCTGATTATCTAAATTGTTTTTTAATAATTTTATTGGATTGGCCGGGTGGCCATTGATGCTAATCGCATTTCTTGACATTATTTCAGACATGCGGGTTTGAGCTGGTATGCTAATTTCAGACAGGTTGAAGAACCCGTACTGTATTTGGTACAGTGTAATAATTGAAATTGTAAGAAACTGTTCGAGCTGTACTATAGTGGGGTCTGGATTTTCTTCTGAGGCGATTACCGCCCGGAAATAAAAAACGAATCCGGATAAAATAGCTAGGATTCTGTCCCTACTTTCAGTGTCGGCGTCGTGATTTACCGGAGACCAGTAATTATGGAACCTGTCCATTTTTCTTTCTAACTTTTAAGATTTTCTACTTTTTTCTTTCTGTCTACCTTGTTAATGCCCCGTACTTGTGACCAAAATTTTATGCTCTGGAGGATGTTTCTATCACTTTTTATATAGCTGTATTTTGTTAATATGGAAAGCTATGAATACTAATTTTCATGTATGCAAGAAAATAGGAAGAGCGAGAAAGAATATTTGATGCAATTTCTTTTACCTTTTACTGTTGTGTCCTAGGGATGTAGAAATGGTGGGAGTTGAAACTTTTAATAACGACTTGCGTTGAAACTGGAACTAAACTGCGGAAATGTTTTTTGTTTCTTGGACAATATTTTTATTTTTAGTTTGAAACTGTACTGAAATTACTTAACTACAACAGATGTATCTTATAATGTCTGATGTTTAGCACTTTTTCGTGTTCTCACTTTATTTTCACAGCATGTGATCGTCTACTAACTTTCTTACTGCTGTTCCACTTTGTTCTCGCTTTACCCCAGTGAGGGTAGTGTCTGGTATTGTCACTAGCACTGCTCTCTCTCTTGTTTGAAGTAATTTGTGTTGTTGTTCTCTCCAGTCTACTTGTTGCTTGCTTTGCTTCGAGATGATGAGTGACTCGCTCTTCGCACTTGTCACTCTACTTTACTCTGTTACTAGTATACCTACCGTGCTAATATGCTTCTAATATATATTACATAATTTTCTTTATTCCTGGGTGCTACTGCTATGTGTTATGTAATTACTTTTTACTATGCCAGTATGTACAATGCCGAGTCGCTTTCTTCCCTTTTCTTGTGGTGATCTCTTATACACTGGAGATTGCTTTGTTCTTGTTGTCAGGCACATTACTGCTATGCATCATTGCTTGCACGAACTTGTCTACTGCTGAGAAATTTTCCATCTCTATTCCTTCGATATTTTTAGCGTCGTTCGTCGTTTTTGCTTGCCTTGCGTTATGAAATTTCTGTTGCATCACTCTTGCTGGCTTTGTTGGCTGGTCGGTGTCGATGGCTGTTATTTTAATCTTGCCTAAGTTATAACCTCTCAAATCTTCGCTGAACAAAGTAAGGAGTTTTGACCTTTTTAACCTTTTCAACAGGATGTAGAGTGCCATAAAAATTGCCAGAAGTAAAAGGATGATGATTATTATTAACGTACAAAAAATCCAGTCAAAGCTATTTTTTGTGCTTACTTGCTCATGTGCGTTTGCTATGGGTAATCGTGAGATTAGTAATGTGAAGACTCTTTGTGCCAGCGACATGGGATCTATTACTTGTTTTATTTTCTCTAATATTTCTTTTCCTTTCCACACCAGGATTCCTATGACAATTATTATGATTATTATTGTGGTCATGTTTGTATATGAGAAGTAATGTACATTCTTTTCATGAAATGATGGTTCGTAAGGTTCCGCTGGTGGAACTACAGGATCAATGATTGGAATTTTCTTTGTCCATTCATTATCTACAATTGCCGTAATATTATGAAAAATTGAGTGCTTATTTATGAATGCTGCGTCTGCGTTGTATCCCCATTGTGCTGCTATGTGATGCGTAATACTAATTTCTGCTTCGTCGTTATCTTTTAAGCAGGGTACTCTGGCTTGATAGTTTCGCTATCTATCTTAATTTGACAGTCACATTTTAATTTCACGTTAATAATGCCTATTTGATTTTCTGTGGAAATTACCTTGTTGCTTTTTCCTCTGCATGCTACTGTGAACGATGAGTTGGGGTAAATAATACCGAATTCTTTTGGGGAGACGGACGTGATGACTGGCTTTTTTAAGTTGTGTGAACTGCACCTAAATGAGCATGCATTTCTCAGATCCGTAACTGTTGATTTCCCTAGCAAACTGAATTCTAAGCATGTTTTGTCATGTGTAACTTGTGTGGGGTATTTTGATACAAAGCAGAGTGGAGTCGTCATGCAAGTTTCTCTAGCTTGCCTGGGTAAAGTCATGATTTCTTTTCCGTTTTTCTCTACAATAAGATCTTCAGCCACGTTTACTGTGCAGATTTTTTCTTGATATAAAAATGGTTGGGGTGCCACGGTATATAATGCGTATTTATGCCCTGCCGTGATATGTGGGATATTTATTTTCATTATTATCGTTTTCTCCGAAAAATAGCACGTAGTCGTCGCTATTTGCAAGTAGGTATGTATGTCTCTAATTTTTATCGCTAAATCGTATCCTTCTTTGTTCAGTTCTGCTTCTATTTTTTCCAAGTCTTCTTTTAAGGCACCTGTTTCTATTACTACCGTCGGAACTTGTCTGTTGCGACATTGTTGCACGAGTCTCAAAAAATTAATACTTACTGCTACTCTAAAAATCATTTTCGTCGTAATCGAATGAATGTCTACCATTGTTAACACTTTCTGACTCAATTCTGAAGCTTCTTCTAGTGCTTGTTCCACTTTAATTTCATTCTTGTTTATTTGTGTGCCTACTACATTTTTCAATTCGCTTGAGTAATTGTGAAATATCTCTTTGTTTTTTACCGATGCTTCATGCTCGACAGTCAACTGTGACTGGAATTTCTCTGCTAGTTTCTCTAACTTTTCATTCTTAACTGCCAGATTATTTACCTCGCTATCTAAAGCCACCCCGCAGCACCAGTTAAAGGGCTCGGCGAGCCATTCAATGGCCCTTGGCTTCCTATTAACTTTCTCCTCTTTCTCTAATTCTATTAAGTGAGGCAAACTGTGATTTAATAAATTCAACGTATGTTCACTGAGACTCTTTACATGGTCAAAGATATCGCACGTATCGGGTTCAAAATTACAAGTGTAGTTGCTTAAAAATTCGTGCGTGATTGGAATTTCCGTTGAATATAGTAATACTGTCGATCCCTCGTAAATGATTTTTTCGTGTTTTGTGGCTCTAAAACCTGTACTCAACTTTATTTCGTCTGCTTTGTTTGGCTGTATGAAACAGTATAAAAGCAGCACCAGCTGCAGCCTGGTAAATGACATTTTAATCATTTTCACTTCTGTACTATTTCACGTATGCTTTGCTGTGTGATCTGAGATGTGTACCTGTCCTCTGAATTTTTAAATGAAAAGACAATTCTGATTACCTGCTATGACTCCTATTACCCCTGTATCTGAGATTGTAATTGTGCGTAGGGAAGACTTCCTCCGTATCTAAATAATCTGAGTATTCACTATCTTCACTAAATTCCACTCTGTTATGTGGTTCAGCTTGACTGCTGGTATGACTTGAACTTTTCAAAATAGATTTCAACTTTGATTGTGGTGTAGTGTTGCTGCTGCTGCCAGCTTCTTGACTAACTGTTACTTTTTCTATCTCTGCAAGATGGGGAGTTAGAATTGGCATTGCTTGGGAATCCTGACCTTCACGCGTGCATTCATTGTTTACACTTTTTGTCATTGATTGAGTTTTATTCATTAAGGCCGGAATTTCCTGTAGTGGTGATTGATTAATTGATTCATCATCGTCATCCTGTTTTGAATTATTTGTTGCTGTTATGGTTGGTGACTCAAAAATGCTCTCATCTCTTTCTACATACCTACTTAACTTGCTGACATGCGTCCATAATCTTTGTTTTCGTCGTTTGGTGCTATGCTCTACTAGATAATTTACAGGAATTTTTTCACAGCGTCGAATTACACTCAGTGGGCCTTCTCGTATACAAAGAAGCTTTGATGGCTTGTTTTTCTTTCTAGCAAAGCGCACTATAAGCACTTTGTCGCCTGGCTTAAATTCTTCATGTCTCCTCTTTTTGTTCATATGCTTTTCCATCGTTATTTGATTACTGAGCAACATTTTTTGTGCCATGTTTCTTGCTACATTCCATCTTTCTTCTACGTCGCTTACAAAGCCATATTTATGTGAGCCATAAAGAATTTGTGAGTTGATAAGTGGCTCATAACCATAAACAAGAAAGCTTGGTGAATATCCTGTTGACTCTGAATAAGTGCTATTTATAGCAAACTGAATGTATGGTAGGTATTTATCCCAATCTTTTGTGTGCTCTGCTACTACCGCTCTCAGCTTGGTGTTTATTACATCGTGTGATCTCTCAGCTATGCCTATGGAACAAGGATAATGCAGCATGCCTACTTGGTGATCTACTTTTAAAATGTTTGTTAAATCTTTTATGAGCTCTGCAGTGAAATGAGTGCCTCCATCAGTCTTAATGGATATGGGGTTACCAAAGACCAAAAATATTTTTTCTACGAGGAATTTTGCTACCTCTTCACTCGTTCCATTTGTGAGTGGACTTAATATTATATATTTTGAGAATGTGCAGGACGCAGTTATTATGTATTTATGATTTTTAAGAGATCGCGAGAATGGACCTTGCAAGTCTATTTGCCATGATTGTCCTGGTAGCTCAGGAACTTCATTAAACTGATATAAACCTGACGTAAGCTGACGAGATGCTTTTATGACTTGACACTTTTGGCATGATAAAACATAATGTGTTATTTGAGCCTTCATTTTCCTCCAATAATACCTATCCGAAATGAATCTTACAGTTTTCTTGATTCCTGGGTGGATTAATGCATAATCATGGATTTCTTTCAGTACGTTTCTTTGTAGAGTTGTAGGTAAGTAAGGGACCATTTTTTGCATGTCAGGTCTTTTATAGTATAAACAGTCATCGATGATGACGAAATATCTCTCTTTTTTAGTGGTATTGCCTGCCATGATTTTGGATTTTATGTCGAGTACCATAGGATCTGTATTTTGTTGCTGGATCAATATGGATGGTGGCAATATAGAAAGTTTATGATTATCTTTATTTTTCTCGTCTTCGCCTTGTTGAATCGTTTTAACTGAAAATGTCGGGTCATCTTCAAATTCGGTATCTACGGCTCTTGGCTCATCTATGGGGTCCCTACTTAGAGCGTCAGCTGCTATTTCCGCTCCTTTTTGTATGTAATTTTTCCTATGTCCCATGTTCTAATGAAAAGTAACATTCTCAGCATATTATGTGGAAGATGTTCATCACCACTTTTGTTGCGTAAAATGTGGGTGAGTGGTTTATGATCTGTTCGTACATGTATTTTCTCGCCATAAATGAGATGCCTAAATTTTTTAAGACCATGCGTAAGTGCTAACGTTTCTAATGCAGTGGCTGAATAGTTTCTCTCGCTTTTCGTTAGCGACCTTGATGCAAACGCAATTGGCTTTTCAATTCCGTCTTGTTCTTGCAGCAAAACGCTACCTAGCCCTTCAAGGGAGCCATCAGATTCAATGATGGGTGGTGTGGAATTTGGAATAAAATGGTTTAGTCTTGCTGACTCTGTCAATCTTTTCTTTATTTCATCATAAGCTTTCTGATGTTCCTCTTTCCACTCGAACTTTCCTTCGCCTTTAGTGAGCTTTTCTAGTGGTTTGCTGAGTTTTGAATAATTAAGGCAAAATTTTCTAAAATAATTGAGAAATCCTAATTGTCGTTCGCATTGTTTTCTTGAACGAGGGGGTGGGAGCTTTTTTACTGCTTCCATTTGCCTTTCTGAAATTTCTATTCCAGATGCGTCTGTATTTAAACCAAGAATTACTAGCTTGCTGAAGAAAAAGTTGCATTTTGCTGGAGCGATGACTAATCCCCATTCATCAAATTTTTCCAAAATACTCTCTATCTGTTTTAAATGAATTTCTTCTGTTTGGCTGGAAATTACCACGTCATCAATATAGCATGATATTGTACTATCTTCTTCAGGATCTATGCTTGTGAGGATCTTATCCATTAATTGTGAGAAAAAACTCGGAGCTACTGATATGCCGAAAGGAATGTAATTATACTCATAAAGGCCTGAATCTACGCTGAAAGCTGTCTTTTCTTTTGATTCCTCCTCTAGTGGTATTAAATTGTATGCTCCCTTCAAGTCCAAATTTGATAAAAATCTCTTTCCTCTAATTTTCTCTAGTAACTGGTCAATTCTGGGAAGTGGATAACTGAGGGGTTTTACCGTCTCATTTAATTTGGTGTAGTTTACGACAAAACGGAATTTTGTGTTTCCGAGGTGGTCTGATTGTTTTACGAGAAATGGGTAAGTAGAATACGCACTGTGAGATCTGGATATTATCCCTCTGCGTAGCAAATCATGCACATTTTCTTCGATAATTTGTGACTCCTTGGGGCTTCTTGGGAAAGTTGGTTTCAAGACTGTTGGTGGGCAGGTGCCAGTCTCAATGTGGAATTTCACTCTTGTCACATTCCCTTTTTTGTCGTTATCCCAAGCAAAAAGGTGATCATATTTAAAGAGCGTGTCATATAACAGTTGTTTATTTTCTGGTGATATTGTGCCTATGTTGAATATCTTTTTATGTCTTTCCCTTATCTCTCTTTCTTCTTGTGTCATTTCTTGTGTAGTAGCAACAATATCGCTGTGCATGGTGCATTTTTCCTCTGAATGCTTCCATTCCATCATATCATCATCTTTTATGTATGAGTGTAGCTTTCCTACTTTTGTTCTAGCGCAGAGGATTTTTCTTGTGAACTCTGGATTTATTACAGCAATGTATTTTGTTTCTGTTGAGACGAGCATGTTGGGAATGAGCAGCCCATTTCTTTTTATTTGTCGCTTACTTGGCTGAATGAAAGCATTTTTTCCTTTTTCTAATCCTGATGTGTGTACTGGCACGAATGTTTTTGTTCTTGGAGGAAGAGTGGTATTTTCAGTAACGCGCAAAGTCCAAGTAGGTTCTTTTTTCTTTGTATGTTGAATGGTGGCGTAAATGATTTCATCATCTTGAGATGTGGATTTTGGGGAAATCTGAGATTTTGTAGTTACCTCTGAAATGCCATTGTACTTGCATGTAACTAATTTATCCAAGTACATTTTCTTGATCATGTCTTGTCTTTTTGACGAAATTTCCACTTGGCCGAAATAAGGTGAATACAGTATTTGTTTTTCTGCGCAGATGCTTACTTTCATGTGTTCCAAAAAATCCCATCCAAGCAATATTGTTGTTTTGTCATTTTTTACTGATACCATCGGGTATGTAATATCATGGTTTGCGATTACGATCGGGGCAATAACCAATCCTTCGTTCGGTATTTCGCTACTTGTTAGCGTTTTTAGGGAAATGACTTCAGTGGTGCGTTTTGGTAAATTTTCAGCTAATTTAGAGGAGATAATGCTGCAAAATGATCCTGAGTCGATTAAAGCTTTTATTGTCTTTCCGTTGAAGATAACGTCAATAGTTGGGAACTGTTTCTTATTTTCTGGCTGTGTAGTGTGAATGCATTGTTCATTCTCCGAGAAAGTGGTGGGGATGACCATATTATTTTCTGAGAGTTGAATGTCATTATCTTGTGTAGAGGGTGACTGAGGGGATGCAAGTGGAAGTGAGTATATTTCAGCGTCATTTTCTCTTTTATTAGGTATGTCTTTTTTCTGGTATTGTGTGTTCCTTTCTTGTTTGCTCTGCTTTTCATGACATGATGACGAAATGGGTGGTGCCGTACTTTGTTGTTGTTTGCTGTAGTAGCGTGTGAAAAATTTTGGTGAGTAGAAGAATTGTGGGTGAGTTACATTTCTTGGATGTGGGCGACACGTGGGCATGCCGCCCCTATTCAGTTTTTTGGCTGTTGTGTGTAATTATATTCCACCCGAGAGTTGCTAGGACCTGGTTGGTTTGCTTGACTTTCAAAGGGTGTTGGATGCCTTGGCCTATTTGCAATGCTTGTGTATGATTGCCTGCTTTGGTAAAATTGTTGTGACCGATTTCCATTATTGCCATTTCTCCACTGATTTTCTTGCTGTCGTGTTTGCTGTTGTTGTCTCTGGAAATTTCCGTGTGCAGTTTGCATTTGCATGACTGGATTTCTTCCCCAATTTGGCTGTGGGTGAAACTGACCTCGTTGACGATTGTTGCTGGTACCTTGGCCTCTGCCACCCTTGCGTTGATTGTTCCGTTCCTCAGCTAATTTCGTTCTACATTCACGTTGAATGTGTCCTGGTTTATTGCACCAATAGCATAGTTTTTCTTCGCGTGTGAATGAATTTGGGCGTGTTGGGTTGTATGCATTTGCCCCTTGGTATCCTGTGGATCTGCCTCCGTAAGTTGATGCTGGTGAGCTGTAAATGGGTTCCTGTTGGAGTACTCTGACTGGACCCTCTATCATATTGTTGCTGCTCTGTTGAGCACGCAACTCTCCGATTTCGTTGTACAAAATAGCTAGAGCTGCTTTCATTCCTTTATCATCAGATGAAGAGACATTATTTGCTGTCCCGTCTGTCTTCTTGCTTGGCCTTGAATCTTTCTTGGATTCAAATTCCTTCACCATTATCTTGAGTGTCGCAATGTCAGTTGGCCTTCCTCTGTTATCGATAAAATCAGCCACTGTTGGGTTCATATTATTCAGGATTGTGTCCACCCAACTGTCCTCAGCTATTTTTCTTATTTCTTCTCCAGCAAGATAAATAAGGCGTAGTATGAAAGAAGATGTGGATTCATATTGCCCCTGCTTTTCATTCATTAGTTGCTGTAGCGTTTGATCAACATCAAAATTCAATGGTGCTTCGTTCATGAAAATTTCACACAGTCTTTCCAATGATACTGCATTGTCTGATAATATATCCATTCTTGTGGCAAACCATCTTGTTGCGTCTGTGTCTGTGAAGCAGAGCGGAAGCTGGAATTTCATGCGAGTATCGTTGACATTTCTACTTCTTCCCCATAAGGCGTAATTGCTGAAAAATTGCTTTACTGCGCTTTTGGTGAGTTTACCAGTAAATCTGGGGTAGTCTGACATTATTATTTCTTCGCTTGTCGTAAAATCAGTTATGCTTGATGCTGAGGATGCTGATGAAGCAGACGATAAAAAATGTGTTTTTCTCTCTGGTGAGATGATGATTGTGCTATTCAGTGGTGATGATGATGATGGTGTTGCTTTACTTGTGCTTTTTGATGTTTCAAGTGATGATGTGAAGAGCTCTTCGGTTATGATCTTCTCTTGAGATTCTATATGCTGGTCTTCGATGTCTGAATCTCCACTTGTGTAGCTATGCGTGGAGTTGTGATTCTCTGGAGAGGAATGCTTGTCTACTTTGTTAATTTGTTTGCTACTTGTTGTGTGCTGCGTTGCTTCTCTCTGCGTGTGCGCTGGTCTTATGTTGTTTTCTTTATAATGGTAAGCGGGGTAATTTTCAGCTGCTTTCTTCTCCGCTGTTGTAGCAAAGGTAATTGTCTTATTTGTGCCTGCTCTCTGGCGCATGGACTTCTGGATTCTCCACAAGATTGAATCTAACTCTTGATCGTCTTCTGAAATGGTTGGGGGTAATGTGGTACTTTGAAAAGATAGCTTGGGAAGGATGAATGAGGGGTTATAATTTGCTGGGTCTTCTGCTATGATTACTTTTTTCTTTGATGATGACCAGAATTGTTTGTCTGCTTTCTGCGTCCTCTCGAAAATTTCTTTCTCCTTTCCACAAATTTCCAGTGGTGGGGCTTCTTCTCTGGAAGTCGTAATTGGATCTTGCTGGCTATTTTGTTGGGTCACTGGTTGTGATTCTGCACTAGCTTTTTCTTCTTCTTCCAAGTCCACCAGTATGTATGACGGTAATTTATTTCGTGGGGGTGGAGGAGCGTTGTTATTTTCTGAAAGTGTGAGTTTCTTCAGCAGTTCCTCAATATCTTCTGTAACTTCAAAAAGGGGTTTCTCAGCGTCTGATATTTTTGTGCTGGTAAATCTGGAAAAGTCGTTGTCCTCTGGTAATGTCTGTTCTGATTCCTCTGATGTGAGTGTTGTTGACTTCTTTTCTCGAAAGTATTTGGTGAACTGGTCAATCTGCTCTTTTTGTGCTGATAGGGTGGTTTGCGATGATGATGTGTGATGATGTTCGTCGTTGTTTGATGGTGGAATGGGATTTTGGGGTGATTTGATTTCTGGGAAGGTAATCAGTGGCGATGGGGATTTTGTGTCTTGATTGCTGTTGATGGGTTCCGAGTTCGGAGTTATATTATCGTTTTCGTTACCTTGGTCTTTTGTATGATTAATTGAAGACAAATTGATGTCGTTGAGGTTGAGTTCTCGCTGTGTATGTTGAGGAGTAGGTATTTTAGAGAAGTCTGGGATGATGATGGGTAAAGTGTGGTCTCTTTTTGGTTGGGTGGTGATCGCCTCTTCTTCGTTACTATTAGTCGAATTACTATGATATGAATGTATGCTTTCGCCTCCTGGATCTGAGTTATTACTGTGCTGTGAAGTCGTGCTTATATTTTGTGTGCTTTCTTTCTGCTTCTGCTTATCACTACCTGAGCTACCAAAACCAAATAGATTTTTTATTGCGCCAAACAATGATGACTTAGATGAATCTTTTGTGCTTGCGTTCTCAAAATCTTGTGAATTTTGCTCTGATACTTTTATGTCTTTTAGAGAAAATACCTCTGACCGTGACGGCGTCACAAATTCCTCTTCTGACTGAGAGTCTGTTTCTGTTGCTGATGGAATTTCTACAGGGTTTGTCGTTCGTGGAATTTCAAAAATTTCCGTTCTTAATTTCCTTCTTTTCTGTGCTTGAGCAGTTGGCTCTGACAACATAACAATTTTATGCACTTGCCTGAAAGCGTCTTTTCTAATTTGTGGATGAATTGCAAAAAGCGGAATTTTCTCCAGGCCAATTTCTTCTTTTGAGTTATCTGATGCTGGCTTTGTTTGAGTTTGTGTTGCTGGGAGTTCAGTCGGGTTACGTGAGGTTGTCGCAATTGACCCCTCTCCCTGAATCTCTTTGCTTGTATTTTTGTCGTAACTTAGATGCGTTCTTCTCACGCCTTTTACTATGCTTCTTTGATTGACAGGAGTCTTGTATTTATCTATTGTCTGTGATGTTTTGCGTAATGATTTCGAGGTGTTCGGGATGGGCGCCTCGTTGGGCGTACCCCAAGTAAGTAAATCTAGTTCGCCTTCCCCTGAGGGGTCTAATGATGGAATGTAACTATTTTGTAAAATTTTTGAGCTAATTGCCGGGTCTCTGGGTAGTGTCAAAATATTATTTCTTACCTTGTTTCCAGAATTACCCTCTGATTTGTTGGGGAGAATTGCGGAAGCTTCTAACAATGGAATGGGCTGGGCCGGAGTTGATGTGAAATTTTTCTGGGAATTTGCACTGTCGTCGTCACTATCTGCGTGATGATTATTGTTCGTAACTTTCTTTCTTTTCACTGCGCGCACCCTCCTGTGTGTCTCTAACTGTCCGTATTGTGGACTTACTTTCTTTAGCCGTCTTGACTGACGTGGTGGAGACATGAATGATTTTAACTAATGCGTTGTGAAAATTGCTTTGTTATTGAAAGTTATTGTTCACTTGTCTGAATCGTTCGTTATGTTCACCACTAGCACTGCGCTTTCCTGACTGTTCTTTTGTCACTTCTGTAAGGTTGAGAGGTAGTTTTACTCAGATACGAGCCAGTCTCCACCATTTATGCTCCTGTGCCTCCTGTGTGCGGCAGGGCCTTCTCCGGTCACTGCAATTGCAGCGGCTGTACAGAGGGTGTGGGAGTAGCGTCAGATGGAGAGCAGTGAGATGGGAATGCAGTTGGGGAACGATGAGATGGGAATAAGAATGTGAACTCGCGTGTTAATGATAAGTTACTGGTTTATTGGTTGCTAGTTGTGAGCGAGCAGAGAGCAGTTCTCTCAATGTGGCTTGCTCACGTCTCTCTCGCACACTCCCTTCCTCTGATGTGATACATGCGCATTTATTAGCTCCGTCGTGACATTAATTACGATGATGACATATTATCTGTTACATAGTTGAGGACTGATGTCATCAGACCTCACTCTGTGAACTTGCTTCTTGTTTGTTGCGCTGAGACCCGTTGAAAACTGGACTTACAAGGGAAACTATTTCTGTAAGGGCGTCCTAAAGGGCTGAAAATTTTGGCAGGTATGGAATCAGCGATGCTTAAAACGATGGTGAAATCAGATTTTGCGAAATCTATGTTCTTCAGTACATACGAACAAATTAACATGAAAGGTTAGTGTGTAAATTTTGCCTGGATCCACAATTCAGTGTTAACCTTTCAGATGAATTTACTCGTATGGACTGAAGAGTATGAATTTCACAAAATCTGATTTCTCCATCGTTTACAGCATCGCGGATTCTATATCTGACAAAATCTTCAGCCGTTTAGGACGCCCTAACATAAATAGCTTAACTTGTTAGTTTTCAACCAAATGCAAGGGATAGGTTGCTTGACTTGTTTCTGAATATTTGTTCACCTTCAGCAAATCAATATAGACATTTTCTTCGTTGGCGTGAAAACTGAGAGACGAATGCAAAGAGCAGAAAGCAGCGAATAGGTAGCACAGAGCAGAATGCGACATATACAACATTATAAACCCCCATGCATATCTTTAACCGCAGTCATGGCTGTCCACGCTAAATACGATTTTTGAAATAGTGTAAATCGTAAAGTTGTTGGAATTTTGGTCTGATTTTTTGCTTTCCACCTTATAATTGCGTGGGTTACCAGAATACGAAGTTTCAAAATTTTCGTATGGCGGGAACATGGTCAAAAAGTGTAGAAATCTTTGACCGCATCACTTTAACATGGGACGGTATAGCCGAAAAATGCGGTCAAAGATATGCAACGCTTTTTAGCCATGTTCCCGCCATACGAAAATTTTGAAACTTTTTATGCAGGTAGCCCACGTAATTCTAAGGGGGTAAGCAAAATATTAGACCAAAATTCCAATAACTCTGCGATTTACGTGGCTTTAAATAGTACAACTTTAGCCAGGCGGTAAATGACTGCGGTCTAAGATATGCATTGGGGTTTACAAATCAAATTGGAGACAGATTGCCGTTGGTCGGCTGCATGGTTTAAGCATGAACGAAAGGAACCCACTGTCGCCACTGACAGCCAGTTGTCGCTACTGACAGCCAGTTGTCGCTACTGACAGCCAGTTGTCGCTACTGACAGCCAGTTGTCGCTACTGACAGCCAGTTGTCGCTACTGACAGCCAGTTGTCGCTACTGACAGCCAGTTGTCGCTACTGACAGCCAGTTGTCGCTACTGACAGCCAGTTGTCGCTACTGACAGCCAGTTGTCGCTACTGACAGCCAGTTGTCGCTACTGACAGCCAGTTGTCGCTACTGACAGCCAGTTGTCGCTACTGACAGCCAGTTGTCGCTACTGACAGCCAGTTGTCGCTACTGACAGCCAGTTGTCGCTACTGACAGCCAGTTGTCGCTACTGACAGCCAGTTGTCGCTACTGACAGCCAGTTGTCGCTACTGACAGCCAGTTGTCGCTGTATGAGTTGTGCGTAAAAATCGCATTTTGCCCCATCCTATTATGTATGAGCCAAAAGACTATTCATGAGAACTAGCTCTGCTCTGAAAATAAGTAGAACATATTTACACAAAAAATGTCAACCGTTTTTTAATTAGACAAAAGGACGAACGTACTAGTCTTAATATGCGACTCGATAATATGCGTAAAATTTTTATAATATATAAAGCTCGTATGTATATGTAAGTACTGTCATTGTGCTTCATTTTATGATCTAAAAATTAAATTGATAAATATTTAAGTTTTTACTTACAAAATCTAGGGGCTTTATTGCACCTTGTCCGTGAGGATGATTTGGTATTTAAAATTGTAAAAAAGGTAAAAAAATGTACTTGTATCTTCAGAGTAAAACTTTTATTTCTAATTACCTCACTTGGAAGATATATTTTTTATTCCTCCGGATTTCAGCAGTTTTCACTTGCAATATTCTGTCGCAAAGTCAAATTTCAACTGATGTACAAATGGGAGTAACAACATTATTTCAATGCAAGTGATAACTAGAGCAACCGAAACGCATAATTCACATAATATGTAAAATGTACGTTTAGGATATGGGTTGCCCCTTATATAAGCAATTGGCAACTAGTTAAACACAATTTCAAAATTTTTGGGAAAATCAAAAAGCACAAAACGCATAAAAAGCATAATGAAGGCACAAGAGCATAATACAAATTTTTTAGCATAAAATGCATATTTTTCCTTTTTGGTACAACAGCAAAGAAATCACTTTCTTTGCTTCGCAAAATATTGCAAGTTCTCATTGCCCTACATTAATTTCACATGCCAAAATTCATCGTAAAACATTTACTTTGGAATGCATGCCGTAAAAATTGGAATTTTTTACATGCCGTAAAAATGGAATGCCATTTCCTGCTGTCCTCCGAAACGACCAAGAAATGGAAGCTCATTTTACACACGCTGGTCTTCTTACCAATTTTCGCAATTCGCAACTTCACAAAAGGTGCCGACTCAAAGCTTTTTGAAAGTGAAAACATGGGGAAGGGAGCAGCACTTCTTACAAAACGACTCCGTGAGTACCCTGATCAGGGCTTAATTTCAAAAAATGGGGAACTGTTTTGCAGTTTGTGTGCTGTTGTTGTGGATCACACCAAATCGTCAGTTGTGAAAAATCACATGACATCAACTAAACATGAACGCAACAAGAGTACGTTTCGTAAGAAGTTTTGAATAATTTTTGATTATCAATAAATAAGAAAATGAACAAAAATGATGTGGTTATCAATTCTCAGTAAATATTTGTTGTTATATAGATGTTGGTCAAATACAACCCAGGATTGACACGGCGACTGAAAACCAACAGGAGAGGCGGTCCATTTGGTCACAGATGGCTTCCACATTTGTAGCTGCCGGTGTTCCCCTGCACATCTTCCGCATTCCAAAGATACGACGCTGGCTCACTGCTAATTTAAAGCATGAGCAAACAATGCCATCAGAAAGTACATTGCGCCGCTACCTCGTCAGTGAGGGTGAAAACGATATCAAGGAAACTCGAGACGTTTGCAAAGATAAGGACATTATAATTATTGTGGACGAAACACAGGACATCAAGAATCGGAAAGTCGCAAACTTATTGGTGGGCGTTGCCGAACCGAACACAAAATTCCCACTTATCCATTCGGAGGTTTTGAAAAAGTGCGACGCACCATCTATATCTCTGTTCATAATATCAGGATTAAACAAGGCTGGGGTTCATTCTAGCCGTGTCATCGCATTAATCTCGGATAATGCAAATTACATGTTATTGGCAGGAAAGACGCTTCTCCGCATCAATCCCCACTGCATTTATTCAACTTGTTGGGCACATGTTTTGCATTTAGCGGCGGAAGATGTTCGTCATTCTCTGGTACTAGCTGACGAGTTAATCGCGAAAATTAAAGCTTCTCTGGTAAAAGCCCCGTCCCGTCGACAAGAACTGCTCGATACTCTGGAACAACATGGGAAGGATATGAAGCTTCCACCGACACCTGTGATAACAAGATGGGCCACGTGGTTGGAAACTGGCGATTTTCACCACAGAAACTTTGCAGCTGTAAAGGAGTGGATTCAAAAGTCTGAACCGGACAGCCTGGCCATGAAGAAACTTAGTTAATTGTCACAGATGGGCTGGATAGAGAATTGGAAGCCATCAATTTGATTTCCACAAGTATGGCATCGGCTATTAAATCGCTAGAGGGCAACAACATTCCTGCGTCAGACGTAATGTTTATTTTGGAGAATATCCGTGGACTCTTAGAAATGTCTCCACTTCTAGAATCTGGCTTAGATAAACTTGATCTTTATCTTTCGGGAAAGCACCCAAGTATTTCGTTTTGGAATGATGTCCAATATTTCGATCCACGGAAATCATGGAAATTCAAAACGTCAAAACATATGCCTGACTATTTGAAGAGGTTTGAAAAAGCAGCGACCCCTCTCAACGAATTAATTAAGTACGAAAACATCTGTAAAACCTTCACTGCTGACGCCAGTTTTTCACCAGTTACATTTTGGAGAAACAATTCTCGTGACCTCCCAAATCTTTCTGCGTTGGCATTGAGAGTACTTTCGGTTCCTGCCAGTAGCGCGGAGGTGGAGCGCTCATTCTCTTATCTGAATCGGATTTTAGTACCTATCCGATCGTCACTAACAATTGAAAATCTGGCGATTCACCTGCGGCTTCAATTCAACAATCGGGAAACTGGGAAATTCGAGGAGGCGCCTTCTGATGTTGAATATGCCATGGATGATGACGAAATTTAACATATCTTTATAATATTTTACTCACGATTCATAATTATATAGTGCATTATTGTATGTATGCATGTATGTGTTGGATTGTTGTTACTATTGTACTAAAAAACGTATGGATTTTGTGGTGAAAATAAAAAAGCATAAAAAGCATAATTTGTGAAAATAAAAGCATAAATTTGCAGCAGAGCACAGCATAATGTGAAACGCCCTAGTGATAACACAAATAGGAAGGCATGGTTGTTATAAGTAATTATATCTATATTAAAGTTTAGATGAGACTGATCCGCCCACTTATGTTTGTGCGTCTACTTATGGATTCCTACTCATATTAACGTTTTTAATGGTGAAGGTATACCTCAGTCACACAAGTTGCCTATATACTCTGTTTTGGTTGCACATTCTATGATACGCCAATAGAGCAGACCCTAATAAGACAACAGTAAAGCTTTTAAATTTTCAAGTATGTGCATGCAAAAAATGAGAGAGTGTTAGGTCCGTTGGATATTCAAGCACTTTGACATGAACAAAATTGTTACATATTTATGCGAATTCTATAATATTTAGTAAAAATAAGAAATAATTATATTTTATCCTTTTGTTCTCATTTCCTGGGAGCACAATATCGGGACAAATGGTACAAAAATGCGTAACAGCAGCGTATTTTAGTTGCTTGTTGTTTTTTTAAATGAAAGTTTTTGTTTTTGTACATAAAGCACAAGACGATTCGTTGTCGTTTCTTCTTCTCGGCAGATTAAATACAAATCAGCAAAAGTTTATATAATCCATTCATCTCTCAATAATAATAACGGGTGTTTGTGTAGTGAAAAGATCATGTTCATAATTTATAATCCTACAATGTAAACATATGCATATGTAATGTAAAGTTATAGTAAATGCCTAGGAAAATATGCTTTCATACATTGTATTGCCGTCAGTACAAGTGCAGGAATTAATTCCAACCACCACCATGCAGGAACTCCGCCTTTTCTACCCTTCTCATGACTTTAATACGAAATACGTTGTTAGAACAGGTTTAAAAAATGGTGCTGCGTCGGTGTGTATGTTTTGAGAAGTAGAAGGAAAATATAAATATATAGCAATAAACTCAGTCTAAAAATTAATCCATGAATGTAATATACTTTTTATGTTACGTTCGTAGCTTTGAACAATAATTTTACCCTTGCAACTTAATGGCCACATCAACTCCAGGGTTACCTTCTACAAGGATTACTTTCTTTCTCCCTTGTGTTATGCCGAACAAATTATTTTGTCCGTTCCATCAAAGGAATGGATAAAAGGGTTTTATCTCGAAACGCTTCTTTATTGCAGCATATTCGTACTGATTAATCGTGTATCCCTTCACTATCACAAATACTTCTGTTGAACGTAGTGTGTCGTATGAACGAATGCAAGCGAATGAATGATTATAAATTCTAATTGGGTTCTTCATAGAGGAGGATCAATTAATCAAAGTAGCAATTTGATCGATGTCCTGATGCAATCTTTATCATGACTAATTGTAAATATTTCAACATCTTTAACCTTTCGTGCTCACTTGTTGGTTGCTAAGTCAACTTCTTCAGCAATAATTTGTTATCGTGCATATTATTTATCAAATTGATCGTGATCGATTTATTGATCTTCGTGCTTTATTTATATTTAAGCATTGTTACAACTAAGACTTCAGTAATGTGTATGCAGTAAGTATTAGTATGGAAGGGACAACACACAGCAATTACGTTACTTACATTTTGAATTTAAATTGCGTACACTTTGCATTCTTAACCTATCAGTTTTAGAGATGTGTACCTTGAAAAGTACTTACCAGCTAATTTAATTTAATTGAGGCAAATATGATTACATGCGTCCTTTTCCAAAGGTTTTTAATTATCCATGTTGCTGGTTAAAGGCTATTTAGAGTAGAACGTGGATTTAAACGTTGAGCGAGTTCATCTGCCATAAAGCACTCTGCTACGAAATCAGTTTATATAGCTCACACTTTCATTTCAAGTAAGAAACGGTTATATTATAAATTTGTAATGTAAATAAAGGCATTTCCGCATTGGTTACGCATAACTTGTTAAGAACATCTTTGGAGCCCAATTGTTTTGGATTTGTCAAGCTGTCTGCTAAAATCTTCCAGCAAACTAACGATCTAATACAATAAATACAATTTATAGAATGAAATAATTTGACCTTATCAAAACGCTGAGCAAAAGAAAAACAAACCAAACACCGAATATATAATTTTTGCAATTCAAGAAGGAATGGACAGTAACAAATAATTGAATAATGTTCATATATACCATTTTATACCTTAATATGACGAGGAAGGTAGAGGGGATAGTTTTTCGTATACATGTGTTACAATTGGTAATGGTGACACAGATTTCAAATTCCTCGAACTTCAATAACCTTTAACAACTTTTCTTTCAAATTTAACACTCGAGCTACTGCATAAAGGTGCATACCTTTGGGGAAAATTAAGTAGATTGAGATTTCGATCGAATTTGCAAGCCACATAACTCGTTACGTTGTACCGACAGTACTCTCAAATGCTGGCAAGGTAGAGATAACTATAGTAATTCCCTTAAAATTTGGATACACTTCTCTAAATTAATTTTACTCCAACTATATTCTTCGTGTATTAACTATTGCTCCATCTTGATGATCTCAATACTATTTCATCGATAATAATAATAATAAACAAATGTACATTTGAACAATATATATATTGTGACAATTCGGGTTTAAAGTAGAAAATGGATACTTCATATTCAGAAAAGTAAAATTATGTTATATGCTCATGTATCAACTTAACGGCACAATTCCGTACACGGCACCGCTGAGAGAATTATTGCAACAAAGATATCTCGGTCCACTGTGTTGGTTATTTTGGAGCAATAGGTATACATTTCATTGCAAAATTTAGAAACAAAACACGAAAATTGTCAATGCACCAAAAATCAAGTCTCGAGTGTTCACAACTCCAAGTTTATTCAACAAAGGACAGAATAGAGATTCATGTCTTTCAAATCGTTTCCTTAAAAATGACTAAATATTGGAACAAAGATAGTTGCTAACGGTTATCCATAAATTACCCAATTTAGCAAGACTGGATCATTCCAATTATTGTTGACTGAACTCCGTGATATCCTGACAATATTCTTTAATAATCGCACCAAATATGACATATTGAGAATCTCAAAACACATATTTCGATAATTAGCATTGGAATATTACTTGGGTTAGCGTTAGAATTCAGAAAGTATCACTTTCAACGACCAGAAAAGCAGAAATGTATTTCCCCTTACATTTGCCTGGAAGATTTTAGTTTATATATCAAACCTCGCCTATTTAGGTACGTGGAATAAGACACCAGTTACTGTATTCAAATTGTTTTCAGTTTCCTACTTCAGCTTAATTGATTATAAATTACAATCATACCTCGCGTCTAGGCGCCGTGGATGCAAATGGCAATGGAAAAATGTAAGAGACCAAAATAAACTGTTACCAACAGGCGCCATTTGATAAAAGGCAGGAGGAAAAATCAAGTTTGATAAAAGTCAATAATATCCTGTAAGTGTATCCCACCAATAAAGAATCCGAATTTTCTTACGGCGTGTGAGAGTATGGAAAGACATTGCTAATATGAATTAACAAACGAAATAGACCATTCATTAAACTTAAACCCGCAATTCCAAACTTTCTACATGCAAAATTTGAAATAACCTAATCGTCAGTAGGGCTTTCGGGGGGCCAGATAAGCCACAATGGCGTTGAGCTTATATGGAATTGTATTTGGTGAGTGCCTTGCTGAAATTTTTCAATGTCACAAATAAATATGCGCAGGATATGTTATGTCGTTCATCATTCGTACACTTTCGTGACTAATTCGCTTTAGTTATCCAATTGGATTTTTCGAGACATGGTCGTTTTCGTTTCAAGTTATGAATACTAGAGTAAAATTAATTTATTCTTCTGGCTTAGTACTCACCAAAGTTGGGTTGGGGGCAGAAATTTAATTTATTACTATATTTTAATATAAATTATTTAAGGTGTAATCTCTATAAAACATTGCATAATTAGGCGCCGAATCTTACAATTTTTGTGTCCAAATTGCGTTGTTAAGTGCACAGATTGTTTGCTCCATTCCATGTAAGCTATAAGAGGTATAATTTAGGATTAATGGAGAAATGGTGGTAGCGTTCATGCGAAAGGTTTAAAATTGTAAAATTTACACTCAAGGAAAAAAAACAACCTACTTTATTTTAATTTATTTTACAATTACATTTGCATTTATTTTACGATGAGGCCGCAGATATGTTGTGAAGCTTGTCGGACGAACTTTTGTCTACAAAAGCTTAATTGACTTCACGGTTAAAAATTATGAAAGACTGCTTTGCGTATGTGATAGATTACACCATGCTAGGTATCAATAAAGTCGATCGAAAAACATCTCTGCTTTTGATTTTTAAAGTTCTCACTTTCATTGATGTAGTAACGTATCCAATTAATATTGCGATCCACAAGTGACAGAATTAATAATTTTTGTACAACGTATCATGTGAGTTTCATGCGGTGGAAATATTTGAGAGGCAAGTTACGTCAAAAATTAGGATTTTTGTTTGTCCTCGCCCTTATAAACTGAAGTATAAATGCAAAATGCAATACAATCTAAAATTACAAATACAACCTCTTTGATTAAAACTCATTATAAGTGAATCTCTTGCGTACGTAGATATTTAAATAACATCAACGAGCTATTCAATGTTTGCATGAGTTTATAGCTTTTATAGAACATATAATGAGAAATATTTAGGTAATAACTATCGGAGTGCTTTAACAATGTTATTGAAACAAGAATACCAAGTAAAAATTAGTAAAAAATAATAAAAATCGGAATGTTTTATCTGGTGTAGGAACCTAGTTTTTAAAGTATTAAACGTAAACATGCAGACACGTTACTCTTTATTTTTTAGACAACGCCTGAAAGTAGGAAGCAGATTAGAATCAGCTATAATCGCTGCGCCATTATAATCATAAATTCATATTGGATACACTCAAAATAATGTCAAAAGTGATTGCTTTTAATGGCGACGTCGTTCATGCATACATGGAAATTCGCCAACACTTGCTCTTGTCGTTATAATTATAGTCGGATCTATATCTTTGATTTTTGAAACATTGAATTAATTTAAAGGCGAAGATTGAATCCGTAAATTAATAAAGTGTTCCTTACTTTCAACAAGAGTCAATATCAGTGCCTTCTCAACCATCTGAATTACATTATTTTTAGCGATTTTGAGATCGTTGAGTTTAAATTTTGACGTTGGCGTTTTAACTTGGTACGCAGGTAATAACCAATCACCATCGGCTTGTTGGTATTCTCTTAGTAGCTGCAAAAAATTATAATTTATAACTGTTAGTAAAGATGGCGCTCGTAGCTTCGGTATTTATAGAAGCTCGAAAACAGTCATCACCGAAAGGAAAATATGACTGCAATGTCCTGGGCAGAAATTGATATTAAGCGTGAACTATTAAAGTATCCCGACTAAGCCAATTAATTATTCCTCATATTTTTACTGTTTCTTTGGATACGCCAAGGATTGGTTACAAGATAATTGATATGAACATTAATTAAAATTTTACTCAAATAAATTCTATCGGTTACTTACGATATGATGATACTGATTTTCCAATTGTATGCAATTTTCCTTTCGAATATCTAGTAACAAATTTGGTGGATACGTGCAGTCAAATTCCACAAATTAATTTCCACTTCTGATATCACTTTTGACAAAGTGTTTTGAGTAACTTAAAAATAATAGGCCAATTTAACGATTTTTAAGATTGTTTGAATTAATTTTAATGTAAATCGTTTGATGAAGTCATTTGCAAATTAATGTCTGTCCAAAGTTTCACGCCATATTTGTAATCATGATGACATTGTGAAAGGGATGATGTTCGATGTAGTTTATCAAGTTGCTTTTGAATTGCATGAATTTAAAAAGCCAGGGAAACATAATAAAGAACTTGCCACCCGATTTCGTTGTATACATTTTGGCGGCAGAAATTTTGAGTAATGATAGTTACTTTCGTAGAGAGCAATTTTGCACGACAAAATTGTCTGATTTAAAGCTAGAATTTGCTCGTAATAATAATATGAAGTGTTTGTATGTCATTTATTCATGAGTATCAAATCTAGGCGTCTCCATAGATTACAAGTTCTTCGCTAAAATGTTGGCTCCTGTCCAATTTATTTTGGATTGCTTTCTATGTAACATGAATTTCTGTATTTTCAGCAGTGATACGATGTACGGAGTCAAAATATTTGATGTACGGAGTTTCTGGAGTATTTATTGTCTTATTGTGAAAATTTGACTGTAGTGAACAACATAAATTTATAAAAGTAATCACTGTGTGAAAGATATTTATGAAGAATTAATAGCCAGATTGCAATTATTGCATGCCGCTCAGCGTGTTTTATCATAGTGGCATATGACCAGAACCGGTGGGAAATTCATTCAATGGGATTGACTGCTATTTTACGTAAGAGTAAGGACTTTGATTTACGAGTTTGGTTTGTCCCAAGTTATTTGCTCTTCGGATCTCTCAAATTGCATGCTTCGGTTGTAAATTTAATAAGTTTTAAATCTGATAATTTGTTTAAGTGTCATCATTATATACTTATTTTAGACATAATTAAAATATAGAAGTTGTAATTTCAGTGATTAGCGAAACCGGATTGTCATTTTCGCGACTTCCTCGAATCAAGGCTAATTACTACGAATACGTAGGACGTATAAAGGTAGACTCACTGGTAAAGTTTGATGAGTCTATGTACATCTGTATTTGGGTCAGAGGTCAAAACGTCATAAGAAGTATCTTCGATGAATCCATCCTACAGCTAACAGGATTTAAAAAAATACAAAATCTTTTTTTGCATATTATTCAGAAGAGGATTACGCAAGTTGAACTTTGTGTACATTTTCAAAAACTTCGAAATCCCGTCTATATAATCGATTTTCTCGCATTGCCCCATAGGTAAGTTCATTACACCCACCAAAGTCGACGACGGGATGAAGGGGCAATATGAGAAAATCGATTTTAAAGACGCGATTTCGAACTTTTTGAAAAAGTAAAGAATGTTATACTTGAGTAATCCTCTTCTGAATAATATGCAAAAAAAGATTTTGTATTTTTTTTAAATCCTGTTAGCTGTAGGACGGATTCATCGAAGACACTTCTTATGACGTTTTGACCTCTGACCCAATTACAGATGCACATAGGGTCATCAAACTTTACCAGTGAGTCTACCTTTATACGTCCTACGTATTCGTTGTAATTAGCTTTTGATTCGAGGAAGTCGCGGAAATGATAATCCGGTTTCGCTAAGAGTTGCTGAATTTAGATCGGAGTATTTGCGTAGGCGCAATAATAAAAGTTAGAAATATCCCAGTGTCATTTTTACGTTGACCTAATATTCAAACGAAACCAAATAGCGCCAAACAGTTTTCAATAGAAACATTGATTATTAAGAAAGACTACTATTTATTGGGAACTTCATCGCTGTTAACCAGCGCTGTATCACATAGCCACAACATTAAATTACCAAAAAGTGAAGTTAATGGAGAAAAGATTTAGTAGAGTCTTCCAGTAAGGTAGTTGGCAATAAAGTTTTTTGTGAAATGAAATTATATTGTGGAATGAATTTCAGCAAATATGTTTTTATTCAATCTTTACTACTTGGCTTTAAGTTGATAATATCCGAATAAATGAAATGCATTTAAGCAAAATAACCTGCCACCATTGAACAAGTAAACGACGGTAGACACTGAAACAAATAAGTAGTTATTTTTATTCCAACTTCCCGATAGTCATCTACAAGAAGATTGTTGTTTTCCTGACCAATTCCGTTTTCCTGCTGATAAAGTGTGCAGTAGGAATTTAAAGATTACATTGAGGCGGAGAAAAACAATTTATTTAATCGATAATAAAATTGCACCATTAAGAATAGAATGACAACGCCATAAGTGCGAATCTGGTACGCTGAACGTTCTACTGCTTCATAGATTAAATCTACTTTTGGCGGTTGGGTCTTGTAATTTTGCATTTACCTAAGTGTTTTGGAGACCAAAAATATTATCAGTAAGAAATTTAGTCAACCTCTCTCAGTTTTTCTGCACTACACTCTACATTTAATTGTAATGCAGCATTAATGTCATATTTGGCATAAGCTAAATATCGTTCCAAATAATTCGCGAAGCAAGGAGCAATAATTGTTCGATAGTTTATTTAGTCGTGCGTTGACTTAACTGTGAAAAATGAAATGGCTTGGATAAATTTAAATTTGTTGTGATATTTATCAGAAATAAACTTAACACCTTCATGAGGATACAAATACAAATGTAGCTTCTTAGCTTTGTGATATGCAACCTTCGAATACTGATTAATAGGTCTAAGCAATTCTTTACAATCAAATTGTGTATGAGTATTGGTGCACTATTGCTAATTATAATCTGGAATGAATATATGGTTTTGCAGGCTATTGAATCTATTCACTAAAAATGGTTTGCCATAAAAATTGGTCCCTTTTGTCATTTGAGCAACCGTCTAGTAATAGTAAAATGTAATACCATTTGTAAATAAATAAATATATGAATTTCGGTTATCGGAATTTCTAAGGAAAGGCGGTAGATTATTGTTCCTATTTGATTTGGCCACTACAATGCAAACAAAATGATTTTATTTCAGCAGACTTCTGAAACGAGCTAAAATGTGTTGCCGGAATGATTTTAACTTAACGCCATAGGATGCGATACCCCTTGGATACATCTGATTTCCTGGTACCATACGAGTGAAAAAGTGTTTAGTAGTGACACGTTTTCAGCGAATAAAACAATCATGTGTGAATAATAATCACTCATCTTTGACGAATTAACTGCCGCAAACAATTTATCCGGAACGACAATCTCATTCTTCCATAGTCTCATGGCGCGTTTTATGGATTAGTAGTCAGTGCTTTGCTGCAATAATCAAAATCACCTACCTTATATAAAAGCAATTTCTTATACGAACCTATAAATGATTAAAATATTCAAACAGTATAGAGAATCGACGGGATGAGTGCGGATGGCTTTTCCTTACGTTACGCTGATCAGCCGGTGTACGCTTTTAATTAATTCTTTCTGCAGTTAGATAGAGCTTTTAATGCTGAACATGTTGGGCATCTTCAATTTTACCGAAATTGTTCGTCAGCAATTTCACAGACATCAGAATGCGAAGCTCGCCGCCCATGTTATGGAGAAGTACAAAAACGTGTTTGAATATGACAAAGTGAAAACGTCGCTGTTTTTTAAAAATGAGGGTTATAAGTGGGGTACAATCCAGAGATGGATAAAAAAAGCTGCTGAATCTGGTTGATGCAAGGTCATTGTCCAAAGTGGTCGAGCGCCCAAGATAATGACGAAACCCAAGATGGCCGCCGTGAAACGCTTGTTCGAGCGCTGGCCCTCAATTTCCACCCGATAAGCGGCCCTGAACATGAAAATTAAGGGAGGGGCTTTGAAGGAGATTAAAGTTCCGAAACTGGGGATTCCAGCGAGAACCATGAAGAGCACCTCCAGGCAAACCTATTCTCAGAAAGCGAATTTCAAAGACCGCATCCCATTGCTGTACAAAAAATTGCTACGAAAAGTTGTCATCATGGATGACGAGACCTGTGTCATACATGATCCCTCCCAAACCCCGGGTATGCCATTTTTTGATGCTTACAACCCTAAACTAATTGCCACACCTGAGAAAATCAAAGGGATATCGAAGTTTCCTAAGAAACTTTTGGTTTGGCAGGCGGTGGACCAAAATGGGAACGTGGGCATACGTTAAATTTCTCACAATGCCCCGGTAAATTTCGCTGACCTTGCCTCTAGGACTTGGGACAATATGAGAAATTTAAGTCTATAAGCTGAAATTTGAAAAATTAAAACAACATCTATCTAGATAGTCTTCTTCTGATTACGATGCAACAAAGTTTGGCCTTCTATCACTAAAATTGCAGATTTTACAGGCAATTTTCTAAAGCACCTTTTTAATACATTTTGACCTCTCAACCCCGTACCAGATAATCTGAGGTCGCGAAACTGTACCAATAAGTTACCATGTGCGAGTACTATTATATAACAGCAACAGGATTCTTAGTCCTGAAATATTTGACCAAACCTTCCGAAATTCAAAAGACTTGCTGTATAACACTTTTTGTAAACTATGCTTTTGCTTTGAATAAATGGAATTTTTAAACCCATCCGCACTCATCCCGTCGATTCTCTATAAAATTAGCAAAGTACAGAAAAATGCAACCAAATGCGATTAAACACCACGTGTTTACCAATTTGCTTATATTATCCAAGGAACGATGATCAAAGTATTAATAGGATTTATGGCGTTATGAATTAAAATACTGTATTTATTTGATCATTTGATTGATACGGCTTGAGCAATTGTAATATATTTGTTATCCAATCATAAATAATTTATTACAAAAATGGACATGTAAATTTAATTGAAATTAAATAATGGCGTTTGTAACTAGGTAATCGAATAATATATGTGTCTAATCCTAATGGCAACGTTAACTGTTGGCTTATGTACTCATCAACAATTATTGAACTAGAGGAATTGTATACTCTTTACAAACTTGTATCGAATTACTCAACACAAAACTGTAGACTTACTGGGTCATAGTTGGAAAACGAAAACCCTTAGCTTTTTACGCAGATTTTCAACTGTGGAAAGAAAATCGAATTGCTTGTGATAAATCATTGAATGTGGTCATTTGGATTCAATGGGTTACCAGTTGTCATTTCCGGCGTGACGATTCTCTGTATCTTCACACTTTTGCAGTTACTGGAAAAGTAAGCGATTATAATTAAAATTAGTTCATCTTCTTTAAACAAGTAACCATGTTTGTTCTTTTTGGTTTACAAAAACCACCTCAAGACAACTGGTGGAATATCCAATCACGACATTTGCATCCAATACACGACTTTGGAGGTGCTCGCGATCTTCATGAACGAAATTCGGAGATACGCGATGATTTCCGTCCTTGTGGCAGCAACTTCACTTCAATCTGTGTCTTTGACCATGTTAGTGAGGACAAAGTTAACACATGAAACATTTATTGTGTTCGGAATATTTTTTGTGATGCTAATTGTATTTGCTCTCCAAGGAGAATCTGAAATAATGGAGGGATATATTGCGAGAGAGTGCCATTTCAATGTGAATGATAACCGTTGTTTTCGAAAGTTTAATTACAGTTGTAGCAACATTTTGGTTAGATTAGGATCACTTAACTTTATTGATGCACAGACACCTCTAAATTATATGAATTTTGCTAATAATTTAACTGTGCAACTGTTGCTCCTCTGAAAATAATCAACAATTAAATGATTGATTGGGATTATATGCGAGACTCAAATTAACAGTCATGCTCTCGATTCCATGGAATTAATATAATTATTTGTAAAAACATTACTTTTACTAC
The DNA here is from genome assembly GCA_004115045.4 of Sinella curviseta. Taxonomy (NCBI): domain Eukaryota; kingdom Metazoa; phylum Arthropoda; class Collembola; order Entomobryomorpha; family Entomobryidae; genus Sinella; species Sinella curviseta. Next base: position 152,979 of record RBVU03000010.1, on the reverse strand, counting down.
AGTTCGCTTTGTAAGAATACGACGCCAGAAGTACCTGCTTGAACATTTCCAAGGATCTTCCAAATCTGAGGTGGTTTAAATTTCCCATGATGGTGTCAAGAATAATTGTAGAATAAAATAATAATTCTCAAAACAATTGCAGAAATCCTTCAATTAATGTGCACATTCAGAAACCTATTTATACTGTTTAGCATTTTAATAAATTCCCAGTTGATACCAATGACGTTCCTTGCAGCAATTTAACATCTACAAGCTGTTCGCAATTTACTGTTGCCACCGATAGTGCTGAATTTATAGCTGGACTAAATGAGAAGACTATCAAAAAACTTTAAATGTTGTTGACAGATTTTGACGACGTTAAACGGAGACTTCGTTCATTTATAGTTCTCATAGTTGAAAGGTGTCTGGCGCCATACATTTTCCGATGCTTTTTAACAGAAAAATAGGAATGTTAGGTTGCTATCCAGTTACTGTTCCCACTCGAGTTTATTCGAGTTTGGAAGGAGCTTATTTGCGATTTAGATAAGCGGAGTCCATGTATTTTTTGCATTCATTATGCAGTTTGAAAATTAGGAACTAGTCATTTGCTTACCTTAAAAGGATTCAATCTTGGAGTTAGGCCAGCGATAAAGACGATGTTAATATAAATGAAGTATATACGAACGGTATAAAATTCCATCCCCTACATTTAATTCTGCAACTTTAAACAAACCTCACCCACACCATTCTATTATCTAAGTGTCGACAGAAGATTCGCGGGACCAGATAAGCTTTTATGGCGTTCAGCTTTTATCCTATTATTTTTGCTGCAGTTCATTGATTATAAAAAATACCGTTCACTGGTTGGGTTGAGTTTAAATATTCACAATATTTGCAGGAATCATGCAATTTGTCAATAAAAAGTAATTCTCGTTGAACTGAGCATCGGGGGAATAAGATGGAAAAATAACTATTATTTAACTCTTTCTACCGTCGTCTCAATTGTTCTCTCCAGAATCCCCTACCAAAAATTAAATACTTACGATTGTAAGTGATGGTTGTTTAAATTAATTCCACATTCATTCATGATAACTTCCCTTCAAAACAATACTTCTTAATAGCCTGGGTATAGAAAAAGTAATTTCTAGCGACTGATAATATGCCAACGCTGGTATCTTCGCTATTTGTAGAAGCAAATGCACGATCTGCATGGCATATGAAAATGAATTAATAAAAAAGCTGCCTGTGATTGTCAATTTTAGTTGGCGGCCCATTGTAAAATTTAAAACAGCTGAATGGTTTGTGGAATTTGTTGAAATGAATATTGCATATAAAATATTTGAAGCTTCAGGGCAAATGGATTGTCTGCTCGAAGCATCTTACCAAACTTTCACTTCCAAATTGGTTACATTTTTAAATTATGATAGTCATTAAACTGGTAACCTAAAAACACGAACAGTCTTAATGGGGTAGCGTGAGGAAATAATGGATAAAACGGTTATCAGGAAAAAGATATTATGACCGCTGCGTGCTGGACATATATTGATATTTAGTATGAACCGCTAAATATCCTGACTACAAAAATAAATTAGTCGTAATAATTTATCTGTTTCACCTGATACCGCAAATATTAGTAACAAAATAATTGAACGCCTTCTAGGAACATCGTTTAAAACTTTACTCTTGAGTAGCTCTCCCCTAATCTGCATATTTTTTACATGTTAACGCCAAAACGGAAATCGTGAACCTATCAAATGTTATTTTTATGATGAATATTACACTAATGATATCCGATTTTTCACAAGGTTTTGGGGTGGTTTTTAAATTAGAGTTCGGAAAAATTGAAGAAATCCTAATTAGATAATTCTCTCCTCTTTTGATTGCAGTAGAGATCGTGGCTCTATCTATAATACATCGCTCTCTACAGGTGATCTACTGAGACATGTTTTCAGCAATTTTTTATCCTAATTCCACTTTTTTACGTTTTGTGGCCAAGTCCTTGTAGCGAAGGGTTTATTAGCACACATTCTTTCTATAAAGTCGAAAATCCATCGTTTCCCAGAAAATTTTGACGGAACGTTCCGGATTTGGGGAGTTCCAATTGTATGCATTTTTCCTTTCAAATTGCTAGTATCAAAGGACGTGGGTAAGTACAATCTAAATAAAATCATATTTCATTTTTGCACACGAGAAAAAGAGTTTTCAGTAACTTAAAAATAATAGTTCTATATATATAACGAGTTTTAGGATCGTAAAAATTGATTTTAACATATGACAAACATATCGTACATCGATCGTACCTCGATCGTTTGACAAACTGGAAATTTTGAACGACTGATAGGTAAATATTTGCTTAACAAGTATGAACTAGAATTGAGGCGTTTGCTACGTTACAAGCCATGTTACGTAATCACGAATGCATAGTGAAAAACCTTATTATTAGATTGTCGCAAAATATCTTGTGCTTAGGATGAAGTGGTTTTTTGTAATTATGTATCAAATTGGTTTTCCATTGCATGAACTTACATGCTCAGGGAGATTTAATAACGAACTCACCATTCGATTTCGTTGTATGTAACATGGTGGCCGAAATTTTGAGATTAAATAGTGACGTTCGTAGAATGCTTTTGTGAGACAGCATTGTCTTTTATAAAACTTAAATTTTCCCCTAATACTAATTTGAGGTCTTTCTATATCATTTATACATGAGTATCAAATCTATGCATCTTCATAGGTTACACGTCCTTCGGTAAAAGGTTTGCTTCCAATTGAATTTATTTTCAATTAGATGCAATGTGGGTTGATCCATTTTCGGCAGCAGGTTGATGAAATGAGTAACTAATTCTTTGTATTAGCCTTCCACACAAATACATACACTGGTGTTTGTTGCAAAGATTAGAAATATACATACAATCATGCTAGCGCCTCAATTATAAAGTTGTCTCTCAATGATGAATTTGTCCTACCTAGATTGTTACAAATTATGGTCGTTGTTAGTTGACTTGACTAAGTTGTCTTCCTGTTGCAAATATAATTTACTGGACCCACCCAATATATAGGTACTGGCTACCTTGACGTATCCATGTTAATGTCATTTTGAATTTAAATTTCTTCCACTTTGCATTCCTAAATTATTTTATTTGGATATTTTCCCTATTTCCTACCACCTTGTTGAAATTAATTGTTACAAATATTTTTACGTATATCCTTTTATAACGGGTTTTAATTTCCATATCGCCGGCCAAAGGCAATTTGTTCTTCTGAAAATTTCTCCCGACACTGGAGACTCAACTCGGAAATTATCTGGAAGTGCACTTGTTAACCTAAATATATTCTTCGCCTACGGCTTAGGCCCTACGCTATACAATATACATGCGCTTTATTACCATTCGTTTATGTGTATGGGCTTCGCCGTGCAAATCCGTGCAAACTGTCAATGCTGGGCTATTTGCTTTCACATTAATACTCTACTGCAAAGTACTACAGTCAGGAATCTTCGCTTCTAGAGCAGATTTTTAATGTTGGAATAAAAATCTATTTTTTTGTGATAATTCATTGGATGTGGTCATTTGGATTCAACGTGTCTCCAGTAGTCATTTCTGTCGTTATGATTCTATGTACCTTCACACTTTTGGAGTTTTTGGAAAGGTAAGCGATTATAAACTAAAATTAGTTCATCTTCTTTAAACAAGTAACCATGTTTGGTCTTTCAGGTTTACAAAAAACTACCTCGAGACAACTGCCGGCGTATACAAACACGACATTTGCATCAATACAGGACATTGCAGGTGCTCACGATATTCATGAACGAAATCAAGAGATACGCGCTCATTTCCGTTCTTGTGGCAGCAACTTCACTTCAATCTGTGTCATTGGCCATGATAGTTAGGACAAAGTTGACACATGAAACTTTTATTGTGTTCGGAATATTTTTTGTGATGCTGATTGATGCTACATTGGCATTGGTTGTGCTTATCGGAAGACTTGCTCAAGTGCATTTGCAGTCGAAGGAGAATCTGAAACAAACGGAGAGGTATATTGCTAGAGAGAGTGAGTTTAATGTGAATGGTAATCGTTGGTTCCGAAAGTTTTACAACAGCTGTAGCAACATTTATGTTAGATTTGGGTCACTTAATTTTATTGATGCTCAGACACCTCTGAACTGGATGAACTTTGCTAACAATTTAACGGTTCAACTCTTGCTCCTCGGCAAATAATCAGCAATTAAAACAATAAAGCATTGATTGGAGGTGTAATCGAGACTCAGATGAACAATCGTGGCCTAGGTACTATGGAATTAAAATAATTAATTTTAGCAACAGTTTTACTCCAGTCCGATGTGTTTGCATTCGACACCGCGAGTACCTATTTGCACATTTTCAAGCTTTATCCTACTGGAAAGGTTGTTTAAAAATATGATACAGTAGTGATGTGGTTTCAAGGATGACTTGAATTTTAGTTCAACAAAGATTTATAGCCATACTTCAATTAAAGTGCACATTCAGAAACTTATTTATACTGTTTAACATTTTAATAATTTCTCTACTCTGCTGATTTCAATGAAATAATGTGCAACAGTTTTACATCCTTAAACTGTTTGCAATTTACTGATGCCACCGGGAGTACCGACATTAAGCAGCAACATTAAACGAAAAGACTAGCAATCAACTTTAAATGTAACTATTGTTGAGGAACGTTGTCTGCTGTCCTCTACCTGATGCTATTTAACATAGAACTGTTCAATTACTGTTCCCGATTGAGCTAATTCGAATTTGGAACAAGCCCATTTGCGATTTAGGCAAGCATTATCTGTACAATAATTTTTGCATTTAAATTTCTTAACATTTATTGTAGACCGTTTGGAAGTTAGAAACTACTCATTTGCTTACCTTAACAATATTAAATATTTGAGTATGGCCAGCGATGAAGACATGGTTAATATGAATTGATAAACAAAATGTGTCATTCTCATTATTTAAATCCTCAACATTACACATTAGTCATGCTCAGATGGAAATAACCTAGGTACTGACAAGACTTCCGGATGGCCAGACAAGCCGCAATGGCGTTGAGGCTTTATCCAGATGTATTCGCTGTAGTTCGTTGATTATACAAATAAAAGAAATATTGTCCAGTGGCTCAGAGTTTAGATATGCACGATTACTCATGCATATTTTATCTACAGGAAACCTGCAGTTGGTTACGAAAAAGTAATTCTCTTATGATGTGGTGATACCGAAGTCCCAATTTATGAAAACTTCGTTTCGAATGTCTAGATCAAATGACGTGGGTATGTGCAATCACAGTAAAATCAACTTTAAAATCCAAAGAGGCTAAGCGTTTTGTGTAACTTAAAACTAGTGGGTCAATTTATCGAATTTCAAGATCGTTAGAACTAATTTTAATGTAAATCGTATGACGATCTCTGGAAATGTTTTAACGACTGATAGTTAACTATTTGCTCGACAAGTATCAATTAGATATAAGGCTGGTGCTAAGTTGCACGCCATGTTTCGTAATCACCAAGATATAATGAAAACATTTATTATTAGATGGTTGTATGGAATGAGGATATATTTAATAATTTATGAAGTTGGGTTTTAATTGCATGAATGTAGCTATGGAACAGTGGTACGATCCGATTGCTTAATTTATTTTCCATTAGCTTCCATGTAGCATGAGTTGCTGTATTTTCGGCAGCTGGTTCATATATGCAGTAATTGTGACTCTGTGAGTGATGCGAGCGTCAAAATATGTTTTACTGGAGTAATTGCTGTTTCACTGTGCGACAAATGACTGACTAACTTACTTTGCATACAAAGCAACATAAATATTAAAAAGTAATCATTGTGCCACATATATTGATGACGAATTAATAGCCAAAATATAAGTATTTCATGCCGCTCACTGTGCTTTATTCGGTTCACAGACGGTCGAGACATTTTGCAAAATTTTTACAATGGACATTGAATGTTATTTTACTTAAGAATAGGTAAGTAGATTTAAGAATTTATTTTGACCCATGCTATTTGCTATTGGGATCGTGCAAATCGCATGCTTATGTTGGACATTTCATCAGTTTTAAGTCTGATAATTTTTGCAATCGTCAGCATGTTCTACTTACAGACTCAATCATAATTATAGAAATTGTAATTTAGAACTGGTCGTTTGTGTCAGCAAAATCACTAAAGTTCGAAATTATCCCAATGCCATTATTTACGATATTTTTTATTACGTCAACCTGATATTTAATCCAAACAAAGATGGGGCAACATTTTTTATATGGTAACACTGGTTCGTTAAAATCAGCTAACGAAGAGATATTCAAAACTTTTTTCAGAGTGCTTAATTGAGAATGCATTATTGTTCGTTATTGAACGCTGGAGGTAAGCAGTTGCCGCAATGTTATCACTATCACGGTTGTCACAGCGTAGCGTATTTATAGTTTGAACTTGTGTCCAGTTTTCAGTTAACATATACTTTTTTTCATGACAAAATTATTGAGGGACTACCTCTTGATAATATTGCTTTTATTTATAAATATTTCTAACTTAAGAACATTTAGTGATTATTGGCCACACCCGACGTTCATTACGAGTTAATACAAAATTTGTAGTGCATTGCATACGCAAGCAATTTTGCTGAAAGTCTGACCACTGCTTGTCAGTTATACTTCATTCCAACAGTTTTGATGATTTTCCAGTTGATAATTTTGTGCTGATTAAAACATTAAAGTCTCCTTCTGTATAAGTGAATAATGTGCAAAAACCTTATGCATCGACCAAACGACACAATTCCAAAAGTGGAGACCGTGAACAACGTACTCACAGTAAGGTATCTTGATATTCTCTTTTTTGTGTTGCTAAACTGAATACGATTAGCTATGATTGTTGATGGTATTTCAATGTGAATGCGGAGAGGCAAATAAAAATCCATGGGTCTAACTGTTCGCAATTTCTGGACATGTCATTATCTTTGTTCATTTTAACTGGGCACTGAAACAATGATCGGTACACAATGACATCTCTTTATTAATACATTGGGTAACCTGCATATTCAATAATTATTAATCACGAGAATTTATTTTTTTCTAGGAAGTCACAATTTCCTATTTTCTCCAATTACGTATGGGATAAAAAACCAATTATTGAATTCAAATTAAATCAAGCTCAAATCATCATCAACTAACTCCCGCCCTTCGTAAAAATCAAATCATTAATAAAAACACCTGCATTATGAAACAATCCGCTCAATGTCACGAACAAATATCCACAGGATATGTTGTGCCTGTTATCATTCGTACACTTTCGTGGCTAATTAAATTTAGTGAATCAGTTCGATGTTTCGAGACATGGCCTCTTTCGTTTTAAGTTGGATGACCGCAGTAAAATTAATTTATTACGTAGCTGAAACGAAGTGACAGCGTAGTTATAATTTTAGTTTGTCCGTATGTCTGTCCGCCTGTTCGCGCTATATGTAACTCTGACACGACGTGACGGATTTTGTCGAAACTTGGCACGCAGTTTCCTTACGCGACAAGGAAGATATGGCCAGAATGTCAAGTCAATTGGTTAAGAGCGGTCAGAGAGAGGTCACATGTTTTTCAAATGTTAAATTTATTTCTATGTGGATTCTGATAGAGAATTTAACGGTCATCAATTTCTCTTCAGGAGCTATGGGTCAAATACTACTGTGACCTGTAGGCGTCAGCTACGTAATTTCCATCATGGCTAACACATCTAATCCATCCGGCTTCATAGTCAGCAAAGTTGAGTTGCAATCACTATACTTAAGCGCCGAATCGTACAAATTTGTATCCATTTTGTTTTATTGAATGAACAGGTTGATCAATTCGGTGGAACGGAATGAATAAAAAGTGTAAAATATTATTGGATTCAGGGAGCAGTTAGTAACATTCATGCGAGAAGTTTAAACTTGTAATTTACACTCAAGGAAAAAACCGACATACTTTACTTGATTTTCTTTTACAATTGTCATGAAAGGCCGAAGATTTATTTGGGGGCTTGTCGGACGAACTTTTTCTACAAAATCACAATTTACATTATGATTAAGAACTATGAAAGTCTACTCTGCATCTGTGAGATAAGTCAAAGTCCATTACAATATGTACAGACGGCGATCCACCCGTGACAAAATTAATAATTTTTCTTTGCCGTAGCGTTGGAGCTTCATGCGTATGAAATTTTTGAGAGACAATCACTTCAACAATTTAGATTTGTGTGTGTCCTCGACATTATAAACTAAAGTATAAATGCAAAATACAATTCAATCTAAAAATACAAATATAACCCGCTTGATTAAAAATCCGTAGTAGTTAAACTCTTTGCGTATCTGGATATTTAAATCACATGAACGTACTATCAATGTTTGCATGCATTTATAATTTTATAGAACATTCAATTCATCCAACAAAAACATTAATTGTATTGCATATTTACTCAACGGTGGACACCTAGTTTGTTTTAATCATTAAAGTTAACACTGCCGACCATTTAATCTTTAATTTTTTACGACAACGCCATAAAGTAGGAAGCAGATTAAAACTAGTTACCGTAGCTATGCATAGCTACGCCATTAAAATTCATATTGCCTGCATCTGGAAGAATGTCAACCTGATGGCTCTTAAGGGCGATGTCGTTCATACATTGATGTGCAGAAATTCGCTAACACTTACTGTTGCTGTTATTATCATTGCCAACGGTTGCTGTTATTATCATTGCCAACGGTTGCTGTTATTATCATTGCCAACGGTTGCTGTTATTATCATTGCCAACGGTTGCTGTTATTATCATTGCCAACGGTTGCTGTTATTATCATTGCCAACGGTTGCTGTTATTAACTACCGGAAGCATGAAATGCTTGAAAGGTAGTTATAGCGATTGATCTGTTTGTCTGTCTGTCTGTCTGTCTGTCCGTCTGTCTGTCTGTGTGTCCGTACCCACTCTAACTTCCGTTCACGTTGACCGATTTGGCTCAAATTTGGAACACAAATACATTGGCCCATGAGGACCTTCCCTATTGATTTTCAGCCATGTATCTCGTCATTGACCGGAAGTACGGGGGTCGAGGTGGGGGGTGGTGGGGTTGACCCAGGCGTGAAATTTTTTATTGTATAAATGGATAGAGGAGTTCATTAGGATAATTTTTTTGTCAATGGACCATTGGTCAAATCGGTAAAATGCTGGCTGGGTGGGGGGTCGAAGTAGAGGGGTCACCAGGTGGCAAAAAAATTTATTCCACAAATCGGTGGAGATGTTCAATTTGAGATTCATTAACGTAGTATAACGGTCGAATACATACCTAATTTGTGATTTGGGCATGCTTCACACTTCCGGTAGTTATATATTAAAGGTTACACCTTACTAGTTATCATTGCCAACGGTTGCTGTTATTATCATTGCCAACGGTTGCTGTTATTATCATTGCCAACGGTTGCTGTTATTATCATTGCCAACGGTTGCTGTTATTATCATTGCCAACGGTTGCTGTTATTATCATTGCCAACGGTTGCTGTTATTATCATTGCCAACGGTTGCTGTTATTATCATTGCCAACGGTTACTGTTATTATCATTGCCAACGGTTGCTGTTATTATCATTGCCAACGGTTGCTGTTATCATTGTACTCGGATCTGTGTTTTTGATTTACTCTGATTTTTGCAACATTGAATTAATTTTTATGTCTACGTGAGTGATTGACAAGATTAAGAAAATCGTCCTTACTTTCAACATGTGTCAATATCCAGCTCCTTCCAAAACATCTTGATAATATCATTTTTTGCGAGTTTGATGTCGTTCAGTTTAAATTCTTGCATAGGTGTTTTATTTTGTTACGCAGGTTACATGCAATTACCATCGCATTCTGGACATTGTACTAATAATTATACCCCAGCAAATATTAAAACGACCCTTTCTTGTGGCGTAGTTGTTCAAGCGTGAACATATTAGTAAAACATCTTCATCACTTACTGTAATTATTTTACTTCTCCGGATACTCCGGAAACATGTATACGGTGATAATTATTGTTGGAAGCGACGACCAAAATGATTGCGAAGACTTTATAATGGAAGGGTGAGTAGTTACAGTACTTGTAAAACTTCAGTGCAAAACATTTCATGGATTAAAGAGCATATAGATTAAAACTTAAATGCCGAGGCATGCAAATGAAATGCGTAAAAGCACGTTTGGCATTCTTTTGGGTGCGTGTGTACACATTTGTGAATAGAGTGACAGTTTATGCAAAGAAATACTCCACTACCAGTATAAATAAGTTATCTACAGTTGCAGAATACTATCTTGTATGAGACCAGAGTGGTATCCCATGGCTGCAAGTTGCAAATGTTACAGAAATTACAAAATAATTCCAGGTATCATAAAATAATTTCTTCCGAAGAAAAGGCCACTCACAAACTAAACTGATGCATTGTGAGAAATTGTATTGCCTAAGTTGGACAGTAGCTTAGTGTATAAACTAAAATCTTTGTATCTCAGGCATTTGTACTTAAAGATTTCACTTCAGAAATTAAAGAGATGCACCTAAATATGGAATAATTGTGCCATTAGTTTATAAGAATACATACGTACCTAATCGCAGTATGTGGTTGGTTATCATTTAAACTGATCCATTTAAATGCCACATCGTGCACTATATGTGTTCTGGGTAAATGTTAGGGGAAAGGTAGTAAAGGCTTAACAAAAACTTGAACACTATCGTCGATTAACTTGACCGCAGTGTATTGAAACGTGACATATTTATCGTCACATCCATTAGCTGGATATATAAATTCGAATTTTGTTGAGAATTAAAAAAACTTATATGTTTCTAGTAAATCAAGTTAACTACATTCTCAGGATATATTAGTGATAATTGCATTCACTTTAGGACTTTCAGGATAACAAGCGAATAGTATTCAAAATCCTTATGCATCGACCAAACGACACATTTCTAAAATTCGGGACAGGGAACAACTTACTGATAGTAAGGTTAGTGATATTTCTTTTCTTTGTTGCAAAAGCGAATGTGATTGTTGATTGTACTTCAATGTGAATCCGATAGAAAATCACGATCCGTTCATCAAATTACTGCCAATTCCTTAACATGTCGTTGCCACTCTTGAAATGAAACTCAGTATATATCACTCGTCGTATTATTGACTAAATATAATGTGGATTTTGGAATTCCTTCAAACATTTTTGTTACTTTTAACTGAACACTGGAACAATGATCGTTAAACAATGCAAACTACACTAATGTAACAATGTAATTAGTTTATTAATACAATGGGTAATCTTCATATTCAATAATTACTAATTTGCCTTTTAGACTTTAATTCTCTTTTAGATGCATTTCTGAAATATTTTCTGACCTATGTCGTAAAATAAAAATCAGCGCGTATAACGCTTGGTCAGTTTCCAAGAAGAAAGTAAGTGAAAGTCATCTGAAAACTATGATGAGTTTTAAATGATGCTAGGGTGAACACAGAGTAATGGAAGATGTTTGGTTTACGGACAGTTTAAAGGAAAACGAATGAGTTGTTCTTGTTGCATACTTCGACGTCGTGCGCTGGTAAGCGTATAAACTTTACGCAATATACGCAATTTTTTTTGCCGTGTATCGCGTATCGGTAACACGAAGCGCAAGTTTTCGTTCCATGTAACGAGCAACGATAACGAATAAAAATTTCTAGTCCCTTTTCTGAAAGATTTCAAATTTGCGTAATAAATGAATATTTAAACGACATATTTTTGCTAAAATTTGTGATTTATAATAAAATTTACTTTTGTTACTTGTTTATATCATCTTAATTTAAGTTTGTTATTCATTAAATGCATATTGTGGTGTATTCAAAGAGTAGCTAGTAACGGTAACGAGAAACGGAAAACATTTCAAAGTAACGTTCCAAAATGTTCAAAGTACCGCGTAGCGCAAAAGCTGCGACACATGACCTCTGCCCTGACAGCGTTTATCATTTCTCCCTCGTTGCGGGGATACCATTACCAAAAGGTTGGATTCCATCGGCTGTGGTATCAGTGTTAAATGTGACAGTGGCTAACAGGGTACTTTTAACCTCGATGATTATAAATTCTAGTTGGGTTCTTCATAGAGAAGGGTCAATTAATCAAAATAACAATTTGATTGCTCTCCTGATGCAATCCTTATCATGAGTAAATATTTCAAAGACTTTAACCTTTCGTGCTCAGTGGTTGTTTGCTAAGTCAACTTCTTCAGCAATAATTTGTTATCGTGCATATGATTTATCAAAGCTTAATGGGAATATGGACTTCTCTAATCTTTATCTTTGAGATTTATTTATATTTTAGTATTGTTACAACTAAGATTTCAGTAATGCGTATGCAGTAAGTATTTGTATGGAAGGGACTACAAACAGCAATTACGTTACTTACATTTTGCATCCTTAACCTATCATTTTTAGAGATGTGTACCTTGGAAAGTACTTACCAGCTAATTTAATTTAATTGTGGCAAATATGATTACATGCGTCCTTTTACAAAGGGTTTTAATTATCCATGCTGCTGGTTAAAGGCTATTTATGGTAGAACGTTTATTTAAACGTTGAGCGAGTTCATCTGCGCTAAAGCACTCTGCAACAAAATCAGTTTATATAGCTCACACTTTCATTTCAAGTAAGAAACGGTCATATTATTTTATAATGGAAATAAATGCATTTCCGCGTTTGTTACGCATAACTTGTTACGAAATTCTTTGGAGATCAATTGTTTCGGATTTGTCAAGCTGTCTGCTAAAATCTTCCAGCAAACTAATGATCTAAAACAATAAATATATTTTATAGAATGAAATAATTTGACCTCACCAAACACTGAGCGAAAAAAAACAAATACCGAATATATAATTTTTGCAATTCAAGAAGGAAAGGGCAGTAACAAATAATTGAATAATGTTCATATATTGCATTTTACACCCTAATATGACGAGGAAGGTAGAGGGGAGAGTTTTTTGTATACATGTGTTACAATTGGTAATGGTGACACAGATTTCAAATTCCTCGAACTTCCATAACCTTTAACAACTTTTCTTTCATATTTAACACTCGAGCTATTGCATGAAGGTGCATACCTTTGGGAAAAATTAAATAGATTGAGGATTCGATCAAATTTGCTAGCCACATAGTTCGTTACGTTGTACCGACAGTACTCTCAAATGCTGGTAAGGTAACTATAGTAATTCCTTTAAAATTTGGATACACTTCTCTAAATTAATTTTACTCCAACTATATTCTTCGTGTATTAACTATTGCTCCATCTTGATGATCTCAATACTATTTCATCGATAATAATAATAATAATAAACAAATGTACATTTGAACAATATATATATTGTGACAATTCGGGTTTAAAGTAGAAAATGGATACTTCATATTCAGAAAAGTAAAATTATGTTATATGCTCATGTATCAACTTAACGGCACAATTCCGTACACGGCACCGCTGAGAGAATTATTGCAACAAAGATATCTCGGTCCACTGTGTTGGTTATTTTGGAGCAATAGGTATACATTTCATTGCAAAATTTAGAAACAAAACACGATAATTGTCAATACACCAAAAATCAGTCTCGAGCGTTCACAACTCCACGTTTATTAAACAAAGGACAAAATAGGGATTCATGTCTTTCAAATCTTTTTCTTAAAAATGACTAAATATTGGAACGAAGATAGTTGCTAACGGCTATCCATAAATTATCCAATTTAGCAAGACTGGATCATTCCAATTATTGTTGACTGAACTCCGTGATATCCTGACAATATTCTTTAATAATCGCACCAAATATGAAATATTGAGAATCTCAAAACACATATTTCGATAATTAGCATTGGAATATTACTTGGGTTAGCGTTAGAATTCAGGAAATATCACTTTCAACGACCAGAAAAGCAGAAATGTATTTCCCCTTACATTTGCCTGGAAGATTTTAGTTTATATATCAAACCTCGCCTATTTAGGTACGTGGAATAAGACACCAGTTACTGTATTCAAATTGTTTTCAGTTTCCTACTTCAGCTTAATTGATTATAAATTACAATTTATAATCATACCTCGCGTCTAGACGCCGTGGATGCAAATGGCAATGGAAAAATGTAAGAGACCAAAATAACCTGTTACCAACAGGCGCCATTTGATAAAAGGCAGGAGGAAAAATCAAGTTTGATAAAAGTCAATAATATCCTGTAAGTGTATCCCACCAATAAAGAATCCGAATTTTCTTACGGCGTGTGAGAGTATGGAAAGACATTGCTAATATGAATTAACAAACGAAATAGACCATTCATTAAACTTAAACCCGCAATTCCAAACTTTCTACATGCAAAATTTGAAATAACCTAATCGTCAGTAGGGCTTTCGGGGGGCCAGATAAGCCACAATGGCGTTGAGCTTATATGGAATTGTATTTGGTGAGTGCCTTGCTGAAATGCTTGGATGAAAAAATACCTGCCTTTTGAAACAATCCTTCCAATGCCACAAACAAATATCTCCAGGATGTGTTGTGTCTGTTGTCATTCGTACACTTGCGTGACTAATTCGCTTTAGTGAACTAGTTGGATTTTTTGGAGACATGATCGCTCTCGTTTTAAGATGTGGATGACAAATAAGTATAATTAATTTAATCATGTGACATAATAGTGAGCAAAGTTCAGATGCAATCACTATAAGACATTTCATATTTCAGCGCCGAATCCTGCAAGAATGTGTCCACATTTATTTGTTAAGTGCACAGGTTGCTCTAGCTATTACGGACTTTTGTATAAACAGTGTAACTTAGGGTTCAGAAAGTACTGTTAGTAATTTTAATGCGAAAAGTTTAAAATTGTAAGTTACACTCAAGGAAAACCCCAACATACTTTACATAATTTTCTTTCACATTTATGATGAAGGCGCACATTTATTTAGTGACTTGTCGGACGAAATTTGTCTGCAAAGAACGATTGACGTCATGTCTAAAAACTATGAAAGATTGCTTTGTATATGTGATAGGTATCAACAAAGTCCATCAAAATACTTACAGACATCTGTCCTCTTAATTCGTGAACTTCTTACTTTAATTGAAGTAGCAACGGAACCAATTAAGACAGCGATCCACCCGTGACAAAACTAATAATTTTCTTTGCGATTTCGTGTAAGCTTCATGCGTAGGACATATTTGAGAGACAAGTCACGTCAACAATTTAGATTTGTGTGTGTCCTCGCCATTATAAACTAAAGTATAAATGCAAATTACACTAAAATCTTATAACAAAAATGTAAATTGTTTGATTTTCCAAGATGATACTAAATTGTAATAGAAAAACAAAACACTAGAACCAGAATAGGAATAAATTATCAACAGGCAAGGATTGACATTTCAATCAAATTTTTTTTGGAGTAATTTATTAATTGTAACCGAGAATCCATTAATTATAATGCCTCGACTCTTTTAGCTGGTGTGGACACCTAGTTACCCTTTAATTTTTTACGATAATGTCTTCAAGTAAGAACCAGGTAAAACGCCGCTAAATAATAAATTCATATTGGACGCATTCGACATGATGTCAATAGTGATGATTCTTAATGCAACGTCGTTCATACCTACACTTGTAGATATTCGCTAATACTTACTGGTGCTGTTATTATCATTGGCAAAGATTGATGTTATCATTATATTCGGATCTGTGTTTTTGATTTAGTTTGATTTTTGCAACATTGAATTAATTTTTATGTCTTCGAGAGTGATTGACAAGATTAAGAAAGTATTCCTTACTGTAAACATGTGTCAATATCCAGCTCCTTCCAAAACATCTGGATTATATCATTTTTTGCGAGTTTGACGTCGTTCATTTTAAATTTTTTGCATAGGTGTTTTATTTTGTTACGCAGGTTACATGCACTTTCCGTCGCATTCTGGGCATTGTATTAATAATTATGCCCCAGCAAATATTAAAATGGCCGTTTCTGGTGGAGAAGTTGTTCAAGAATGAACATATTAGTAAAGTGTAGAATACTTGAATTCTCTTTGAGATGTGATATGCCAAGTTGCATGAGCATGGAGAGAAATAAGTAGTGATGATGTGCGAGGTTCTGGAGAATAGTATTTATTCTGTAGATGCTAAAGTTAGAATGATGACATGAGCTGCATGGACAGCAAGAGTAAGTATAATAGAAGAAGGGTGAAGAGCTTAATTGATCTTCAAGGTTAAGTTGAGTGACTCTTGGTCACGTAGGCAAGCGGAGAAGGAGTCTCCAACAAATATACTTATTTGAATAATTAGACATTATTAAATTATTGAATTACATATTCAACATAAAGCATCTTTATCACTTACGGTAATTATTTTTCCTCTCCGGATACTTCGGAAACATGTACACGGTGATAATTATTGGGTGAAGCGACCAGTGGAAATAAGTTATTTACAGTTGCAGAATACAATTTTGTATGAGACCAGAGAGGTATTCCATGGCTGCACGTTGCAAATGTTACAGAAATTACAAAATAATTCCAGGTATCATAAAATCATTTCTTTCGAATAAAAGGCCACTCACAAACTAAGCTGATGCATTGTGAGAAGTTGTATTGCCTAAGTTGGACAGCGGCTTAGTGTATAAACTAAAATCTTTGTATCTCAAGCATTTGCACTTCAAAAGATTTCACTTCAGAATTTAAAGGGATGCACCTAAATGTGGAATAATTGTTCCATTAATTTATAAGAATGCATACCTAATCGCAGTATGTTGTTGGTTATCATTTAAACTGCTCCACTTACATGCCACCTCGTGCACTGTATGTGCTCTGTGTAAATGTTAGGGGGAAAGTAGTAAAAGCTTAACAAAAACTTGAGCATTATCGTCGATTAACTTGACCGCAGTGTATTGAAACCTGACATGTTTAGCGCCACATCCATTAACTACATAGAATAATTCGAATTTTGTTCAGAATATAAAAAACTTATATATGTGTCTAGTAAATCAAGTTAACTACATTCACAGGAATTATTGGTGACAATTGCATTCACTGTAGGACTTTCAGGATAACAAGCGAATAAGATACAAAATCCTCATGCATCGACCAAACGACACATTTCTAAAAGTCGGGACAGGGAACAACTTACTCATACTAGGTAATTGATCTTTCCTTTCTTTGTTGCAAAACCGAATGTGATTGTTGACTGTGATTGTTGATTGTACTTCTATGCGAATCCAGAAGCATATGACGGTCGGTTCATCTAAATTTTGACAATTTCTTAACATGTCGTTGCCACTCTAGAACAGAAACTCTGTATATATCACTCGTCGTATTATTGACTAAATATAATGTGGATTTTGGAATCCCTTCAAACATTTTTGTTCCTTTTAACTGAGCACTGGAACATTGATCGTTAAACGTTGCAAACTACACTAATGTAACAATGCAATTTGTTTATTAATACACTGGGTAACCTGAATATTTAATAATTAATAATTTGCCTTTTTAGACTTAAATTCTCTTGTGGAAGCATTTCTGAAATATTTTCTGACATATGTCGTAAAATAAAAATCAGCGCGTATAACGCTTGGTCAGTTTCCAAGAAGAAAGTAAGTAAAAGTCATACTAAAACTATGATCAGTTTTAAATGTTGCTAGGGTGAACACAGAGGAATGGAAGATGGTTGTTTTACGGACAGTTTCAGGGGAAATGAATGAGTTGTTCTTGTTGATTACTTCGACGTCGTCCGACAGGTGTAGTCAACTGAACGGAATGCGCTGTTAGAGCAGGTTAAAAAACTGTTGATGTGTCGGTCCAAATGTGTAGAGGAGTTGAAGGTAAATAAGTGTAAATAGATAACGGTGACGTCAGTCTAAAAAATTATCCAGGAATGCCATTTAATTTTTACGTTACCATCGTAGCTTTGAACAGTAATGTGGTTTCTGTGTAAAAGCTTAAATTGCATGTCATACATACAATGATTATTATTGTTATTAACTACCGGAAGCATGTAATGCTTGAAAGGTAGTTAATGCGATTAAGTTGTTTGTCTGTGTGTCTGTGTGTCCGTGTGTCAGTTAACACGATTACTCCTTTCCACATTGACCGATTCGGTCCAAATTTTGTATGGAGGTACCTTAGGGTAAATGTAAGATCGCTATTGATTTTGGGCTTCCAGGCCCTACCCCCTGGGGAATGGTGGGGGTAATGTCCCCCATACTTCCTTTGGGCAAAAAAATTTTATTCGCTTATCTGATAGAGAATTTTAAGCTGATCATTTTTTGTCATCACACCATGGGTCAATTCGACCAACTGTCGGAGTGGTGGCTCTATGACCCTCGGGGTCATGAAAGGGTCAAAATATATTATGTCCGAAATTGATCGAAAAATTAAAGATTAGTGTTTGGAAAGGTGAACTGAGTGTCAAATGTCTCAATTTCACACACAACACGTTTCCGGTAGTTTTTTAATTCGGGTTTACACCCGTCCTAGTTTAAGTGACTGTTTTGAAAGATTATTACGCGCAAATATATTATTCCACACTGAATACCCAATCAACAAATTTTGTTGCCACCTTTGTTCTTAATTATTATCAACAAATACCAAACAATCCAAACCAGTGTTCTAGGTGTTAGGACCGCGCTATTGAATACAAGAGGAGTCGAATTGTATACAAAATTCAAGAACTTCTATAATAAATCAAAGTACACAATTTTCTGTACTGTATCTTGCTTTATATATTCAACGCTATTCTTTGGAAAAACAACTAAAACTTTATGGTCGCATGATTATGATTGCACTAGAAATCGCCGATACTAATCACCTTTGCGATTACAACCACTAATTAAATTTGAGTTGATGAATTCCAGGATTGTAATGCAGTAGAAGGATCAGCGTACGTACGTATGCGATTATTCTGTAAATGGGAAGTATTAATCTATTATATGCCATTATAAACGCATATTATGTGTGATTGCATATCCGTATCAGTACACCATGTATCTGTCCTTAAAAGATATTAACGACATGTGAAGTGGTCATAATTATGTCGATGGTGTGATTTTGTAAGACGGTTTTCAGAATGTCAAATGCAGCAATAAAGGCCACTTGAGAAGGACGATCCTATCCATCCTAAATTAACCACGATTGATTCGCAGAGTATCTTATGATGAAACACAACCGACAAGGCGCAGTTTGTCCCGGATTTATTCATCATTGGATTCTGAGTGAATTACAGCGAAACTTTGTTGTCGCAGAACATTTGTGGCTGTAATCAAACCCATGACATTATGAGTGCTTGCAGTAGCTCGTGATACTGGATTCCTAAAAATCACTGTCATTTGTAAAGAGTCGACTGAAATTTATTTATAGAGACTTAAGTAATTAAATCAGTTGAAACGCTTACTTTCGTTACTAAATAATCTATAGTGTCATCATCCTGGCAACATCTGCAGATTCCTCCAGGCAACAAAATAGAGGAAATTTAAACTGCCGTGTCCAATATATGTATGCAACTGATTACCTTCACTTAATATTACCGTCATTTTGAATTAAAATCAATCCCTTTTTGAATTCTTAAATGATCTTTTCAGGAAATTTATCGCAATTACCTAACCTGTAGTTTAATTTATTTGTAATAAATAATATTCTTACCTGCATCCTTTCACGTAAGTTTATAATTATCCATGTACCTGGCTAACGATTATTTATATCAGAAAGTTAATTTGAAGGCGTGTGATCTTTTGTGACGAAGCACTCGTCTACGAAATCATCTTAGTAGACTTAAGCTTGCATCTGCATTATTAATTGGAGTAAATATCCACCTATTCATTAGAGTCATGAGATGACAGCGTGGATTCAACTGTCGGCGTCAATTGCATGTGTTGGAACCGACAGATCGCTAACCGCAAAACAGCGTTCCCGTGCTTAATAAAGCGTGTTCATAAAAAGATGATTACTGTGAGACAATTAGTGACTTGACTTGATAGCATAAACTATCGTCGAGAAAAAGAATAATGAAAAGAATACAGCTGGATAATTATCAGTGAAATAAAAACAAGTAGCATAAACTACTAAACAGCAATTACTAATTTCCAATTAATTACTTTATTAACATCGCAAGAATAATCAATAATTACAACTTTAGTGCAGTGCACTTCGTGACGGAAAGTTGAACAAGAACAACTCACTTCTCCAAAGTCGAGAGTGATAATAAAACGAGAACAGAAAAGTACAAGTCACTTCGCTGAAGGCGAGTGCGATAAAAAGGATAACGGACAAAAATAATACAGAAAGATACATACATAATTTTACAGCTTAACAAGAATACATAATATGATACTACAACGAAATGCAAGCTCGCGTTTCTAGAATGAACTTGAGCGGCTTGCAGCAACAAAGAAGAGAGCGAAAAGAAAGTGTGTACATTACAAAGTTGGGTTACATTACAAACATGTGGGTACTTTTAAATATGTGGGTACTTTCAAATATGTGGGTACTTTTAAATATGTGGGTACTTTCAAATAGGTGGGTACTTTCAAATATGTGGGTACTTTCAAATATGTGGGTACTTTCAAATATGTGGGTACTTTCAAATATGTGGGTACTTTCAAATATGTGGGTACTTTCAAATATGTGGGTAGTTTTAAATATGTGGGTAGGTTTACAAATTGTGGGCACTTTTGAATTCTACATACTTTTACAACATGTGAGTACTTTTAAACATGTGGGTACATTTCATAATGCCCCAAAGTGTGATTAATACATAAAATATAGACAAAATAGCGAATTAAATACAAACAATATGAAACATGATAAAATTATATTGATAACATAAAATAGTGTAAAATTAGCATTTCCATTTCCAACATTCTCCCACCAAAATACATTGTATTTTCAAAACCGGAAATGGGCCATTGTTCATTGTATCCGTTTACGTAGTTACTCCCACCGTTTGGAACGCTCCATCTTCGCTTCATGCCACCTTCCGCACATCAGTGGAGTTGCATCTTCAGTTGAATCCTCCCACCGTGCTGATGCCGGAGCTTTTGATGCACGTTCCTCACGCCATGGAAGTTCCATTGGATTTACTCGTACAGTATTTTGCTTCTTATTTCCACCAGGCAGCCTTTCGGGTCCCTTCTGCACATTTGGAGTCTTCTTTAGGATTCCACGAAGCGCTGGCGATTTCTCCGATACTCCTGAGTAATCAGTAACGGTTGAAGTCATGACAGTCATGCTGTGATTATGTTCTGTTTGATTCGCCTTTTCTCCGGAAATGACCCATCCTAATTTTGTTTCTTGTGCTGTGAGTCCATTATCCAGCTGGCAAATCCTTCCGGTCAGTAGTTTTCCATATACGTCCCCTCCAATAAGCATCTCGATTTCAGGTGGAACGGGAGCGTAATTTTTCTCCATGTCATTTATAAATATTTTGTTTTTCTTAAGCTGAAGCATTAACTCATCGTTTCTTGCGATGCGGGGAATAGGGTTACATATTTTCCTACTTCCCCTTGCATTCAGCGCATATTTAATACCACCGCCATGACGTTCGATAATTATTTGATATTTATCATGCGGTACTTCGTTCGTTTTTAATCCTCCAAATAGAGAATGACTTGCGACTTCCTGTCCATAAGGTTTTACACCCAACGCTTCTGCTGTAGAGTCCAAAATGTAAGAGCGTTGGGATCCAGGATCCAGGAATGCACGCACGGTCCGTTTCTTCTTGTTTGCGTATACGTCCACCAGTGTAGTCATTAATTGAACTTTATCAGTACACACTTGGTTGGACGCACCGTTTAAAAGTTGTGGACATCCCCACCCATCCTTGACATCTTCGACAGAAGAGGATTCTCCACTTGGGCTAGAAATGCCTCCGTTATCTTGCTGCCTGTCGTCATGATGGAAGGACCCTGGTTTCGGCTGAGCCCAATCCGCACTCCTTGATTTTGGAGCCGACTCTGGTCTCATCCCCGAAAATTGTTGCTGGGTGCCTTGCTCCATATCAGGTTTTGAGCTGCACATTATTGCGTAGTGCTTCCACCCACAACAGGCGCACATGACTTTGAAATGACATTGCTCCGAGTGATGTCCTGGCTTGAGGCAGTTGAAGCAAGCTCCTTTTCCATGCAGGATCTTCTTCCTTTCTTCCAGTGACATCCTCATAGCGGTGAAACAATCCTGGCTCTGATGACATTTTCCACAAAACACGCATCCGTGCATGTCGGCAATATGATATCCGGCTAGATTGGGCGTCGTATCTTCGGTTTTCCGCCAATTGCCGGCCTTTTTCACGGATGAATCCTCTTGGAATCCATTCCGCGCCAATTTAATCTTTTGTTGAATGTCCACTTCTTTCTGACAAAACTCCATGAGGATCGACAGTCTAGTGCGTGGTGCACTCTCCTTGCTTCCATCTTTTTCAGAAAGCGGACTTCTTTGCCAAGCCAGAAGCGTCTCGTCAGGTAAGCAGGATTCCACCATCGGGAATAGCCAAGTTGCTGGGTCGGCTTGCTTGAGCTCAAGCATGTCCAAAGCACGAAGATGAGAATTAAGCTGGATAGTTAAATTCTCAAGAGGCATTTTCTCATTCGCATTAGAATTAGTAATAACCAGTTTTAAAAGTTCACGTAAATATACTTGTAGCAGGACATCATCATTACCGTACCGTGCGTGCAATTTATCCACCACCTCGGAATAATTTTCAGATGTGTGTTGATAGCTCGTCACGATGTCATAAGCAGTGGTCCCTGGAATCATGCTATGTTCAAGGTAGTGAAGCTTGTCACACCCGTCCATCGTTGGATTTTCGTGGATTTTATTAAACTGGGACCAGAAGCCCAACCAGTCTCGTAACTCTCCCGAAAATTTCCTGAGCTCGATCTTGGGGAGTCGTACATTTATTGTTGACCTGTCGGCTTCCTGTGGCCTCCAGCTAACGTCTGATGAAGCGACACTTTCAGGTGGACTCGGGGAACGTGCCCGTCGATCATCAGCGCACAAGGTCTCAATCTTCTCCTGGATTTTCAGAACATCCATTTCGTACGCACCGATATCTTCAAATTCCTTATCCTGGTCTGCGGCTGGAAGGTCGTCATCGATAACTTGATCCTGTATTTTGGAATCCCATTCTTTAACAGCGCTGTTGACTTGCCAAATGTGTTTCAGGGTGGCCTTCAGTAACTGCTTGTCTGGATTCTCTGCTTTAAGTTCGGCTTCCGCCTTGTTGATGGCCTTGGTTAACTTGGCCCTGTATGGCCGGCGAGCCTTCTTCATATCATCAAGAGACATCTCGAATAGGTTGATTAGCTGGATACCCGCCTTTTTAAATCACTGGTCCGTTGATTTCACTGATGAGATGACCACGTGTCTTCTTAACTGCTTAATACCCGCTCGAACATGATGCTCCTTCTCAATCACTTTAATAATGTTATTTTCACTAACTGTTCACAATAATCACGTCGGGGTCACCAAATGTTGGAACTGACAGATCGCTAACCGCAAAACAGCGTTCCCGTGCTTAATAAAGCGTGTTCATAAAAAGATGATTACTGTGAGACAATTAGTGACTTGACTTGATAGCATAAACTATCGTCGAGAAAAAGAATAATGAAAAGAATACAGCTGGATAATTATCAGTGAAATAAAAACAAGTAGCATAAACTACTAAACAGCAATTACTAATTTCCAAT
Source organism: Sinella curviseta (assembly GCA_004115045.4). Classification (NCBI taxonomy): domain Eukaryota; kingdom Metazoa; phylum Arthropoda; class Collembola; order Entomobryomorpha; family Entomobryidae; genus Sinella; species Sinella curviseta. The sequence continues at coordinate 129,312 of RBVU03000010.1, read as the reverse complement.
TAATTACTTTATTAACATCGCAAGAATAATCAATAATTACAACTTTAGTGCAGTGCACTTCGTGACGGAAAGTTGAACAAGAACAACTCACTTCTCCAAAGTCGAGAGTGATAATAAAAAACGAGAACAGAAAAGTACAAGTCACTTCGCTGAAGGCGAGTGCGATAAAAAGGATAACGGACAAAAATAATACAGAAAGATACATACATAATTTTACAGCTTAACAAGAATACATAATATGATACTACAACGAAATGCAAGCTCGCGTTTCTAGAACGAACTTGAGCGGCTTGCAGCAACAAAGAAGAGAGCGAAAAGAAAGTGTGTACATTACAAAGTTGGGTTACATTACAAACATGTGGGTACTTTTAAATATGTGGGTACTTTCAAATATGTGGGTACTTTTAAATATGTGGGTACTTTCAAATAGGTGGGTACTTTCAAATATGTGGGTACTTTCAAATATGTGGGTACTTTCAAATATGTGGGTACTTTCAAATATGTGGGTACTTTCAAATATGTGGGTACTTTCAAATATGTGGGTACTTTCAAATATGTGGGTAGTTTTAAATATGTGGGTAGGTTTACAAATTGTGGGCACTTTTGAATTCTACATACTTTTACAACATGTGAGTACTTTTAAACATGTGGGTACATTTCATAATGCCCCAAAGTGTGATTAATACATAAAATATAGACAAAATAGCGAATTAAATACAAACAATATGAAACATGATAAAATTATATTGATAACATAAAATAGTGTAAAATTAGCATTTCCATTTCCAACAGCATGTAAAAGTAATAAACTGCCATTTAAAATTTGTAATTGAAAAGAAGTGTTTTTAATACCTTACACATAGCCTGTTAAGAAAATTGTTTCTAGCCCAAATGTTTTGGGTTTGTCAATCTAACTGCTAAAATCTACACATGCATTTATTTATCAAAACGATAAATACATTTTATAGAATGCAATAAGTCGACACATCCTTTTCAAATACTAAGCAAAACAAAACAAAAACCCAAACTATAATTCTTACTATTCCAGAAATAAAGGTCAGAAACAAATAATTCCATATTACGACGCGACGCGGTCAAATATTGAATTTTACACTCAAATATAACTAGGAAGATAAAGGCTACAGATCTAACTGCAATCTTTTTGAATTTATATTGTGAGTTTTTCGTATATCTGTTTTAGAATTGGTCTGGTAACACATATTTCAAATGTCTCGTACTTCCATTACCATTAACATATTTTCTTTAATTTTGAGCTCTCGAGCTATTCTACGGCGGTGTATACCCTTGGAGGAAATTGCTATAGATTGAAGTATCGAATGAAGTTGCTAGCTACCTAACTCGTATGTCATTCCGACAGTTCTCTCAAAATGCTGGTAAAGTCAGATAGTTAAAGTTGAAATGGATGCTTCAGAATCACAAATGAAAATTATGAAAACCATACTCATGTATCAACTAAACGACACACTTTCGTATACCGCACTGTTGAGACAACTATTTCGATGCAGATAGAGTCGTCATATATTCCCTTTTGGAGCAAGTATTTAAAAATGGATGGGGTTTTCTATTTCTGTTTGAATTTAGAAGCATACTTGAAGAGTATATATAATTTTACCAAAAATCGAATCATGTAATTGTTCGTCTTGAATAGATGCATAACATCCATAACTACTACTTTATTCGACAAAGAACAAAATACAATTTCAATATCTTTCAAACCTTTTCCAACAAAATGTCTAAATACTGGAACAACGACAGTGGCCAACGGCTGTCCATATATTATCCATTTCTAGCAATTGAAGATTAGCTAACTGAATCATTCCCACTATTTTGGACTGAACTCCGAGATATCCTGAAAATATTCTTTATTACCGCTCCCAAGTTTACATGGCAATATTGAGAATCTCTACGCACACTTTTGGCTAATTAGCATTTGACTTAATAGCTATAGGAGCAATACGAAATCAAAGAGTTGCACTACCTGCATCTTTTACGCGCCATTTTTATGATCTTGAGGATAACAGGAGAGTCCAGATTCCGTTTTTTTGTCAGTTGTATTATGAATTGGTAGGAAATTGGTTTTAACTATCTTACCTAAAATATTTAGTAAATATTTATTAATTAACAGCATGTGGCAATTGATTAAACGGAGTGAGACAGTAATTAAGTTTAAAAAAACTAAATGGTAGCAAAAACATTTACAATACGGGATCACCGCTTTATTAAATCACAGCCCGATCATTTGCAGAAAACATAAAGGTGGCAACAGAATAACATCCCGCTCGATCTTTTACGTTAGAAGTTGTTTCTGCAATTTTAAAAGTCTTGAGACGCTTGTCTTTGCAGTTGTGTAAGAGCCCATATAGTCAATGGTACGCCAGCTGACTTTATAAAGTGATCAGTTACATTCATCAACAAGTACTTTTTCATTCCGTAAACATTTTCGGGCAAAATATAATGCGTGATCTTAAGAGTTTCTGGAAATTCTATATGGATAATGTGTCCAAAAAACTGTGATCAAATTGACCGGAATGAATAAATCAATCATGCAAAACTCTGAAGCTATATAACAGGCAGCATATTGAGAAGATTATTGCGCACGCTAATTTCGAACAGCACGTGCCGTCTTCAGAATTTCTACTTGTCCAGGTTGTAGATAGTAGTTATCGGGGCTGAGTGAAATATCAGAGTAATAAATTAATTTATGTACCTTACTAACACTTGTCACGTCAAACGAGTCACATGTAGGTGGTTTTAAAGATTAGAATAGGGTCTGATTTGATACCTACTTATTTAAACGAGTCATTGAGACTATTTCCGCTAGTGCGGGTACGGTTGGAAGTTCCGGAGAAAATTTTATTCGCTTAATTAAGAGACTCTAATAAAAACAACGGTCTCGGAGGAACTGATTTGGAAAATCCGTTACCTCTCCTTTTTCCCTGTCGCCGTTACTTTTGCACGTAGTTTGCAGATGTTTGCATTTACACTATGTATATACTAAAAATTCTGCAGAACTAAAATGCAGCTTATTTTCCGTATCTCTAGTTTGGTAGTAAAATTTACAATTCAGTTCGACCATGTCGATTGTTAGGGCGGATGTTATTCTGTATAGATAGATTGGCAAATTTGACCAACAAGAAAGGGCATAAATATTAGCTTCAAATATGATAATCTACATCTTGATTCAGCAAATACACGACACAAGTGTGAAAATAAATGTAATTATTTGTAAATACGTAAGCAACATTTTTACCAACGTATGTGGTGTAAGCATTAAAAGCCAGGAGAAGATGTGCTCGCTGTTCCAATAATTACGTTTATTATTAGGTCAATATGACGTGGGAAATGATGCTTGGGATTTAATAGACGCATCCTATTTGGGCGAAGGAATAACTGGTCACGAGATGTTTGTTTTGTAAAAACTAATGTATTTCTTGTTAGCATTTTTTGCAGTAACTCGTATTTCCAGCAAAATTCTAAAATATTAATTTGTATTTTTTGGCTCTAGGATTATAAACGGGATTACAACTTCTGTTTCAACCTCTTTTGGATTACAGTAATTCGGGATTGCGAGCAACACTGGTTTGTTTTTTTACCATTTGTGTTACAGTTTTATCGTGTAGCGGATCAATTAACTTTTCCATTTAGTTTTATTCCACAGAAATACCATTTTTCTCTCAGAAAGAGAACACTCAGTCACCAAATATTTTACCTTCGAAACGGAAGCGATAATGTTTGCTGAATTACCGCGAAGCAAATCCTTTGCCAGTATATTTGTGATGCTTATCACTTTTCAGAAACACCAGCTCCTGGAGTATGGGTGAGCATCTGCCAACGAAATGTTAGAGACCTTTCTGTCCAAGGCTATATGAATGTCTTTTAGAACTGGTTATCCAAGACCGAATGATCTTGATAAGTTTTCTCCCTGGTATTTACACCAGCCCGGCTTTTGGGAGATATGACAAATAACATTTCTTAGCTTCACGTATCTATCGTATAATCCTTCCAAACAAAGAATTGCTTGAATTGAAAACAGAGGAAATTTCATCAAACTTCTTCAAGAAGACAGAAAATTAAGAAAATTAGAAAACTGCTTTCATATCGGAAATCCAAACATATTGCGGAGAATTAAAAGCAGAGAAAGAAGAGCTGCACACTTTACATATAATATTGAACAATTAGGAGAACGAAAGAGAGGTTCATTAAGAACTGTGTACATAATTTGGCAGCAACCTGCTTTATATATTCCGTAATATTAGTCCATTCTCTCACCACGTTAATTGTTGCTAGTGTTTGGAGTTTACCTGATGCTGTGACCATATCGTATTTAATTAGCTCGACGCCACACGGGACAAATGTGTCGTCCGCGAAATGGAATTATCACTCAGGTTCATTGCTTTCTGTACTTCAAAGTTAGTGTTAGAATGGTAAACGAAGAAACATTCATGCAAATAATTTAATGAAAGGAGTGATTGATGTATGGAAAAGTAGTACCTGTCCAGGCACGAACAGAGAATTACTTATGCTAATTTGGCGGCATAAGCTAAAATGAAAATCCTGAAATACTTTCCCATGGAATGCTACCTCGCTGGACCTCCCAAGATGAAGAGTATGAAGCATTCACGTTGGAATTTGTTTTATTCTGTATTATTGTGTTCATGATTTCGTCCATCTGATAGATCAATCACTAGTGCAATCATGCGTGTAAAATTTAAAAATTAAACGCTTAACTTTTGAAGATGTAGTGTGAAGGCAGGAAACTTGTAAAGTATTCTCCTTTCATGATAAAATTTAGTTGTTACATCAACTATTGTCACATGTTTTAATAGAACGCCAGTTATAATTTATGGGGTCTTCAATACAAGCAACATTTAAGGTAGATGGGTAACCAAATGAGATACATAGAAGTTATGATAAGTTATGTTGTTGCTGGATGAAATCGACTTTGAAATATTCATAAGAACGACTGACGAAGTTTAATTGCAGTCTTAAAATTGAATGTTAGAACATTCACGTGAATGACATGATCACACAAATAATTGGAAATTATATGATGGCAGGGTTGCAAACTTTAGAAACAAAATTGAAACTAACCAAATAACAATAACTTTACGATCTGCATTTGCTTTTTGGAACGTGCGTACCTTAGTCAATCAACAAACTGCATCAATACTGTACAACCTGTGTAGATGAAACTTTTGGTTTTCAGTTTTTCTGGTTTTCCACACATTGGGTCTGCAAATAAGAAGAAACTAATAAATTGGTACTTAAAATTCGCAGCTATTACAATTGCAAGAGTTCACTTTGTGGACTCATATAATGGCTGAAAATAGATATTTGTCGAGCAGATATTCTTTGTAATTGTCAGGTATAGTTTGCATTATTAATATCTGGAGATGTACCATACAACTGTTATAACCTATAACATATCTGGTGAGCGTAATTTTCATTGATATTGTCGCAACTTGTTTTGTGACGACTTAGAAATGACATATTTTTTACTCTAAATTTGATATATCACACCACTGTGAGTACGGGTTGTTATTAATGTGGTGAGCCGTATTTGTACAGTTTCTGCAATTTAGAGTGAAGGAATGAATAACGTAAACAGTTTATGTGAGAGTGCAAAACAGTAACAAGTATCCGTTTCTTCAAACATTCCCCTTTTCGAAAAATCTATTCCCCAAACCAAATTAATATGTACTTGATTTATTGACAGTCCGCATCCCACCGTTTCCACCAAAAATATTGCTCCAATATCAAATATCAATGCTAGGTGGCGAAAATGCATTTCCTTGGAGTATGTTCGTAAATTCATTATTGGATTTTCCAATGTTCGTAATTATATTGAACGCCTTTAGTTGTATAGCTGCTTCGATTTGGTTTATTAAGAAAAAGATGCGTTGGATTTTCTGTGGGTTGAACTTCTAAGTAGATATTAATAATTTCAGCATCGAGCAGCATTAAATTCAGTAATATTGATTCATGCCATCAAGTTAAACTTCAGCTCAGTTAAGTTCACACGAAATCAAACCTCATGTTTCTAATGTATATAGTTAAGCATTGTAGCACTAACGGCGAAACCATATACACTTTGACGTCAAAATACATACACCATCATTCGTTGCTAATTAACGAAGCTCAAAGATTGTTGCTTGATCGATGTTTACTGGTTGAGTTACTGTCGTGCGTGGTTTCAGTTTCAACAAACAACTGGTTATGATTGAGAAAAGGATGCGCACAGAAAGTAGTAAAGACATATACAAAATTAATTAAGTGTCCACTTTTTTCAAAGTTTATTACTGCAGTATAGTCTAGTAGCATTGGACACTGATGATGTAGTGGAACTGTCGATATCCTTATTTTAAAACCTACAAAACACGCAATGAATCCTGAGTTCAGTTCATCCTATTGGATCCTCATCAGTTTATCCGTATCCTCACTGAATTATATTTGATAATTAATTTTCTGCAATTTACTTTATGACACGTCGAGAATTACTCACTTTTGTAACTTGGATTCCGTTTAGTTTTATTATTACGTCTCGAGTTGCTGTAACTGCGGAGCATGTAAATTTCCTTCGCTGACGGAGGTATGCATGTTGTAACATTGAGGTTGAAGAATTTTGGAACGAGTAAGCATGTATTTCTTGGTGTTGCCTTTATTTCTTCCTTTCTCTATAAATTGTAGACAACTTTATCAACAAATTACTGGTAGACTTATTTGTCTTGTTTGGAAGAACGAAAATTGAATTACATTTGTGGTAGTCGGAATATTACATGGTGTGGAAGATTGTTTACCTTCCGGAGGTAACTGCTATCCTTAGTACTAAAAGCGTTGGCGTTATTGCATGCAAAGATTTAACCGATTTTAGCTGCTAACGGGCTAAAAAGCAGTCCCATTGAATGTAGGCGTTAGTTGAATCCCGTTTAGTGGTAACGTAAGCTCCGACGAATTTATCACTTCGCAGGTTTGAAGTCACCAGGGATGTTTGTATATGGGTCATAATTAATTAAAATCGTTAGTGACAAACGGAATAAAATCTTTGTTCAGCGCTTGACGTCTGTCGCCGCTGCCGGCTGTGTTAACAGCTCAGTAGAGGAATAACTATAAATATCAATTACAATAAATCTAAATTACAATACTATCAGCGTCGTAAATCATGTATTCGGCCGATTGACATCATAAGCAAGAGCACAGGTTGGTAAATACGACATAATCGTTTGGAAGTTTGTGTTGAACTATAAATTGAAAGAATTGAGTATTTCTCATGTCACCTGTAAAATGTCAAGTTGTAGGGAGAAATCAAAATCGGATAGAATTTTCATCTGATCACTTGCTTGAGTTTCTTCCTTGTTGAAAAGGTACCTAGCGATTCCCCAATTCGCAATGATAACACTATACTACAGTTGCGGAAAATACATAGTGGGGAAATTGTAACATTAAAAGCATTTCTATAATGATTTATTTTAATACTTTTTCGTACTGTCACCACCTAACCTAATAATACATAATTGAATAGCTTTGGATCTGTCAACTTTTACGAGCGCAACATGTAGCATGGCGTTTATGTACCTTATGCTTGCAAACACAGACACGATAATGAATTTGATTCGAAACTATAACTTCAAATGGATCAAAGGAGCGATTGTTGGTGAAAAGTGTAAGCTTTACTTGGCTACCCCGGCATATTTAAATCTTACAAAATTAATTGAAATAGGTAGCAAAGACAGTAAATACATGCGCAAAATAAATGTTCGATTCATTCAAGTAAAATAAATATCACTGTTTAGAAATCAGACACGGCAAAGTATTTAGAGACCAAAAAATCTTTTATTCAGCCCCTCTAAGATACTGAGGACTACACTCCACGTCCAATTACATAGCAGCGTTAATGATCTTTGTACACATATGTCATAAGTTACATATCGTAGCAAATAATTCACGAAGCATGGAGCAATAAGTGTCCGATATGTTATTTAGCCGTTTCTTAACTGAAATCTTCGCAAAACGAACTTAGCCAATTATGCCATTTATTCAAAATAAACTAGATCCTTCATGAGGATAAGAATACAAATTTTGCTGTTGCTACTTATACATATCTTTGCGTTGAAACTTGGCTCGTAAAGCTTATGTAATTGTTTCCAATGCAGTGGTATATGATACTTGATGTACTGCAGATTGCCATAATCTAAAATGATTTGATGCTGTTCGCCATCTAATAAGTTCATTTCTTCAAATTGATTTAAATTGTTCGCAATCCAATGTGGGCATTTGAGCCACAGTCTAGTGCCACTGAGAGCTGTTATCAATTTTACATACGTACTACTTTTTTGTTATCGTAATTTCTAAGGAAAGGGAGTTTGATTTGGCCAAGCAAAAAGCCGCAAGACAGCGCAATCAAATTGGTTTTATGTTAGAAGTTTCCTTAAAGGAGTTAAAATGTGTTACGGAAAATATTTTAAATTAGTGGCATAAAATGTAATTCCCCTTGATAGATGGAATTATCTTGTCACAAGGTATACCTATCTTCTGTGTCGTCATTGCGTCTGGTGTTCCACGAATGATTTAAGAGTACCATCTAACAATGTTACGAATAGGGAGTTTTTGGCATAATGATATAAATTATAACAACTCATCTTTGTTGAATTAACTACCGAAAGCATTTGAGTTATTTCATTCGGAACAATAATCTTATTCCTAAATTAGTAATTTCATGTGGGCTTTTCTATGGATTCGTAGTCAGTACTCTGCTGCAATAATCACAATCACTTGCATTAAAAGGTCATTTCTTATACGAACCTATAAACCATAAAAACAATTTTAACGCAATGTATATAAAATTAGCAAAAAAAGTAAAATGTAACCGAAGATGATTACAAACTACGTGTTGACAAATTTGTTGCTTTTATTTTGTATGAAACTATGGGCGAAATGTCAATAGGCTTTACTCTGCCGTGTCAAATTAATATAGAATAGGTTATGGGTCTTTAAGATAAAGTGTCACGGAACAACAAGACTACATTTCCAACATTACTTTAATTGAAAGTCCAGGGACTTTCGACTTTCGACTTTTAACTTTCCAGGTTAGTTCACAAGTTTTTTGTTTTGCGAGTATTTCTAAAGTGGTTTATAATATCGCGTTGTACAAACATTTTGAATCCAGAATCCATACAGTTTAGGCTTTAAAAAGAACGATGAATATGTTTGCTAAAATATAAAGCTGGGTAATCAGAGCACTAATTTCTCCCGGAGAAGACACTGCCTCGTTTGTTAAGTGCTTTCAAAACCATGCCATCGTTTTAAATTTATAAATTCACTTTCAATTAATACAAATGAAATAACGTAACATTTTTACCTCCCGGTCCTCCTCATCATCTATTGTTACCACCTATTGTTTCTTAATATAAAGTTTCACTGCAAACTATGTTAAACAAAGAGCTAAATTGAATGTATACGCTACTGGTGTTTAGAGTTTTTGAGGACTTTTAAACGGTAACTTCCTAGGTTGGCGGTACTTATGTTTACAGGTTCCTGGAAAATCATATTTCTCATCGGTTGCCTTAAAGAGAAAAAAAAACGATTTTTGAAACATGGCGATTGAATTATAGGTCAAAAGTTCAAAAAATACAATTTTATAAAAATACATTTTTCAAGTTCAATTTTACATAAATTAACGTACAGACCTACACGCCGCCGTGGTTATATCCATGAAATAATACAAAAAATGCGCATTTGCGATGTTTGAAAATGTTGACGTTTTGACCTCTAATACACCCGTAATGTTTCAAAATTCTCTGTGTTCATTTCCGGCCATCATGCAGAATTCTATGAGCAATATCTCTGCCTAATTGCAGACAATTCCGCTGAAAAACGTGGAAGGAAAACTGAACCCACTGCAAAAACCTGTTTTTCTCAATGTTCCCCGAACAATAACATTTTCGAATAAAAAATCATGTGAGCAAACCCTACCCTGTTTTAGTCAAGGAATGTTGCTATAGCATTAGTTTGTGATTTTCAAATACCCGTTACATCTCAATATATACTGGCTTATGGCGTTACTGTTTTGCTTCCTGAAGCTATTCGACATTTACTATTACCACAACCACCGATAGTACTTCATGTTAGGGAACATTACACGAGAAGACTAACAATCAACTGTAAATGCAACTGTTGTTGCGGAATATCTACGGCATTTAAAAGGCGACTTTCTACATATCATTATAGTTGAAAGATGACTGCTCAGCTCCTCCGAGGCTACTTAAGAGAAGCAAATGGAGTAAAGTTTGTTGACTATTTATTTTTCCAGCTCGAGTTTATCCGAGTTTAGAAGAATTTCATTTGCGTTTTAGTCAAGGAGAACCCATGTAATATTTTTTCAGTCAAGTTCGTAAAAAATTATTTATATGCCTTGTGGAAGTTAGAAAGCTAGCCATTTACTTACCTTAAAAATCTTTGAGTAATGTCAGCGATATAGATATAGTTAATATGAATTAAGAAATGAACTATACTCTTAAACCGCAAGACTAAACGTTACAGACGCAAAACTCGAAATTACCTAATCGTCAGTAGAACATTCATGGGGCCAGATAAGCCGTGATGGCGTTGAGCTTTGCTGCAAGTGTATTCAGTGATTGCCTTGCTGATATTTTTTAATGAATGAAAAAGTACGTCTTCCTTTTGAAACAATCCTTCCAATGTCACAAACAAATATCCCAAGAATATATTGTGTCTGTTGTCGTTCGTGCACTTTCGTGACAAATTCAGTTTTGTGAATCAGTTGGATTTTTCGAGACATGATCGCTTCGTTTTAAATTATGTATTATAACAGTCAAATTAATTTATTCATCTGGATTAATAGTCAGCAAAGTTTAGGTGCAATCAATATACAACATTGAATAATTAGGCGCCGAAGCGCACAAGTTTGTAAACATATCGTTTCATTTAGTGCTAAGGTTGATCTATCCATTGCCATTTAGTGTATAAAAGTGCAAAATGAAGGATTTATGGAGCACTGTTAGTATCGTTCATGCAGAAACTTTAAAATTGTAATTTGTACTGAAGGAAAAAAATATATTTTACTTGATTTTCTTTTACGTTTGTGATGCAACCGCAGATTTAGACTTGTCGGACGAACTTTTGTCTACAAAAGCACAATTGACATTACGGTTAAAAATTATGAAAGACTGCTTTTCGTATGCGATAGGTTACAACCGTGATAGGTATCAATAAAGTCCATCGAAATAAATAGACATCTCCGCTCTTGATTTTTAAATATCTCACCTTCATTGATGTAGTAACGTATCCAATTAAGATTGCGATCCACAAGTGACAGAATAAATAATTTTTCTATAGCGTATCATGTGCGTGTTATGTGTAGTAAACATTTGAGAGACAAGTTACGTCAAAAATTTAGATTTTTGTGTGTCCTGGCCCTTATAAACTGAAGTATAAATGTAAAATGCAATACAATCTAAAATTACAAATATAACCTGTTTGATTTAAGCTCATTATTAGTGAAACTTTTGTGTACGTAGATCTTTAAATAACATCAACGTGCTATTCAATGTTTGCATGAGTTTGTAGCTTTTATAGAACATATAACGAGGAATATTTAGGTAATAATTATCGGAATGCTGTAACAATCTTATTGAAACAACAATACCAAGTAAAAATTAGTAAAAAAATAATAAAAATCTGAATGTTTTATCTGGTGTAGGAACCTAGTTTTTAAAGTATTAAACGTAAACATGAAGACACTTTACTCTTTATTTTTTAGACAACGCCTTAAACTAGGAAGCAGATTTAGAATCAGCTACAATCGCTGCGCCATTATAATCATAAATTCATATTGGATACACTAAAAATAATGTCAAAAGTGATTGGTTTTAATGACGACGTCGTTCATACATACATGGAAATTCGCCAACATTCGCTCTTGTCGTTATAATTATAGTCGGATCTATATCTTTGATTTTTGAAACATTGAATTAATTTAAAGGCGAAGATTGAATCAGTAGATTAATAAAGTGTTCCTTACTTTCAGCAAGAGTCAATATCAGTGCCTTCTCAAACATCTGAATTACATTATTTTTAGCGATTTTGAGATCGTTGAGTTTAAATTTTGACGTTGGCGTTTTATTTTGGTACGCAGGTAGTAACCAATCACCATCGGCTTGTTGGTATTCTCTTAGTAGCTGCAAAAAATTATAATTTATGACTTTTAGTGAAGATGACGCTCCTAGTTTCGGTATTTATAAAAGCTCAAAAACATGATCATCACCGAAAGGAAATTATGACTGCAGCGTCCTGGGCAGAAATTGATATTAACCATGCACTATTAAAGTATCCTGACTAAGCCAATTAATTGGTTGTCATATTTTTGCTGTGTCTCCCGATACCCTAATGATTGGATACCAGATAATTTACGTTTTATGGGAACATTAATTAAAATTTTACTCGAATAAATTCTATCAGCTACTGATGATGTGATGTTGCTGAAGTTCCAATTGTATGCACTTTTCGTTTCGAATATCTAGTAAAAAATTTGGTGGGTATTTGCAGTCAAATTCCACAAACTAATTTCATTTCCACTTTCGATATCACTCTTGACAAAGTGTTTTGAGTAACTTAAAAATTATAGGCAAATTTAACGAAATTTAAGATTGTTTGAATTAATTTTATTTTAAATCGTTTGATGAACTCATATGAAAATTAATGTCTGTGCAAAGTTTCACGCCAAATTTGTAATCAGGATGACATTGTGAAAAAACTGACGGTTAGATCGACCGGAGGATAGTGAGGGATGAAGTTTGATGTAATTAATCAACTTGGTTTTGAATTGCATTAATTAACATAGCCAGGGAGACATAATAAAAAACTCGCCACCCGATTTCGTTGTATACAGTGTGGTGGCAGAAATTTGGAGTAATGAAAATCACGTTCGTAGAGAGCAACTTTGTACGACAGCATTGTCTGCTTTAAAGCTAAAATTTGCCCGTAAAACTAATATGAAATGTTTGTATGTCATTTACTCATGAGTATCAAATCTAGGCGTCTCCTTTGTTTACAAGTCCGTCCCTAAAATGTTGGCTCCAGTCCAATTTATTTTGGATTGTTTTCTATGTAACATGAGTTTCTATATTTTCAGCAGCTAGACGATGTAGGGAATAAGTGTGCCTTTATGTGTGACACGACAGTGAAAATATGAGTTACTGGAGTATTTATTGTCCTATTGTGAAAATTTGATCGTAGTGAACAACATAAATTTATAAAGTAATCACTGTGTGAAAGATATTTATGAAGAATTAATAGCCAAATTGTAATCAATGCATGCCGCTCAGTCTGTTTTATCCTACTGACAGATGATCAAAACCGGTTGGGACATTTATACAATGGGATTGACCGTTATTTTATTTAAGAGTACATACTTTGATTTACGAGTTTATTTTGTCCCATGTTATTTGCTTTTGGGATGCCTCAAATTGCATGTTCTGGTCGTGAATTTAATAAGTTTTAAATATGATAATTTGTTCAAATATCATCATTATATACTTATTGTAGACCCAATTAAAAGATAGAAATTGTAATTTAGAGCGGACTATTTGAAGTATCCCAGTGTCATTTTTACGTTCACTTAATATTCAAACAAAGTAATGCCAAACAGTTTCAAATAGAAACATAGATTATTAAGATCAGCTAAACAAGTGACATTCGTCACACTTAAACCTAACTGATGTGATACTGTCGTCGGCTCATGCTGACGCAGTGAAATGAACTCGGAATAGATAAACCTGTCTTTTCCTTACGGAATTTATTTTCTTCTGAATGTTGATTACTGAAGTCTTCGTGTGAAGCTAATACTACGACAATACCAAAAGCAATAAGAAAGTCAAAATCACAACATAAGCACTTGAAGTATTACTGAACTAGCAAAGATAGGGACATTTTGAACATTTGCAGTTTTCACGGACACGAATCCAATTACTTACCTAAAAGATTGACTTCCACATCACCAAATTGAAAACATTCTCAGATGGTCAATATTATGAGCATAGGTCATCGTCAACTTGAGGCGTTTTTTATAATTTACACGTGTGTATACATTTAATGAAGATTTGTTTTGATAGAAAAGAGACGTAATTGAGGGACTATTGTTTGGGAAAACCGAAAACATTTCTCTTATTTACAACTGTTTCTAACTTAAGCAAATTTAGTGGATATTTGCCATACTCATTGCGATTTAATTCAAAGGTGTATTGCAAAAACAAGCAATTTTACTGAAAGTTTGAACACTACTTGTTAGTTTATGCTTTTTATAAACAATTTTGATAATTTTACGGTTGACAATTTTGTGGTTTCTCTTTCAGAATGACAAATGAATAATATGTAACATCGTTATGCATCGCCCAAACGACAACTCCAAAAGTCGCCTCAGGGGTCAATGTACTATTGGTAAGGTAATTGGATTTTCTCTTTCTGGTGTGAAACTGAATTAAATTGTTAGTTGTGACCGTTGATGGTATTTCACTGTGAAACCGGAAGCAAATAACAATCCATGCACCTAACTTTTCGCATTTTCTGGACATGTCATTGACACTCCAGAAAAGAAAACCTGCATGTATACCAATCGTAAGTTTAATTAACAAGTTATAATGTGGATTTTGGAATTCTTTCAAGCAAGAATTGTTGTTCCTTCTTACTGAGGGCTGGAACAATGATCGGTAAACAATGAATGTGATTAATGATGACAAAGGCTGAATTTAAATCACCAGCTTCATCAATCGTAGCTTTTTCTTTATTAGGAATCGCATGATACCACTCAGGATTGCATGCATTAATTGGCAACATGACATTTGGAGCAAATTTATGTAGATTGAGCCTTTGTTTGAAGTGGCTAGCTACATCCTACTTCGTTACGACAGTAGTTACATGATTATTTACGGATTAGTGATAACAATAGCAATTACCTTAAAATGTCCATTGAATTCTTAAATTATGAATTAAAATTACCTTTGTACTCCATAAATCTTTATCTCGTATTAAAGATTACCCTCTCTTGATAATCTGTATACTGTTTCAATATATTAACTATACATGTGGGATGAAAATTCGATTTTACAATTGATAATAGATGTTTCAGGATAACAAATGAAAAATATGCAATACCTTAACGACACAATTTTCATAAATTGCATAGCAACGTACATTGCATTGACGAAGATTGGCGCGTTGGGACGTCTTTCGAGCAATTAGGTATAAATAGATGCGGTTATGTATTTTGTTGTGAAGTTGAGCAACTATTTTCATTTTCGGAAATCGACTTCCATGCGTCTTTGAATTTCAACTCCATTTTTCATATGTTACTAGCTCCGACTAAGGCAGACTCACTGGTAAAGTTTGGAGCCGAAAAGTTCCCATACACGGAGCTCAGAGGCGGATACGTTTGTGAAAGTCACCTCAGGGAATTGTCTGTACTGCAAACAGTTTTAAAGCTAGATCTGAACTCTTATTGCATTAAGATCAGAAATAGATTATCTAAGTAGTAAATTTATTAGTTTTTCATATTGCGACGCGAAAACTATAAATTCTGAAATTGCCCTAAAAAATAATTGGTCGATCTCATTGAAGTAGCAAATTTGTGTGGGATTCGTAACTAGAAATTCATATACCTAGGTCAAACGAATACTACATTACATATTGTCGATTTAAAATCAGACAAAAGAGCATTTTAGAGGCCAAACAAGTTTTCAGTGAGAAATTTAGTCAGTCTCTCAGGACTATAGTCTGCATTTGTATAGCAGCATTAATAATCATAAGTCATATCGTGCCGATTAGTTAAATGTCTTACCAAATTATTGGCGCAGCATGGAGGAGCATTTGATAGATAGGTTATGCAGTTAGTTAACAGAAATTAGGCAAATTGAAATAACGCAAACGAACTTAATTTCGTGGTGATATTAATTTAAAAAATAGCACCTTCATGAGGATATGAATATAAATGTAGCTTCTCATCTTTGTGATATGAAAGCTTCGAGTTATGACTCGTACGGGTAATCCTTAAGTCATTCAATAGAATGAAATTTTGTATGATTATTGGTGTACGGTTATTCAAAAAGAACGTAGCACTTTCATGAAGATAACAATAATACTAATGTTGCTACTTAGCTTTGCGGTATGAAAGCTTCCAAAAATGATTTGTAATACTATTGTTATCTTTAGGAACAAATTTTGAATGATACATGATGTTCTGCAGATAGTTATAATCTACAATGAATGGATATTTTCCCCATCTACTGAGTTTATTCCTTAAAAATGATTTGCCATCCTACGTGGGCATTTGGGCCATAGTCAAGTTGCAATAAAACGTTTAATTATTTTTACATAAATATTAATTTTTATTATCGTCATTTTAGGGAAAATGCGACAATTAGTTATCGTGTAGTTTGATAAAGCAGCAAACTGCACGACTAATCGGTCAATTTGGTTTGATGTCAGAAGTTTTCTGAAGCGAGTTCAAATATGCTACCGATATTATTTTAAATTAACGCCATAACATGTAATACCCCTGTTCAGATGAAGTTATCTAGTCTGAAGGTAAGACGGCCTTCCATGTCTATAATTGTTTCAACAAGTGTTCCGCGCATGAATCAAATGCCAAATCTGCCAGTTTCAAACCGGAAACTTGTAGCATCATGATATAACCACTCATCTTTGTTGAATTAACGACAACAAACATCTGGGTTATTTTATTCGGAACCATAAGCCCATTTTAAAATTAGTAATTAATTAGCCGTTTAGCTTTCTTATGGATAAGTAATCAGTGGTTTGATGAAATAATGAAAATCACCTGCCTTAAAAGGTAATTTCTTATACGAACCTATAACCCAATAAAGTATTAAAACGAAATATATAAAATTACCAAAGAACAGAAAAATGCAACCAAAAATCATTAATACTACATGTTGACACATTTGCTGTTTATATTATGTATGAAACGATGAACACAGTATTAATAGGCCTTTATGATGGTTACAAATGAGTTATTGTATTTATTTATTCACTTTATGTGGCAAGAGCCATTGCACTCTCTTTGTTGATCCAAATATAAATAGTTCATTATAAAAATTGAGATGGGCATGTTTATTTAATTGCAATTAAGTAATTGCGTGTGTAACTAGGTAATTGAATAATGTATCTAATCCCAATGGCAACGTTATCAGATGGCTTATGTACTAATTAACAATTATTGAGCTAGAGGAATTGTTTTTAACAAAGTATCGACTTAACCACAACAAAACTGAAGCCTTGCAGGACTCTAATTGGAAAACTTACCGTAATGGTTAAATTGTCACAGCAGGTGGTCTTCGGGTTCACTATGTCGAGTTTGATGTAGTATGTTACTGTAGGCCCGAATAAAATATTCGCTAATTTGCGATAAATTATCATAGGAATTAACAAGAATAACATGTAAATTTATGTAATAATTATGGTAATTTATTTAACAAAATGAAGTTCATTGAATCTATTGGGAACTGGAGTAATGTGCTCATGTCACATTATTCTTCAATTCGATTCTCTTCTCCCACTCATCCCGTTTTCTGAAGAATTCCGGCTCACAGATTTACATTCTAGCTGACGCTGTAATAAACCGAAACGTTACCGCTGCCTCCAATGTGTAATGTGCTTTTTCTGTCTTGAATATCGTATTTGAGCCGCTTTCGAATGATTCGTTTAATTAATTGCTTAATATTTACCTACATGTTTTACTGCATTACTTCTCGTAATGCCTACGTTTGAAGCTGAGAGAGATGACGACGATGAGAGCAACGTTTGTTGCTCATCACGCATTTTAATAGATTTAACTGAAGCATTGAGTCGAATGTATTGATCCGCTTTTCCATTACTTATTCGGGGATGGGATTCGGACGCTTCGGGGATTACTTATATTTGTAACTTTGATTCTGCTCAGTTTTGTTATCTCATCTGGATGCAGTAACGGCGGCGCAGGTCGTAATTTCCTTCAACGACTGGTACTTGCGTTGTTACATTTACATTACATACTGCTTATTAGCTGACATCTACTTTTGTTAATTTACAGAAGTGTGGTAGCCTTGACTCCATATGTTGAAAAATCCTAATCTGAAGTGGAAGAAAGCGGCAAATATATAGTACATGTTTGAATTTTAAGAAATGAAAATAGACATGCGGTACTGGCGGACACCAAATTACAAACAAATTAGGTTTTCTTATTATCAGTGGTATTGAATGCACTATCAACAAGGGTTTGGCAAAGTTCTCAATTTGTGGCATATTTATCAATTTTAATTCTCATTTTCGTTGAATTAACTGGCGTAATCATTGGAGTGTTTTTATTCTGTACGATCAGTAGTTACCTTCGTTCTCTGACACGGTCACAAGTCTGTTTTAGTAAATTCTGCATGGCCTTATCAAACGACTCTCGGCTAAAATCGATAACCCTGACGTTGTTCTTCAATGAGTCTGGAATTTAAATTAATTAAATAATTAAATTCATAATCCGGCTAGTGTTATTTATGTGGCACAATTATTTCTAAAAAATATTTTCCGACCTAGAAATGCATTTACGATGCCTTTGTAGAGAAGGAAACTTTTCTTTTCGGATTGACCCCTCAGGTTATGTTTACATAGGACCACGTCAGCAAAGGTTGCCTTCAGCATCATCTTCAGTGCTCCTTCTGTGCTACCTCCTCCAGACAACGACAAATTCTCGACCTAATAATAAATGCATAGTGATTATAATGAATGTATGGTATGGTATTAATTGGAAACAATTTCACTGCATTTTAAAGGCGGAATTAAGTTACCAAAGCGTCGTATGCCGATCTGTTTTCCAATAAAAGGCCATCCAATGTCTGAACATCCTCCATTGAATTCAACGGGAAAAATCCACTTGGAAAAGTGAAACTGTCTAGCTTCCTCTTTTTCCCACGACTGTTTTGAAATTCCTTCAATATAGAATGTAGCAATTCGTTCTGACTGCGCTGAGTGTCCCGTATTACAGGTGAGTCGATCGACGGTAAATTATCAGTAATATTTGCTGCTTTAGGGCTATTCACAATTAAACTATTAGAGGCTACACTGTTTGATTCAAAGATAATTTTTCTACTGCAAATACTTTTATACTTGGACAAAAGCAAGTTAACTCTTTTAGCTCTTTGACTACGTAAGGAACGTGGAGTTAAAATAGTTGTCTGTTGAGAATTTCTTTTCGCCATTGTAAATACATTCCAAGTGAACACATGATGAACAACAAAATGACCGGAGCAAGATGATTTCATGCTGATTTCAAGTTAGCACTGCACACTTGGGCGATAGTCGAAACGATATCGCATGAATGTATCAGTGAAAGATGATCTGCTGGGCTATGCTCAGACTAGCAAGGATATCTAGGCGAATATGCTCTTGGTTTTCTCAGCTTGAAGTGATCCATACCATGTACCGTTCTTTCCCCGATTGGATTAGCTGGGAAACCGGTTCGATTTAGCAGCTAAGATTCTTATGCTAGCTTCTCGTATTAAATCGCACGGATATCGCACGCCGAGAAACTACGATTTTGTCAACTGGGTATATGATCGAAGTTAAATGTGATGCTATTGTTTAGAAGGAAGTACATAAAATCTGAGCTACTTGATATTAATTTGTGAAATCGGAGCGATCAGTAGAATCAGGGACAGGGGCTTTCTTACATCAAGGTGTTCCGTTTCGATTTCAATGATGATGCGTGTGAACATTCTATTCGGTATTTGAATTTGCCAGCAAGGACATGTCTCGGAATGGTGCAAGGTATCCTCACTTAAGATTGAACTATCTGACCAGAGACCGTTGTCAGGTAATAGTAATATACAGTCTGTATAATACAGAGAGACGTTGAAGTACACGATTTGAAAGGGTAACCAGAAAACCTTAGACACTCTTATGACAGCAACTCAAAAACCTGAGATCGTGCGTCATGTCCCCAAAATGCACCCGAGGTGACGCTGTGATTTATTGACATTTCATATTTTGGAGAGAGATGGGTTCTAAGCTCAGTTCCAATTTTTATTTCAATTCGTCTTTTTGAGGCTACTTAACCAAGATAATGTGGAATGTTAGGGAGTAGCTCATTTACTGTTCATGCTGGAGTTTATTCGAGTTTAGAAAAAGTATATTTATGTTTTAGACAAGGAGTGTCCATATAATATTTTTGCAGTCAAGCTTGCGAATTCATTATAAGCGTTTTGGATGTCATTTGCTAACCTTAAAAGGATTCAATCTTTGTCCAAGTCCAGCGATAAAGACATGTCAATATGTATTAATAAACGGAATGTGTACTCCTTTCCTTTAATATCCGAAACATTAAAACACTACTGTAGTTCAAGTAGAAATATGTAACCTTAGTGTTGGCGGCACTTCCAGGGAGCCAAATAAGATCGAATGGCGCTGAGTTTTATGCTTTTAGTTAAATTCGTTGATTAAAAAAGATATTGTTCATTGGTCGGGTTTAAATTCATCGCTCATGCACATTTTATCTGCAGGAGACATGGAATTGGTCAACAAAAGATTATTATCTTCTATAGTTTCTGGATACAACTAGGCTTCTCAGGCGCCTTCCATATACAAAAGTCATTTATAAGTCCAAATAATTTCTTAGGGTAATTAATTTCTACTTAATAATTTCTAATATCCGCTAATAAAAATGACAAAGCCTGTAGCGGCGGTGATATAGAAGTATATGCAAAATCTGCATGGCACGTAAAAATGAATTAATTAATCGAATAGCTGCATATGATTTTCAATTTATGCAGACGGCGAATTATTTTCCACGGCTGAATGCCGATGGAACGTCTGTCTTAAATGTGTTGATCCTAAAGGATCTTTAAAAAATGGGTGTTAAATGTTTGAGGGTTTAATGCAAACGCATAGTCTGTTTGGAACATTTTTAGCAATGTTTTGATAACCTTTATATTTTCCATTTCAGTTGATAATGTTGATTCTTGGATACTGTGCAGGTTGAAATAGATAAATGTCCGAAAAAATTCCGCCGAGTATTACCAGTTCGCTTTCAACTTCTATTCACTTTGTCGAGGATCTCGGGTTTTATGGGTGCCGTCCACCTGCAACTTACGTAAAAAATTGCATGCAGCACTAAAATGAAAAAAAATGTATGAAGTCAGCTCTAAGGTGAAAGGACAAACGTCAAATGCTTAAAAAACATAATTCCACCTTCAGCAAAAAATTAACATATTCGCGTACGACCCCATCCGTCACCAGCACACAAACTCCCATATACGCGGGCGGGGAGTGCAGACATGGGCAACCAACAGACAGCAAATGGTATGAAATGACATCCACTTGGTAAAATAGTACACTAGCCCTCCAAATACTAAAATATCCCTCCAAATAGTAAAATATCCCTCCAAATAGTAAAATATCCCTCCAAATAGTAAAATATCCCTCCAAATAGTAAAATATCCCTCCAAATAGTAAAATATCCCTCCAAATAGTAAAATATCCCTCCAAATAGTAAAATATCCCTCCAAATACTAAAATATCCCTCCAAATAGTAAAATAGCCCTCCAAATAGTAAAATATCCCTCCAAATACTAAAATATCCCTCCAAATAGTAAAATATCCCTCCAAATAGTAAAATATCCCTCCAAATAGTAAAATATCCCTCCAAATAGTAAAATATCCCTCCAAATAGTAAAATATCCCTCCAAATAGTAAAATATCCCTCCAAATAGTAAAATATCCCTCCAAATAGTAAAATATCCCTCCAAATAGTAAAATATCCCTCCAAATAGTAAAATATCCCTCCAAATACTAAAATATCCCTCCAAATAGTAAAATAGCCCTCCAAATAGTAAAATATCCCTCCAAATAGTAAAATATCCCTCCAAATAGTAAAATATCCCTCCAAATAGTAAAATATCCCTCCAAATAGTAAAATATCCCTCCAAATAGTAAAATATCCCTCCAAATAGTAAAATATCCCTCCAAATAGTAAAATATCCCTCCAAATAGTACAATGCCCTTAAAAGTGGTATCATGCCCCTCCAAACAGTGCCAACGGCAAATTGCCCAGTTCTGACAACATTGTCCTCCATTGCATTTTTAGTTGCGATAGCTTGCAGAATGTCAAGCGATCATTTTTTCCTTACCGACCCAATATCATTAAAGACGAGGTAAGATATTAGACTCATGAATATTAAAGTATTTATTAATGCAGCACCATGAAAATTTGCGATGAAAAACTTTTAAGGCTACAATGATTAATGCATACTCAAATACGGATGTTGCAATCCTGGATAAATGAATTCTCGAAATGAACCGACATGACTCGTCCAACAGATAATGAATACAAGAAATTTAATCACTAAATGAGATTATTCTATTCTTGAGTTCAAAATCAGCCTTAACAGCAATCGAAAATCAAGGCCAGACTTATGATGCTGATTATAAAGCTGTTAAATATTGGATGATTTTAAGTTACCCTACTCTAGTTTCTCAGCGTGCCGTTTTGTTCTGCTGTTTCGAATGTATTTTTAGTCAAGCGCACATAGTTACAGACAACATCTGGTCATATGAGTGATAAAGTTCAATAAATTAATGCAGCACCATGCATATATGGTAGAAAAGCTTGACTAAAGATTTTTACCAAAAAACAATACGCTGAAAAATATTGAAAAAGAAATTTGTTAGGAAAGGTACACGTGCTGAACTTTATGAAATGAAATTGGTCGTACATTAATCAACTCTGGACTGGACTGGAACTGTGCCAGAGAATAATAAAGCCAAGTTCACGGTAATCTTTTTCTACAAGCATCTCATGAATTTATTTAAAGCGCCCGCTAGGGAACAGTGAGTAAAATCTGGCAGGAATTAATTAATTAATTATATTTACGCAATCGGTGTCTAAAGAAAATTATAATCTATGATGACTTCTCTAGATTCTAGAGTCTAGAACGGTATAAATCCTGCAGTAACAGGAGATTTTACTGCAATTCCTTAAAGTTCGTCAAATACAAACATTCATTTAACTGATAACAATTGTAGATCTTTGCCATATCCGCCATGGCAGGGCGACTTTTTTTAAGTAAGTATTTTTCATTTACATTATTTTCCCTATCACTCTATAAGAAACTGACTGTCACTGTTATTGATTTTTTACGCAGAGTTTTTCCTGCTGTATGTAATCTACACATACCATATTTCGAGTGCCGAAAGTGATAATGACGACACTCAGGAGGAGCAAGAACTGCCAACGCCGACAGTACCTACAGCCCACAAGAAACGACACACGTCTTGCTCTATTCAAATTAACGAAGTTAATCTTGGCCCTGACTCCAGAGAACAGCCACACCAATTCATTGAACTCATCAGATACTGCCCGCCCAAAATAAAACCACCAACTTCGTTAAGCTTGGACGGATATGTTCTAATGGCGATTGAATTAGGAGCACAAACTAAAGTGTTAATGATACTAAATTTTGTTAACAGTGGAGAAGTGCTAACCAGGATAAATTGGCTTGATATGGGGGAAGAGTACATCGATTATCTCCATGTAACCGGTACTCAAGGGGTTGTACCTACCACCCAAGCTTCTGTAGATTTGCCGCCATCTATAGTTTTCGCTCGTCGGGAGCTTCTATAAGACAGAAAGGTGCAGTATAAAAGCCACCCAGAATTATACAATATCCTTCCAAAATTATCTGAAGCAAAAAATCCAGTAGCAATATTATTGTTGTATTTCAAATCCACGGAGCGACGGGGTTATCCGCTCTCAGAAATACACATGGACACCTACATGGATGGTACCACAATAAAATACAGTGATGTTGATATCAAACCGTCTCAAGTGGACAGCATTCGAAATAGAATTCAAGACTATCTAATATATGGAGCAGAACCTGCAGAAACTGGGAATGCCTTCATGAGAGATGTACTGAATGATAATACGTTTGATTTGTCAGCAAATATGATACGTCGCCACCCAAGAAGTTATGATAAGTTTTGGTCGTTCTCCCGATGCGGCCATAAAATGAAGGACAAGACCGTCTATCAGTTCTCTGACCCGACACCTTTTATGCGCAACGATTGTAAAGAAAAGTCGGCATTCTCCGCCCCTTACAAGTTTCAAGGTCACCCAATAACATCAGATGGGCAAAAACTATCTATTAATGCGCTTCACTATTTGCGACATCACAGAGATACAATACGTGACAGGGCAGGGCCGTTAAGGGTAGCGGCAAAAATTCTCGGAATCTCCAAGGTCACGCTGGAGGAAATAGATAAACGACATTGCAGTAATTCAGTGTCAACTCCTGGGAAGGGCAGAAGAGTACGAAAACGAAAACAAGAACAGATTGATAATTTTGACCGTGATGTTCTACGGTCTATTATAGTTAATTTTTACCGTGAAAATTGTGCCCCGTTTTTCAACGATATAATGAAAAAGTTTTTGGAATACAAACAATCTAATTGTGTCACGTATAGCACATCGAGTCTCGGAGCAGCCCCGTCGCGATGGCTGCCTCTATGTGCCGAAGAAAGCATGGAAACAAGCGAAAATGAAGGAGGAACAGACTGTCCGGATCCATCTAGTCTTCTTACATGCACTCCAACACGGCGTGTAGAAACTACTGGTGCAAAGTTCACAATACATCCTCAGACTTTTGCAAAAGTTTTAAAGGAGATGGGTTTCTACTATGAAAGAGTTGATAAAAGGGTGGCCCTGCTGCATAGACAAGACATATTGGCTTGGAGGGGACGGTATCTGAAAGCCTTACGAAGGAATTCTGCCCTAGAGAATCCTCTTAAAGTTACATATCTGGATGAGGTAATGTCCTACTTTCATTATGACATTAAGAATACAAAATTGAAACAATTATATTTACTTTATAGACTTGGATAGACCCAAACTTAAAGTCAAAATATGGGTGGACGATCAAGAAGCCGAAATCCTACAGGGAAAAAATGAAATATTCTTGGCAGGATAAAACAAGGACATGGACCAAGGATCATCGCATTAGCTACTGGTAGAAGTTTATTTATACCTTTTAATTAATTACTGTTAATTTAACTTTTGATAATCGATAGGTGACAATGACGGCATAATTGCTGAAAGCGTGCTACTGTACAAAGTTCAAAAAAATGCAGATGCGCTTGACTACCACGAAAATGTAAACAAAGAAGGATTTATGAATTGGTTCAGAAATTTGATGGCACATTGGAAACGGAAACAGGTGGAAAATAAAAGTATTTTATTGCAGTGAAGTTTGTAGCCATTGTGGTTTCATCCCTGACCATATATTTTTTATTTCTTTCAGGAGAAACACCTTATTGTTATTGACAACGGTGAGTGCACCTCTACATATTTGAAATATTTGTGTCTACTATAAATATCTGGTTATTTAGCACCGTACCATTCATCGCTGAAAACGCCAAGGCAAAGTCAAAGGAAAGCTGTTTTGTATGCTTGGCTGGAACAAATTAAAAACAACCCGTCATACACCGTTGATTTTGAACTCAACGCTAATCTAAGAAAATGGGAACTGTGGCAACTTATTCAGGACCTCAAGAAGCGACCGGAGTTGCAGCGGGAGGTTTGTTTCAGCAGAGTCAAATTTAAATTTAAGTTCAGAATATTATAAAAGTAGAAATGTTTCAGGTATACGAACTAGACGCAATTGCTGCTGAGGAAGGTCACGCGATTATCAGATTGCCCCCTTACCAGTGCGATTTAAATCCGGTATTACATTAATTATTTAACGTTACTGTAAATTAATTTATATGTAACCAAATATTAATTATTATTTTTATGATAAAATTAGATTGAATTGACATGGAATGATGTAAAGTTCCAAGTTGCAAAAGAAAACACTCGACAGGATATTGATGAAACAATGACAATAACAAGGAACGCACTAGTTGGGTACAGCGAAGAGAAATGGAAGAATCAAGTCGAAAGGGTTAAAAGGTATAAAATGCAAAGTAATGTTTACTATAATCGATTTTAAATTGAATGTTTGCTTGGTACTTGTTTTCTACTACATATAGGTTGGGGCAGAAGTACTGGGAGGAGGTAAACCATTAAATCCGCGAGGGTTAGTAATTACAAAAAATAAATTATATCTTTGTACTCAACTGCCTTTTATATTAGGATGGCATTATGGATAACGATGTGTCACCAATGATTATTCCAATAAACCAAGAGGACGAGGACGATGATCCTGAAGAGCCTGAGGGAATCCAAGACGACAGTGACGAATGTGATTTGGTTCCAGATACTTCATTTGATCCAGTAGAATGGGAGCGACAATGGGAAAAAGACAAATCTGACGTCCAATCGTTCCACAGCCGTGACCCGCTTTTCCCACATCCTCCTCCGGATATTCAGCCGACCAGACTTTTTCCCGCCATGGATGTCGACGACGATTAGCTTATGCAGTTCAGGTGGAAAAATAGTAGTATTCCTATAGGATTGAAATGTACTTCATTTCCCTGATATGATAGGACTATTAGCATTAAAATATTATTAACAAGACATATATTTATTAGAAATATATTTATATTTAGAAAATGAAATGAGAGGTTATTGGGGTAAAAATTGACACTATTAATCCTTGAAGCATAAAACCTAACAACTGATGCTGTATTACGAATGTATGGAAATAACTCCAAAATTTTAAATTAAATTGTTTTAGTAGTAAAAATGTGGTACAGCCTGAAAGCATTCCATATTGAACACCTTCACTATGTCTGACCTTGATTGTCGATTATTATTGTTAACACTGATATTGCACTCTAGAATAATCTCAGTTAGCCATAAAAATTGTAGTCAATTCATTTATCCAGTATGACGGCATCCGCATTTGAGTATGCATTAATCATTGTTGCCTAAAACAGTTTTTTATCTCATATCTTCATGGCGCTGCATTAATAAACACTTTAATATTCATGAGTCTAATATCTTACCTCGTCTTTAATGATATTGGGTCGGTAAGGAAAAAATGATCGCTTGACATTCTGCAAGCTATCGCAACTAAAAATGCAATGGAGGACAATGTTGTCAGAACTGGGTAATTTGCCGTTGGCACTGTTTGGAGGGGCATGATACTACTTTTAAGGGTATTGTACTATTTGGAGGGCTATTTTACTATTTGGAGGGATATTTTAGTATTTGGAGGGATATTTTACTATTTGGAGGGATATTTTACTATTTGGAGGGATATTTTACTATTTGGAGGGATATTTTACTATTTGGAGGGATATTTTACTATTTGGAGGGATATTTTACTATTTGGAGGGATATTTTACTATTTGGAGGGATATTTTACTATTTGGAGGGATATTTTACTATTTGGAGGGATATTTTACTATTTGGAGGGATATTTTACTATTTGGAGGGATATTTTACTATTTGGAGGGATATTTTAGTATTTGGAGGGCTAGTGTACTATTTCACCAAGTGGATGTCATTTCATACCATTTGCTGTCTGTTGGTTGCCCATGTCTGCACTCCCCGCCCGCGTATATGGGAGTTTGTGTGCTGGTGATGGATGGGGTCGTACGCGAATATGTTAATTTTTTGCTGAAGGTGGAATTATGTTTTTTAAGCATTTGACGTTTGTCCTTTCACCTTAGAGCTGACTTCATAC
This sequence comes from Sinella curviseta, assembly GCA_004115045.4. Lineage (NCBI taxonomy): Eukaryota > Metazoa > Arthropoda > Collembola > Entomobryomorpha > Entomobryidae > Sinella > Sinella curviseta. The sequence goes on along the minus strand of RBVU03000010.1, from coordinate 101,614 downwards.
ATTTTTTTCATTTTAGTGCTGCATGCAATTTTTTACGTAAGTTGCAGGTGGACGGCACCCATAAAACCCGAGATCCTCGACAAAGTGAATAGAAGTTGAAAGCGAACTGGTAATAATTATTATTGATTATAGCTTTCGAGCCCAGATGCAATCAATAAAGTCAGTTTATTATCACCGGTTTCAGTTTGCCCCAACAGAGTTTTTGAAGTTTCAGTGCCCAATGTTGTAGGACTGGGAAATAAACTACAATTGATCAAACGGAAGCAAAACTACATGCTTCGTTAATTGTTGTATCATTTTCGGTTTTGTTATTTATCGACAACACTGTGTAAGATGCAAAAATTGGAAAATTTCTTAATAAATAAATAAATACAAAAAATTGTAGAGGATAATTAAAAACAATACGCATGGCTTTATCGGGGCACTTTGAGAAAGTATCGGTAAAAAATTATCCATGAAAAGAAATTTTGACTGCTTCGTCCTGCGGATAACAAATTGATGTTAAATAGTTAATTAACCGTTAATTAGTCGTAAATTAGTCGTTAATTAATAGTTAATGGTACTGGCTGAATCAATTAATAGTATTTTTCTTTTTCCCTTATTACCCCAAGAATTGAGAGCCAGATGCCAGATGCATAAACGCTGTTTTGGACTTTATTTTTTTTAATTTACTCAAATAAATCTTACAATTTCATGTAATTTTCGTTTCAAATTAACAATTATCAAATTAAGTGGGTATATAACCTTACCTGTAAATGTAACGTTAATTATTTGACAAAAAGCTTCAGATTATTGTACTAATTATGATTAGTAATCTGAATTGTTATAGGCATGAGATGACACTGTTCAAGTTATTTGATACTGACACAAATCACAAGTAAATTATTTAACAGACTTTATTTGAGCGCTTTTACTTGTTGAATATTAAAACTTGTCCCCTCGCATTTCTATTCATTGCAATCTCGTTATACCCCAAACAAGGACGCCTCCGGCTCGGTCCCGAAACGTTATTTTCAAATAACTGTAATAATTCATAATTAGTGAAAAGTAAGAAAGATTTATATATGATACATATAATATGTATTATGTATAAGTAAAATGAAAAATATGATTATTGTAGTCTTTTTTATGATCATTTTCTGATAATCTTTCCATATTATTTTGTGTAGATTGTAAATGCAAGTTTTCTACCAGTGATTCTCTTCAATGAAAAGATGAAAGTGTGCCGAAAATGACCGCTTCACCCTTACGGTACCTTAAATAATGATAATGACAAGCTACACAACTCAACTAACCCCTTAATGGTTTTTCTCATAATATGTTTCAAAAGTCATTATTATTGATATTTAATTCTCAACTCACCCCAGCAACTAATAATAAAAATACTTTTCCAAGTAGCTTTATTAATCACAAGTAGTATTTTATTTTAATAACTAAATGTTATTAAACTAATATTTGTCAGAAGCTCCCAATTACCTGAACATAACTTTCATGAATGTAACCGTACTTTAAAAGAACTTTAATAAGTTAATTACCTCCACAATTACGTTGTATCTAATTTAGAATCAGCGTTTCTTTTTTCACATAATTAACTTCAATCTCATAATACCCCAAACATTGACCAAGACAAAAAATACTTTTTTTTCAATAAAATGACTTTATTCAAGAAAACGAAAAAATAATTTAAACTGCACATGGTTAAATGTGATACTTATATACCTACTCTTTCCGACTTGGTTTTGTACACAGGTAATTTTGCTTAAACGTGATTTATAAAAGAAAGTATTAATTTTGTACAGCAATTAATTTGAATGAAACGTTGAATAATTATATTTTTTCACACTGATAACAATCTACTAACTAAAATGCGTAGATGGATCGCATAGATGATTGGATTAGAGGATGACATGGCCTCCTTTCAACACGCGCCACTCCTGGGCGACCTTCTGGGTCACCTAACCAAAAAAATGAAGAAAAACAAACAGTCCATTCAAACATTACAATCCATTAGATAAAAATTACTTGAAAAGCTTAAAAATAAAACTGCCGCCAAACAAATTAGTTAAAATATAAATTACATTTCGCTCAGCCTGAAGGACGAGCTCCTTAAGGTTGTCCATCTTGAAGAAGGCGAGATGGAAGGAGATATCAGTGAGGTAGTGGTCTTCATTCTGATGTCTGCGGGTACTTTTGGGGAACTTCATCTTCATGGACAGCGATCTCAAATCTTCAAAAAGTACAACAGCAAGAAATAATTAATTACAATTAAAATCTTTATCAGTTTGTGTTAAAAGGTATGGCTTAGAAATATTAATTTTCATTCTTACTGATCATGCTCCTGATGGACGGCGTGTCCTTCTGCTCCACGAACTGCGTGACAGTTCCTCGTTTCCGGTACTCCTCCTTCACCCTCTTCGCCATTTCCGGTGGACATCCAATGAATAGGGAATCCCAATCGAGAGCAGGAGGAAGCGCAATATCCTCACCGCGACCCCACAGGTCTACCACAATCTCGAGTCGCCTCAAGCTCCTCATTTCCCGGAAAATGTACTCAAGTCCGAGGAGTGGACCGGTACCTCATGAGTAGACATTGGAGACGGAGGTCGACTGTTAGCTCTGGAGCCTTCATCCCCTTCTTAAAGGTTCGAACAAACCTCTCTGCCTCCCCGTTGGACCTTGGGTGGTAGGCAGAAACGCATACATGCTTAATGCCATTTCGCTTACAGAAATCATCAAAGTCAGCGGAGGTAAACTGTCTGCCGTTGTCGGTGACGATTTGTTCAGGGAGACCGAATCTTGCGATGGCTTCGGTTAACTTCTTCAGAACTGCTACTGTTGTAGTATTTTGATGCATAGCATAAACTTCCGGCCATTTGGAATATGCATCCACGATGATGAGCCACATCTGCTTATGTAGTGGACCAGCGAGGTCCATGTGGAGCCGTTGCCAGCAGCGCTGTGGGAACTGCCACGGGTGGAGAGGAGCACTTTGAGGATCGGGCTGTGTCTCCTGACAGTAGTCGCATGAACGACAAGTATCTTCAATATCCTTGTCGATATTAGGCCACCACACAAATTGGCGGGCAAGGCTTTTCATCCGCACCATGCCGGTATGGCACTCATGGAGGTGGGACAGGACCATGGGACGCAAGTTTGGAGGAATGATGACACGTACACCCCACATCAAGACTCCAAGGACTTCAGTCAATTCATGTTGATGCTTATGGTATGGCTGGAGAGCTGGATCTTGAATCTGCGATGGCCATCCTTCTCGAACGTACTGGTAGACCTGGGACAAGGTCTTATCAGAGGAGGATGCTTTTTGAACGGCTTTTGAACTGAAGGGCATAGCTTCAATTTTCTCTGAGGCGACTAGGGAAACCTGTGTTTCTTCCTTTTCGGTTGCGGTGTCATCATCAGCAATAGGCAAGCGGCTAAGAGCGTCAGCGTTGCCGTGGGAACTGGACTTTCGGTACTCCACAGTGTATTGAAATGAGCTGAGAAATATAGCCCAATGATGAAGTCTGGTTGCAGCAAATGAAGGTAAGTGAGACTTGGGACCAAAGATGGCAAGCAGCGGTCGATGGTCAGTGACAAGTATGAAGTTGACGCAACATAAATACTTGAAAAATTTCTTGCAACCGTGGACAATTGAGAGGCCTTCCTTCTCAATTTGGGAGTAGCGAGATTCGGTTGGTGATAAAACCTTGGATGCGTATGCGATGGGGCGTTCTGTACCATCGTCATAGCGGTGGAATAAGACTATTCCAATACCTCGAGGTCCAGCGTCACAAGCAATCCCAATTGGAGTACGTGGGGTGAAGTGAGCCAGTACAGGAGCAGTGGTCAGACGATGCTTGACTTCTTGAAATGCTTTCTCACACTGCTTTGTCCAACGCCATGGGGTATCTTGACACAATAGTTTGTACAAACAAGCACAAAGTTCACCAAGATCTTGAACAAATTTCGAGTAAAACGTGACAAATCCCATGAAAGAGCGTAGAGAAGTGGTATCTGTAGGACTTGGGATTTTCACAATGCTGTTGACTTTCTCTTCTGTGGTATGGATACCAGTTGCGGTTATCTTATGACCCAGGAAAGTGATATCAGGACGGAGGAACTCACATTTCGGCTTACTTAACTTGTAGTTGCATCTTCGCATTCGGCTGAGGATTTCACGAACATTTTTCAGGTGGTCTTCACTTGATGAGCCGGAACAAATGACGTCATCAATGTAGGCACCACCCATTGAAATCCCCTGGAGAAGTTTGTCCATAAACTCCTGGAAGATGGCCGGACTGGATGCTATCCCTTGGGGCAGCACGTGATATTTATAGAGTCCACGATGGGTGTTGATCACCATAAACTTCTTGCTGGACTCGTCGAGTTCCATTTGATGGTATGCGTTCGTGCCGTCGAGTTTCGAAAATGATGTTCCTCCACTCACAGCGTTAAAGAGGTCTTCAGGGACCGCGATTGGGTACTGAGTGACACACAGTTGAGCGTTGACTGTGTTCTTGAAGTCACCAGTAATACGAACGCGACCGTTCGGCTTTGGTACCACCACGAGAGGAGACGCCCATTCTGAAGTCTCAATGCGCTCAATAACGCCATTGGCTTCCATTTCTTTTAGTTCCATGTCGACTTGGTCACGAGTTGCGTACGGAATAGTACGGGCTTTCAGGAACTTGGGCTGAGTTTCCTCTTTTAACACGACACGAGCTTTGAATCCCCGGATTCTGTCGGTGGCGGTGGGGGCGTGAAAAACGTCATCAAATTCACGTAGTAAGTCATCCACTGACGCAGTGGTCACTTTACTTGGAGGGCTGGAGACAGCATGACATTGACTAGCAGCTTCGGTGGCAGTAGCAATATCCACAGCGTCTTGTAGAGTTAACTTCTCGTCTTTCACAAACATTTGTTTCTGTGCATGCTCACTGGAAATTCCGATGACGAACTGATCTCGAAGACGGTCGGTGAGATCAGTAAACTTACAGTGAGTTGCTAGTCTTCTCAATTCGGCAAGAAACTGGGTGACGGTTTCACCGGGCTTCTGTCGGCGGAGAGTAAAACGGTACCTTTCTGCCATAGCCTTGGGCTGTGGTTTGAGGTGATTTTTCAGAGTGACAATGAGATCTTTGACACTTTTTGTTGCTGGATCATCTGGGATGAGGAGATTCTTGAGAAGGCCATAAGTGGTCAAGCCAAGTGAGGAAAGAAGGATACCACGACAACGGGTTTCATCAGTGGACAAACTTAAACTGTTTGCAGCCAGGTATGCCTGATAGGATTCCACCCACAACTCCACGTCATCCACGTCTGGATTGAATGGCTGTAGAGTTCCAATGGTCGACATGACGATTTTCTTGACTTTTTTCGTTTTCTTCTTTGGAACGGTACTTGTTGTGGCGCTGGTGTCCGGCTTGGTATCAGTAGATTCGTCAGTATCAACTTTTTCACCAGTTTCCGTATCAGTTTCACTTTTCACGCTGGCTGTCCTTTCCTTTTTCTGTTCCTCTTTAGGAGGCATGAAGACTTAAACTTTTTTTCGGGATGCCGGGGGCAACTTGAACAACTCAGTAGAACGTACACACTCGTCGCCAATTGTAGTGTATTTTCTTATGAAGGAATAAGATGCTGAGGAGAACACGAAGCTTCTCTATTATAGCAGCATTTATTACTATACAAATATGCATGGATTCTTTGCCATGAGTTGTTACAAGAACAAGAGCTGACAGAGGTCTGAAGAGACCACAACGAAATACATTGGTATAAATTGTGAACATGAGCACTTGGTAAGGTAAATTGATAGATAGACTTGAGTTAATTAAACCAAAGAGACATGAGCATAAAGTCGTCTGGAATACAGACAGAAATCGAGACAGGATGATGATAAGCTGGTTATCAACATAACATATTAGCATAATATCCTACAAATTTCATGTAATTTTCGTTTCAAATTAACAATTATCAAATTAAGTGGGTATATAACCTTACCTGTAAATGTAACGTTAATTATTTGACAAAAAGCTTCAGATTATTGTACTAATTATGATTAGTAATCTGAATTGTTATAGGCATGAGATGACACTGTTCAAGTTATTTGATACTGACACAAATCACAAGTAAATTATTTAACAGACTTTATTTGAGCGCTTTTACTTGTTGAATATTAAAACTTGTCCCCTCGCATTTCTATTCATTGCAATCTCGTTATACCCCAAACAAGGACGCCTCCGGCTCGGTCCCGAAACGTTATTTTCAAATAACTGTAATAATTCATAATTAGTGAAAAGTAAGAAAGATTTATATATGATACATATAATATGTATTATGTATAAGTAAAATGAAAATATGATTATTGTAGTCTTTTTTATGATCATTTTCTGATAATCTTTCCATATTATTTTGTGTAGATTGTAAATGCAAGTTTTCTACCAGTGATTCTCTTCAATGAAAAGATGAAAGTGTGCCGAAAATGACCGCTTCACCCTTACGGTACCTTAAATAATGATAATGACAAGCTACACAACTCAACTAACCCCTTAATGGTTTTTCTCATAATATGTTTCAAAAGTCATTATTATTGATATTTAATTCTCAACTCACCCCAGCAACTAATAATAAAAATACTTTTCCAAGTAGCTTTATTAATCACAAGTAGTATTTTATTTTAATAACTAAATGTTATTAAACTAATATTTGTCAGAAGCTCCCAATTACCTGAACATAACTTTCATGAATGTAACCGTACTTTAAAAGAACTTTAATAAGTTAATTACCTCCACAATTACGTTGTATCTAATTTAGAATCAGCGTTTCTTTTTTCACATAATTAACTTCAATCTCATAATACCCCAAACATTGACCAAGACAAAAATACTTTTTTTTCAATAAAATGACTTTATTCAAGAAAACGAAAAAATAATTTAAACTGCACATGGTTAAATGTGATACTTATATACCTACTCTTTCCGACTTGGTTTTGTACACAGGTAATTTTGCTTAAACGTGATTTATAAAAGAAAGTATTAATTTTGTACAGCAATTAATTTGAATGAAACGTTGAATAATTATATTTTTTCACACTGATAACAATCTACTAACTAAAATGCGTAGATGGATCGCATAGATGATTGGATTAGAGGATGACATGGCCTCCTTTCAACACGCGCCACTCCTGGGCGACCTTCTGGGTCACCTAACCAAAAAAATGAAGAAAAACAAACAGTCCATTCAAACATTACAATCCATTAGATAAAAATTACTTGAAAAGCTTAAAAATAAAACTGCCGCCAAACAAATTAGTTAAAATATAAATTACATTTCGCTCAGCCTGAAGGACGAGCTCCTTAAGGTTGTCCATCTTGAAGAAGGCGAGATGGAAGGAGATATCAGTGAGGTAGTGGTCTTCATTCTGATGTCTGCGGGTACTTTTGGGGAACTTCATCTTCATGGACAGCGATCTCAAATCTTCAAAAAGTACAACAGCAAGAAATAATTAATTACAATTAAAATCTTTATCAGTTTGTGTTAAAAGGTATGGCTTAGAAATATTAATTTTCATTCTTACTGATCATGCTCCTGATGGACGGCGTGTCCTTCTGCTCCACGAACTGCGTGACAGTTCCTCGTTTCCGGTACTCCTCCTTCACCCTCTTCGCCATTTCCGGTGGACATCCAATGAATAGGGAATCCCAATCGAGAGCAGGAGGAAGCGCAATATCCTCACCGCGACCCCACAGGTCTACCACAATCTCGAGTCGCCTCAAGCTCCTCATTTCCCGGAAAATGTACTCAAGTCCACGCGTGTCGTCCCCGTTGACAAAAATCTCCAAGTGGGCGATGGTCGGAGCGGCCAAGTAGATTCTTTTCAGTTGAGCCGGGATCAGTGTCAAGATGACCTCCTCCGCAGCGTCTTCAATTTCGACAGAGACGCTCTTCAGAGAGGCGGGCAGGCTGGCAGTCCATAGATCCAGGTCGGAGGGCGTTTGGGTGGAAAGGATGAACCACTTCAGTTTTGGGAGGGGACGCTGCGCTGACCAGTGACTGGAGGTGTCCAAATCCAAACACGAGTCCACCTCAATTTCCTCCAGCCTTTCCATAAGGGGAAGCTTTCCTCCGCCTTTTTTCGCTGCTAGAATGGGACGATAGCCGGAGAATCGAAGTAGCTCGAGGGAGTGGCGACATTGGGAAAGAATCTGAAAGGCTAGTCCCGCTTCCGGTGGGCGATAAGGATAGCAACAAATACTCAAACGACGGAGATTGGCCAAGCCGTTACGATTAGTGAGCGACAACTCCTTGAGGATGTCGCCTTGTAATGTGTGTGGAGGGAGGAAGACGTGCAGAGTGGTAACGGTGCTGGGAATCTTGAAGGCGCCTAGCGCTTCCGGTGCAAAGTCGTCATCGTCCAAAAGCTCAGACTCCATCGAAAAATTGGCTAAATTCTCTGCAGTCTTGATCATGCCTTGGCAGAAGGCGACCTGTGACTGACCGCAAATCTCGAATGGAGGTGCAGCATCAAGATCTTCCTCCGGAAGTGGAATTGACCAGGTGTGGTTTAAAAAACCCGAGCACCAAATTCGCTTCAGATTCGGCAACTGAAGAAGGGCAGGTAGGAACGAAGGCGAGATGAAGATTGACTTGCGTAAGTTAATCCAAACAGAAAACAGTCCTTCGCCACAGGTTCTGAGCAGGTCAAGAAAGTGCTGATGATTTCCCGGTACGAAGAAAGTTGGCTCCAGGTCAAGATGGAATGGGAGGATCCGGAAATCCACTCGATCTTCATGGGTCATCAGAGAAATGAAGTCTTCAACTTTTTTGGAGGCGTTCGAGGATAACTCCAGCTCGATAAGAGCCAGCTTATCTTGACCATCACTGCTTAGCAGGTTCCGGTTGTACAAAAAGTCGTTGACGGAGAAGAGAAAGTTGCTTTGCACTAGGCGCAGTTTACAGGCGGTGGCGACATCGGTTTCGGCATTGTAGAATCTTGCCCTGGGGTTGAACGTCTTAAAAATGGCAAATCCGACAATCTTGTCGAGCAGGAGTGGATTTCCAAGGACGGCGGTGATGGAGGAGGGAGGTGAAGACATCGTGGAGGTTGGGAGGAAATGTCTGCTGTTATTGGAGGAACCGGTATGTCCAAGAGTCAAGCAGGTGGCAGCGGTTTCATACGTCTTTCTAGATAAAAATCAACACGGAAACAAATGCAACAATTAGTTAACTATACAATTTAAGTCATCAGTGATTGTGAAAACTGGATATTTCAAAATAATACGAAAAAATTACAATACAACCGCCTATTTGGGTATTCAAGAGAAGTATTGGTCACAGGCTGTGACTCACAGCCATCGGGATCGGGACTGACTGGCAGCAAGGAAACTCGACTAAAATCACTCCAAAAATGAACCTCCACTCGGTTTTTAACAAAATACGACAAATGCCAATTAATAGGTAATTAATTAAATGACACGAAAATCACTGGGGATAGCTTATCTAATTATTTTTTAGCACACTGATCACTAATTATTACGTTTGGCTTTCAAAAATAATTACCGTCACTCCTCCGTCCAACCAAACAGTTTGTAAACAAAACAATCGTGACAGTCGTATCAGCTGGTTGACGCTTCAACAATGCGGGCCGTTGTCCAAGCGTCGCCGACGGGGAGGACTTCACACAATACGGCATTCAAATATCCATATCAAGTATGCATTGATACACTCATTTGCTTTTGTAATTTAATTGGTGAAATAACAGCAATCAATCAGAATACATAACTGGCAAAATGGAAATTCTCGCCCACTTCTAAACTCCGCCGTGTCGTGTGGACGACTCCTCCTTGCAGCCCTTCGTGTGTGCCGACGTTCACAGTCCATGTGATTCTAATTGACTGCTGGTAGAAATGTTACAGCTTTTGATTGGGCGTGTCGTTAAGTGTTCTGTCACATTGTTAGTTGACCTTTTCTAGTTAAATAAAAGTGGCCCAGTTCTGATAACGTAACATGTGAGCACCGTTCCCGTTCCCCTCTTTGTTCATTGTTGTGTGTTCGTTGTCCTCCTTCTCCCCCTCAATTTATGATTTAACAATGATAATTGTTAATGAATTGTAAATAAAATGATGTGGCGTTTCGAACTAATGCCGGTAACGACGATAATGAGAGTATGATATTTAAATAATAATTGCCTGGAGAAGTCCATTTATAATTATATTACCCAGAAAGATAATTTATTACATATTTTCGGCAAGGTTTTGCAGCTGAAGGAATGATAATAGCTTTTAATTTTTAATAATTTTATGTGGCTTACTTACGATGGGCGGCCGTGACGTGATTCTCTCCAATTGCCTTCATATTCTGGCACGATATTACCCCAGTTGGGATCAGTCTTCGTGCCTAATACCAGCTTTCAATGGTCAAACGTTTTCCACTTATACGACAAAAACGTTTCACGAAAGAAATTTTCCCAATTTCTTTATGGCGTTCAACATGTGGAAACCAATGACAACACAGGTGACCAATGACCTGTGGTCTTTTGTCAAAATTAAACGATTACCAACATTAATGGAATCTAATGTGATCACACCATTAATAATATAAATTGGGAATGCAGATTAATGTAACGACCATTTCCACCCTAGAAACCTGTGTTGTCATTGGTTTCCACATGTTGAACGCCATAAAGGGATTGGGAAAATTTCTTTCGTGAAACGTTTTTATCGTATAAGTGGAAAACGTTTGCCCATGGAAAGCTGGTATTTTACACGAAGTCTGATCCCAACTAGGGTAATATGGTTCCAGAATATGAAGGCAATTGGAGAGAATCACGTAACGGCCCCCCATCGTTAGTTTACTAACATTATTCAGATACTCACAGATACCTATAATTTTGATAAGCAATACTGTACTTCATTTAAGCCCAATGCATACATAATTTATTAATATTCTCACAATACCCCAAACAATCACAAAAGGAAAGAAATTATTTTTTTAAACAAATGGCTTTACTTATTAAAATTAATTCACACTGGACATAATTAAATGTGATCGTCAAATGTGACTAAATACACATGCAATTATGCTTAAAAGTTATTTTTAAAAGGATTTTGCAATACGAATTAATTTAACATAAAAGTTGAATAATTACGACTTTTTCACACTAATTACAATCTACTAACTAAAATGAGTAAATGATTGATTAGAGAATGACACGGCCTCCTTTAAGCACCTTCCACTCCATAATAATCTTCTCGGTCACCTAACCAAAAAAATAAGAACGCAGTCCATCAAAATATTATAACATATTAGAAAAATTAAGATAATAAAAATTAACTCTCGCCATTTAATTAGGTAAGATACAAATTACATTGCGCTCAGCTTGGATGACGAGCTCCTTGAGATTGTCCATCTTGAAGAAAGCGAGAAGAAAACTTATGTCATGCAGGAAGTGGTCCTGATTGGGTGACCTGGTGGCAGGTTTGGGTGGGTACTTCGGATACTTCCACTTTACTGAAAGTAAACGCAAATCTGCAAAACCGGAAGAAATAACAGTTTTCATTAAAATTACATGATTAATTAAAATGAGTCGGGGTTAATTGATTGCTTAAAATGATTTACTTTTACTTTTCAGATTCCTGATGGAGGGCACGTCCTCTTGTTTCACAAACTGTTCCACCGTGCCAAACTTGCAGTTTTCCTTCAGCAACCGCTTCGCCATTTCCGGGCCGCATCCGATGAACAGCGCATTCCAGTCCAGCGGAGGGGGCAGCGGGATCCCTCCATCCGGACTGGGCACGTCAACGAGAATCTCAAGCCTCCTCAAACTCACCATATTCCTGAAGATGTACCGAAGTCCATCCATTTCGGCAAGCCCGTTGATGAAGATTTCCAGGTGGGTGATGTGGGGAGACGACAGGTGGATCCTTTCCAGCAGTTCCGGGCGAGCATTGAGGATGTCGAAATCCACATGGACCTCGAGGGAGACGTTCTTCACCGAATCAGGCCAGTAGCGGGTCCACTTGTCCAGGTCGGAGGGCATTTGGGTGGAAATCCGGAAGTCTTTTAATTTCGGGAGGCAGCGCTGCTGGCGTCGTGGAGGAAAGGAGTTGTCCAGTAAATCCAGACAAGAGTCAACCTCGATCCTCTCCAACCTCTCCATAACCGGAAGCTGGACACGTTTTCCTCCGCCCTCCCACATTCCTTGTTGGATGGGTCGGTAGCCGGTCACGTCAAACTCTTTCAGCGTACGCCGACATTGGTCTAAAATCCCGAAAAAGAGTCCCGCTTCCGGTGGGCGATAAGGGTAAACGTGCAAGTGCAAATGGGTCAGGTTATCCAATTCGTGTCGATTGGTCAGCGCCCACTCCTTCAGAATATCGGCTTGGCTCGTTTGTGGAGGGAGATATAGATGCAGGAAGGTGACGGTGGAGGGGACCCGGAGGAGTCCAAGTGCTTCGGGCGCAAAGTAGCTGTCATCATTAACTTCGCATTCGAGCAAGGCTGAACCGAGATTGGGGGCGGCGTTCAGCATGGTTTGGGTGAAGATGACCTGCAGCTGCGCACAGAGTTCAAATGACGGATCAGGTTCCGTGGTTTCCTCCGGGGAACCCTCGTCCTCAGGTTGGAACCAAAATGCGGACAGTTTCTTGAGATTTGGAAGATGGAGTCCATGGAGGACGGGAGGGAGCGAGAAGATTCCTTGGTTGAAGTAAAGATACAGCTCAACCAAACCGTCACCGCAGACGTCCAGCAGGTCCTGAAGGACACGCCTGTTTCTGGGCATGAAGAAGCTTGGCTGGAGACACAGCTTGAAAGGAAGTATCCTGGAATCCACACGGTGAGCGCTGGTCATCAAGGCCGAAAAGTCTTGTGCCTTGGTCGTCGCGTTCCAAGAGAGATGGAGTTCCACAAGAGCGACCCGGTTACGTTGGCCTTCCTCCTTCCTGAGCAGAACCCGAGCGTAGAAGCTGTCCAAGACGGAATGAAGCCAGGATCGTTGCACGAGTCGGAGGTGACAAGCGGTAGAAATCGCAATCTTGTTTTCAGCAAAGGTCGTGTCTGAGGAGGGATCCTGTTTGAACATGGCGAATCCGAGGATCTTCTCGAGCAACAGGGGATTTCCGAAGACGGCGACAGTGGCGGAGAAAGCTGACGCTGATGACATCGTGGAGGAGGGAGCAGTCTGTCCAACGGTCAAGCAGGTCACGGCTGATTCAAATTCCTTCCTAGATAAACATAAACATGGAAAAAATACAGAATTAGTTAACTATGCAATTAAGGTCTTCAGTTCAGTGTTGAAACTGGTTATCTTAAAGTTATTACGAAACATGCATGGCGAGTGTTCACGAGAACGAGGGGCCCCGGGTCACTGACTGCGACTTGCAGCAAGGAAACTCGGCTAAAAGCACTCCAAATATATTCATCCACTAGTTTCAATTTCAATTTAAATACGACAAAAAATGTTAATTACTAATAATTAATTTAATGGCACAACAAGCACTGGGGATAGTTTTTCTAACTAATTTTTAAGATTTAGGAAACGCTAATCGCTAATTAATACCTCTGATTGACTTTGAAAACAAGTGCTCACTTTTGTGCCAGAGATTTTGTAAACAAAACAATCAGCTGGGTGGGCGATGATCAAAAATCAACTTCCACAATGCAATGGCAGCGTCAATCATGTCGATGGGGAGGAGTTCATACAATATTCCAGGCAAAAGAAATCCATATTAATTATGCTTATATGCACTATTTACAGTATTTATAATTAGTAATTTAATTAGTGAAATAATAGCAATCAGAACAACTAAGCGGCAACTGGAAAACCAACGTCCACTTTAAAGCTCGTACGTGTCGTGTGGACGACCACGTCACCTGCAAATCCTAACAACACGGTAGCCTGCTGGTTTCCTTCTCCTCCAGCCCCACCTCCACCCATGATTAAACAATTGTAAATGATGTGGCGTCTGGCGTTTTCGAATTGACAACGCTCTAAGGGCACGACAATCAGAGGACGATATTTTGCCTGGAGAAGTCGATTTTTAATTACATTAGACAGAAAGATAATTTTTTACATTTGTACCCCAGGGTTGTCACTTTTAATTTTAATTAAAATTTTAATAGTTCTATGTTGTGAACTAACATTATTCAGATACTCCTAAATACATATACATAATTATGATAAAATGATAATTGATAAACAATACAGTACTACCATTTCAATTCGTTCAATAGAGATGATTTAATGATTTACTTTATATTCTCAAAATACCCCAAACACTCACAAAAGCAGATAATTTTTTTTCACAAATGACTTTACTCACTACAATTTTAGAAAATTAATTTACACAGGACACAATTAATTAAATACGATTACTAATAATAATACACTTCGAATACTCTCCCATTCAAATTAAAGTAGGTACATAGTACATATGTAATTTTGTTTAACAGTGACTTTAAAAAATTTTGCTGAATAATTAAGACATTTTCACACTGGTTACTATCTACTAACAAAAATACGCAGATGATGCTGATGACTGATTACAAGAGAGAGAGGGGATGGATATGGGGTACGGCCATTTCAATGCATTTTTTAAACAAAAAATCATTGTGATATTCTGATTCTACGTCTCAAATAACCCCCAAAATGTATGAACAATAATTTTTTACTTCAACCCATTGGCCACCAGAGGGAGTTGAAAATTAAAGTGGTTTTCGCTCATTATCTCAGGCCCTAATTGACTTAGAGAAATGAAACCTTCACCAATCGATAGACAATAAATATGCGCGGAGCGGTTTTTCAGCCGATTTTAAAAATTCGATTTCGTATGGAAATTAGAGACATTTGAATATTTAAAATCGATTTTAAATATAGTAAATGACACATAATGGGAATAATATGTATCCAGAAATGATCGCCGTCAAAAACTACCTATAGTCTTGTTATAATTAAAAATTTAATAATTTAATTAATGTAATTAATTAATTAAAAATCAATTTAAATATTATTAACAATAATAAAACTAAACCTACAGACACTGCACTACATTGGAAGCTGTATAAACCATATTTGAGCCAGGTTAAATGTACGCATTCACCCCAATTAAAAAATTTTTGAAAATTTTAATGGTTTTTGCTCATTTGCGGGTAAAGTAAAAGTCGTAACGGCCTGGGACTTTCACCATCGTGTTCAGCGAGTCATTTTTGCCAAGTATATTCTCTCAGATTCACTTGAACTCAAGAATCGAAAATTTGGATGGTGGACACTACAAAGGGAGTTTCCGGTTTTTGCTCATTTGCGGCTAAAGTAAAAGTCGTAGCGGCCTGGGACTTTCACCATCGTGTTCAGCGAGTCATTTTTGCCAAGTATAATCTCTCAGATTCAGGTGAACGCAAAAATCGAAATTTGGATGGTGGACACTATAAGGGGAGTTCCGGGTTTTTGCTCATTTGCGGCTAAAGTAAAAGTCGTAGCGACTTGGGACTTATCTATGCACCACCAGTTTGTAGTGGCGTCAGTCCACACTTCATATTTTTGACTTTAATTTTGCCGCAAATGAGCTGCTACGAGCTTTAATTTTGCCACAAATGAGCAAAAACCACAAACTCTCCTAATAGTGACCGTCATCCAAATTTCGATTTTCGACCTTATGTAAATCTGAGAAAATATACTTGCTAAAAATGACTCGCTGAACACGATGGTGAAAGTCCCAGGCCGCTACGACTTTTACTTTAGCCGCAAATGAGCAAAAACCGAAATCCCATTGTAGTGGCCACCATGCAAATTTTCATTTTTGAGTTCACCTGAATCTGAGAGAATATACTTGGCCAAAATGACTCGCTGAACACGATGGTGAAAGTCCCAGGCCGCTACGACTTTTACTTTACCCGCAAATGAGCAAAAACCGGAAACTCCCTTTGTAGTGTCCACCATCCAAATTTTCGATTTTTGAGTTAACCTAAATCTGAGAGATTATACTTGGCCAAAATGACTCGCTGAACACGATGGTGAAAGTCCCAGGCCGTTACGACTTTTACTTTAGCCGCAAATGAGCAAAAACCGGAAACTCCCTTTGTAGTGGCCACCATCCAAATTTTGATTTTTGAGTTCACCTGAATCTGAGAGATTATACTTGGCCAAAATGACTCGCTGAACACGATGGTGAAAGTCCCAGGCCGCTACGACTTTTACTTTAGCCGCAAATGAGCAAAAACCGGAAACTCCCTTTGTAGTGGCCACCATCCAAATTTCGATTTTTGAGTTCACCTGAATCTGAGAGAATATACTTGGCCAAAATGACTCGCTGAACACGATGGTGAAAGTCCCAGGCCGCTACGACTTTTACTTTAGCCGCAAATGAGCAAAAACCGGAAACTCCCTTTGTAGTGGCCACCATGCAAATTTCGATTTTTGAGTTCACCTGAATCTAAGAGATTATACTTGGCCAAAATGACTCGCTGAACACGATGGTGAAAGTCCCAGGCCGCTACGACTTTTACTTTAGCCGCAAATGAGCAAAAACCATTAAAATTTTCAAAAAGTTTTTAATTGGGGTGAATGTGTACATTTGACCTGGCTCAAATATAGTTAATACAACGTCCAATGTTGTGCAGTGTCTGTAGGATTAGTTTTATTATTGTTAATAATATTTAAATTGATTTTTAATTAATTAATTACATTAATTAAATTATTAAAATTTTAATTATAACAAGACTATAGGTAGTTTTTGACGGCGATCATTTCTGGATACCTATTGTTCCCATTATGTGTCATTTATTATATTTAAAATCGATTTTAAATATTCAAATGTCTCTAATTTCCATACGAAATCGAATTTTTAAAATCGGCTGAAAAACCGCTCCGCGCATATTTATTGTCTATCGATTGGTGAAGGTTTCATTTCTCTAAGTCAATTAGGGCCGGAGATAATGAGCGAAAACCACTTTAATTTTCAACTCCTTCTGGTGGCCAATATGTTGAAGTAAAAAATTATTGTTCATACATTTTGGGGGTTATTTGAGACGTATAATCAGAATATCACAATGATTTTTTGTTTAAAAAATGCATTGAAATGGCCGTACCCCATATCCATCCCCTCTCTCAAGACAACCTGGCCCCCTTTAAGCATTCCCCACTCCATAATAATCTTCTGGGTCACCTAAACAAAAAAATGAAGAAAGCAGTCCATTAAAATATTATAACTCATTAGAAAAATTAAGATATTAAAATGAACACTGCCGCCAATTAATGTAGTTTAAATTACGTTTCGCTCAGCCTGAAGGATGAGCTCCTTGAGATTGTCCATCTTGAAGAAGGCAAGAATAAAGGTAATGTCGCACAGGAAGTGGTCCTGATTAGGCGATCTGGTGGCCGGGTTGGGTGGGTACTTCGGATACTGCCACTTGATTGAAAGGGAATGCAGCTCTACAAAAACGGAAAAAATAACAGTTTTCATTAAAATTACAACACTAATGAAAATGAGTCATGATTAAATTAATTAATTGTCATTTTGTCAAAATGATTTAGTGTTTACTCTTGAGATTCCGGATGGAGGGCGTGTCATATCGTTCCTCAAACTGTTCCACCGAGCCGGACCTGCGATATTCCTTCAGCAAGCGCTTCGCCATTTCCGGGGTGCATCCAATCAACAGCGCATTCCAGTCCAGTGGAGGGGGCAGTGGGATATTTCCATCCCGACTGGGAAGGTCAACGAGAATCTCAAGCCTCCTCAAAGTCAGCATTTCCCTGAAGACGTACCGAAGGCCATCCGTGTCGGCAAGGCCGTTGATGAAGACCTCCAAGTGGGATATGTTGGGACACGCCAGGTGGATACTTGCCAGTTGGTCAGGGCGAGGATTTCGGATGTCGAAATCGTCATCAATTTCTACAGAGACGCTCTTCACCGAGTCAGGCCACCAGACTGTCCACTTGTTCACGTCGCCGGGGTTCTCGGTGCAAATCCGAAACCTTTTAAGCTTTGGGAGGCATCGCTGACGAGGACGGAAGACGGCGGGGAACGCGAGGTCCAAACACGAGTCCACGTCAATGCTCTTGAGGTTCTCCATTACTGGAAGGTGACGCTTTGCTCCGCCCTCCGTATCTTGCTCAAGTGGACGATAACCCATCACTTTCAATTCCTCCAGCGTCCGGCGACACTTTGACATAATCTCAAACAAACGGCCAGGCTGCGGCGGTGTGCTGTTCTCGTAGCTAAAGATAAGGGACAGTTTTCTCAGATTTGCCAAGTTTACTCCATTTGTGAGGGTCCACTCCTTCAAAATGTCTGAGCGCAATGTGTGGGGAGGCAACCCCACATTCAGAGTGGTCACGGAGGACGGAAACTTGAGAGTGCCAAGCGCTTCCGGTGCAAAGTCTGAATCATTCAACAGTTCGCTGTCCATTGAAAAGCTGGCAAGCTTCTGGGTGGTCATGATCATGGCTTGACAGAAGGCGACCTGCGACTGACCACAAATCTCGAATAAAGGAGCCGTTTGACGATGCTCGACAGAAAGTGGCCAATTCAAGAAGCCCGAGCACCAAATTCGCTTCAGGCTCGGCAACCGAAGGTCAGGGAAGAATGACGGCGAGATGTGAATGAACTTGCACAAATGAATCCAAACAGCAAAGAGTCCATCGCCGCAGATCCTGAGCAGGTCAAGAAGGCACTGATGATTTCCCGGCGGCACAAAGAAAGTTAGTGTGAGGTCAAGCAGGAACGGGATAATCCGGAAGTCCACTCGATCCTGGTGAGACATTGTAGAGATGAAGTCCTCAACAGTTTTGGAGGCGTCGGAGGACAACTGTAACCGGATCAGCGACAGCTTATCTTGACCATCACAGCTTTGTTCGTTCCGAGTATATAAAAAGTCGTGGACGGAGAAGAGAAAGTTGCGTTGAACAAGGCGGAGTTTACAGGCGGTGGCGACATCGATCTCGGCTTTGTAGAGGCTTATCTTGGGGTCGGACGGCTTGTTCAAAATGGCAAAGCCGACAATCTTGTCGAGCAGGAGTGGATTTCCAAGGACGGCGGCAGTGGAGGAGGGAGGTGAAGTCATCTTGGTTGGAGGTTGGGAGGATGCGGTCTTTCCAACGGTCAAGCAGGTCACAGCTCTAGATAAACATCAACACAGAAAAAAATAGTTAGCTACCCAATTAAAGTCCTCAGTTGATTGGTGAAACTGGTTATCTAAAAATAGTACGAAAAGTACAAACCGACTATGGTGACTGTTCACTTCACGAGAACGAGAGAAGGAAAGGCGGCCAAAAGCACTCCAAAAATGAACCTCCACGCGTTTTTTAACAAAATATGACAAATACTAATTAATTAATAATTAATTAAATGGCCCAAAAATTACTGGGGATAACCTATCTAATTATTTTTTTAAACTAATCACAATGACTTTCAAAATAATTGTTCTCACTCCCTCCAAACATTTTGTAAACAAACACTCGTCACCATCATATCAGCTGGGTGGACGCTCAACAATCAACGTCAACAATGTACCCCGTTCGCCAGCGTCGCTGACGATGACGACGAGGAGGAGTTCACACAATACGTACGGCATACAAAAACACATCTTTTCTTTTTTCATTTTAAAATCGATTTTCTCAATGTACCCCTTCCTGCCGTTCCCAATTTTAAATGAATGCGACATTTACAAAAACAGTGGAATGCGGCATTGATTGGCCATTGATTCATGATTTGATGAATGCAAAGGAAATTAAAGTCATTATTAGTATGCGAAAGGAAAAAATTAAATGGCTATTTAAAATGAAAAGTGAATTGGTCAACTAGAGATAAGGAAAACGATTCCAACCAATTTATTATTCACAAAATCATTACGATCAAAACATTAGCAAATACGTTTCAATTTTTAAAAGTAAATTAAATATAATTACTAATTACACTTATTTTTTTACTTTTGAGACTAATTCTCACGGTATTTTTTTCATTACTTCAACTTTACATTCATTTGAATGAGGCCACTTTTAAATTTCACTAATTAACTCCGTGAGTAGACTAAAAGGGAACGCTAATAATTATTTTTAACTGCCACTAAACCGTTACGCTTACTAATCCCCACGATTTTGGAACGCCTCCGCTTCATCCCGTGTGCACTGATAACTGTCCATCCAGAATGTCTTCAGTTTTGGCAGTTGACTCCACAGCGCCGCCTCCTCCATCCTCTTTTCGGAACAGAGGCGTACGTCCGGATCAAGTTCTCCCAACGACCAAGTGATCATGTCGTACTCCGGCTCCATGTTAATTGACTCCAGATTCGGGAAGATTTCCGCAAAAATCTGGAGCGGGACGAAGAAGCCGTAGTGCCCCTTGAGGTCCAACCGCTTCATACCCAAATGGCGGTGGTCCCTCCTCAGGTTCTCCATAGCGTCCGAACCACGCTCAGTATCCAAACAGGAAGCCAAGTGAAGGTTGATCAGCGAAGGAAACTGCTGGACCGTTCCAAACAGCGCAGTGACCAGGCTGCCTGCAGGGACTGTTCCATGAGAGTTCCCATTGGTCCAACGAAGTTGCTTCAGGTGAGGCGCGTGAATCCTTCCAAGCATGGCCTGCCACTGCGGCTCCCAGCGCAAATGCGTGATGACGATTTCCAAGTTGATCAGAGCCGGAAAATTATAATCCTGATCCCACCGGAAGCCGGGGACGTCTTCTGCTTGGAGTCTGATCGTCAGGTCCCTTAACGTTCCACTGCACTGGCGAACAATTTCCCGAAACAGGGGCATGGGCAGGTCTCTCTCGGCAATGTACCAACTTTCAAGAGGAACGGCCGGAAATGGATGACCATCGGCAATGTACCGATCCAGAGTGGATGCGACCTCGGCGCCAGAATTGAAGAGGGCAGGAAATCCCCAAAACTCCACTGTTTTTAGATTTTGTAGAGCTGCGACGCATCGCCGGAGGAGATCGTATATTTGGATTGGGTCCTCCGCATTTTCATCCTCCGGGGCGAAGATTATGAGATTTTGTACTTGATCCCGTATCAGGTCCAAGCTGAGCAGTGCCAGTGTCTTGTCCAGGAAGTCTGGGGGATCCATTCGATGTGGGTTATCTTCGGTGTATTCTACTGCCAACACCAAACTCTTGGCGACCACGGTGCTGACCTTCTTCTCTTCAATGTCCCTGTGTAAGTCCTCCATTGTAGGAACTGAAGAACACAGATACGTGCCCAGTTTGGGAAGTGTGGAGAAGTGGCGCATTTCAAAAGTCAGGGAGGAGGAAGATGAGTGAGGTGGCAACAGTCTTGGAAAGATATTCAGGTTGTAGTAAGGGAAGATTAGATCCAGATGGTCCAGCACCTTATCCACCGCCTTCCGGACTCGCTTGCAGATCCCACGGCAGTTGAGTATGTCCTTTGACTTCAGCCACTTGAGAACCAATGGGATCACTTCCTCCAAACGACAGGCGGCAAGGTCATTGTCCATCTGAATCATGTCCTCAAACTGGGTGCAGATATCGGAAAGATTCAGAACATCCCTCGGATCCTCGTACAGATAGGGGAAGATGTCAAGCCACATCTGTACAACCAAACAAGTATGAAAGGAATCGATATTTTGCTTAAAATAATTAAAATAGTTAAAAGAGTCATTACGATGGAATAAAACTTATTGGCAACCTCAGGAGGGAGCAATTGAACGGGGTAGCGAGCTTCCTCCTCCGGCACCAAAGCATTTCGAATTGAATCCATTTGTCCAAGTAGTCCTCGAGTGAAACGCGCTGCAATTAACTTTAACAATAAAATGGATAGTTAATTAATATATTGTTGAGTGTTAAAGAAGGAAGAAAACTCATCTAATCATTAAAATATAATAATAATAATAAAAATACGCAGACAATTTGCTTCTTACTATATGTTGATCAGCACTTGACCTTTACTATTGAGTGTTAACTTTAATCGGTTTAAAAACAAACTAAATTATTTTTTAACGAAAAATTTGGCAGAGTAATTAAACTGCTTTCTACTTTAATTTTGAATTATTTAACGAATTACGTTGGAAAATTGTCACTATATTTAATTTTGTTCGAAAGTGAAAGGTTTTCATCAAAACAATAGATCAATGCCAGCTGTCAGCTACTGATTACTCACTCAAAACGGCTAGTCTGAACTGTGTGCGCTGAGCGCACTGCGCTCCAACCTCAACGTTAATTTCTTTATTGTGTGGACACTGGGGCATTGTGATCATAAATCACCGTGTAATCTAATTCCGCATTACAGTTGATCAGCTGATTCTTATGTGTCTCGCTTGTTTGTTTACACGCAGTTGGCGCAGCTGACGCTGTTGTTGATAAGGATAACAACTTAGGTAAGTGTAATTAAAAATTGTATTATATTTTGTTAACTGTTCCATTTTATAGTGTAATTAGTAATTAGTTTGAGCTAAACCTAATCAATTTTTATTTTGTTTCTGTTTTTAAAATTGCGTGGATGGTCAGTGGCCAGTGGAGTTCGGAGGAGGAGTGGAGGTGAAGAGGATGATGATCAAGGGGAGAACGGCAGAGGAGTACCTCCGGAACTGCGTCCCAAGCTGACGAGTGTTCCAAGTTCCAGTTACAACAAGAGTGGGGGAGAGGGGAGGAGCCACGGGACTGCTGGAGGTGCCTCTGGACGACGATCACCACCAGTAAGCGGGTGGAGGACCACAAGCGTACTCACTGGCAGGATTATCAAGAAGCACGTGGCGGCACCCACTTACTTATGCAATTATTTATTTATTATTTTATCGACTGGCTAAATGTAATTAATTATTTTGCTAATTTCTCATATCTGTTTTCTTTATTTCAGGTCCCAAGCAAGATGAGGCAGGACTAGGACAGGATGTCTTCAAGATGGCGAGTACGAAGCTGGACCCCGGACAGGGAGCTTCCGGTGACCTTGGACAGGGCTTATCTGAGGACGGGAGTCACACATTATTTAAGATAAGTTACAATAATTATTTATTTATTATTGTAATTGCTCATTTTCCCCTTCAGTCTATTTGTGTCTTGGCACAATACTAATTTGCGTTTTTTGTTTCCTTTTTTCTGAGTTTTCAGGAGCACAGAGACCTGCAGCCCCGATAAGCACCGCTTTCTTCGCTCCGGCGTCCTCAACGACACTTTCTGAGAAGATCACGGACTGCTGACCTATCATCTTCGTATTGGATTGGATCTCAAGTCACCCCAGCCCAACTCTCGCCACAACATTTTAATTAGTTAGTTAGTTAATTTCTCGTGATCCAGTATTTGAATTGTTATTAAAGTGAATAGTGAGAGCAAATTAAATTGTCGATACAGTTATCTTTTAGTCAATTGTAAAGTCAATTGTAGTGTTGAGTGTGTGGTGAAGAGAAGGCGGATAAGGATAATTTATCACCATTTTTATTTTTAATTATTACTATCGTATCAATCATAATTTGTAATGCTTATCAGCATGGCTTATCAATAATTACGGCTTGGAAGCAAATGATTAGAGTGTAGTTAGGGAAATGTTCATGTTATCATGTAAAAACTTGGGGTGTGGGTGGAGGAGGAGGAGAGCTCATTATATTTTTCTTTGTTTTAGTTTTAGACTGTGTATTTAACAAACTAGTAGTTAAAAATACGCCTAATTATCTTTAGACATTAATTATAAGGATAGTTAATTATTATCGGTCCACGTGCGCTGTTGTCGTGCAGCGTGAACGAGAAAGCGAGTATCACTGTGGAACGGGGCAACTCGGGATTTTCCGTGGAAACGGTCAGCCAGTGTTTTTTATGTATTTTTTTAAAAACGCTTTTATTTTTTTTCAGTTGCTGTCATCTGACTGCCAGTGACGACGAGGAAAACAGCCGCTCATTACAACTTCGTTTGCCGTCACCAACCTGTCCCACGCAAGATTTTTAATTTAATTATGCCTAAATTCTAGTTTAATTAAATTTAACAATTAACTTCTTGTCCTAATCAGTTAAATTACTTAAGTAGCTATTTGTGATTAGGGAACTAATTCTTTTTTGCGTATTTTTTAATTGTTTCTGAGTGTCGAGTCAGCGCGCATTCGAGAGATGGATGGATTCGACTTAATGCTGGATCAAGAGAACAGCGTAAAATTACAGGGATTCCGAAACCGGGGGATAACGCATATTTTTAAGACCCTCATGGTACCGATCGATGGTGAAGGAAGACCTACTGGGGATCGGCCAAAGCCAGGATTCTTCGTTCATTGTGGCATTTGCCCTGACACCGTCATGAGACCAGACCGGATTCCCCCGTATTATTTTGAGAACCACCTGAACTGCAAAGGACATCGTGATAGGGCGGTAAGTTGTTATATAATTACCTATCTAACTCATCTGGCTTCAGAGCTTATTTAAAAATAATTATATAATATTTTTGGTGTGCCAATTTCTCTTATTTTTAGAGTGTGTACAACGGGATCCCGGCACTTCCCATTCTACCCAGGAGCACGGCTACCCACCGTTGCCTGATTGGCCGTCGGGCGATTGCAAAATTCGTGAATGAAGGGGCCTTCATAGAGCACCTTCCACTACTTGCCCCTGCGCTTGTGGAGGACGTAGCGACTGTCAAGGAGGCTGTGGAGGAACTCCAGGGACGCTGTGGCGCTTTGGAGGCACGGAGGGATGAAGATCGCCAGAAGGTTGATGCGCTCGCCACCAAACAGGTTAATTAATTGAAAGTTTATTATCGTTTCATTTATCTAACTTAAAACGCATGATTATCTGTGATAATCTTCGAATGTTTGATTGTTGTTGTTTTTGCAGGAGGAGCTTCAGGCGGACATCGTACAAGTCAGTAGGGTTGTGGCAAGCAATGTTGGGAGGGTTGACGTGAGTTATAACTTTGAATTAATTAATTAATAAACCGATTTGTAAATACTTGCGGTTCGAAAGTAGAAGAGGTGATTTTAATTGGTTTGTTTGTGGTGTTCAGAAGCTGGACAGTGACATGAGCGAGCAGGAGCTCCAGGTTGGTGGGATCCGTGAACTTTTATCAGAACCGTGTTTCCGCTCATCTCCCAAACTTATCATCACGTAAAAAATTGAATTATAATTTGATTGAGTAATTAATTAATTATTCTGAGGATGTGGAGGAGTGGTTTTTATTTATATTGTTTTGCTGTTGCAGGCCAGTTAAGAAGCAAGGACAGGAAAAAGGCAGAGGAGAAGACAGGGTCAACACCAAGGCGCGCCGTCCTGGAAAGCGAGCAATTGTCACTGAACCATCTGTTTCTTCTGGAGTTGGAGGACTTGCTTCTGGTCCCAGTTCACACGTCCGCAACAACGGTAGCTCAAGTCATTTCCGGAGCAGCCATCAGTCTGAAATCATCCCCTCCAGCGTCCACGTTGGTCAAGCTCCCTCGTCCTTTGGACTGATCGGTTCCTCAGTCGCCGCCGATCGGGTCGCCTCCTCGTCCTCTGGATTGGTCGGTTCCTCAGTCGCCCCCTCCTCCTCTGGATTGGTCGGTTCCTCAGTCGCCCCCTCGTCCTCTAGACTGGTCGGTTCCTCAGTCGCCTCCTCGTCCTCAAGACTGGTCGGTTCCTCAGTCGCCCCCTCGTCCTCTAGACTGGTCGGTTCCTCAGTCGCCTCCTCGTGCTCTGGACTGGTCGGCTCCTCACTCGCTTCTGGTCAAGTTGGCTCCTCCCAAAACTCTGGACAGGTCACCAACTCTGATAAGCCGGGTAACAAGGACAGCAGCGTCAACGAAGGGGTGCTCGTTGAGAACAAGGACAACCCCGCCGGACACAGGGAGTGTGACACCACTCCGGAGACGGATCCCGAGGACGCTGAAGAAGACATTGTGGAACTGGAGGATGGCAGAGGAGAAACCTGAACGAGTTTCTGGAGCCGCCTACGGACTTTTGATAGTGTTCACCAGAATTCCTCTCAAGCCTCTCAGTTCACCCAAGTATAGCCAGCACATACTTATTGTAATATTTTTAAATTAAGAAGTGAAAGTCGTGTAGGTAGATACTAAATAAATGTAGAAAGCGTGCTGTTAGCAAGCCAAACTGTAGAGGAAAAATAAATTATAGTTTTATTTTTTAAAGCGTTCGAAATGGAACGCTATTAGTAGTCGACATGATTCGTGGTGAGAGGTTGTCTGGAGTTGTGTCTGCGTCGCTGTTTTGGTAGTCGATTTTGAGTACAGTGAGATCATTGTAAGTATTAAAAAATAGATAATTTAGCTAATTGTTACAAACATGTTGAAAATAAAACGGTTAAAATTGCTGTAAAAATTTTTTTCCCGTAATTCTATCGGTCATTTGTCATTTCGTTAATTAAAATGCACTCTATAGATATGCCACTTTGATTGTACATACAATTCCAGTCCATACATAAATACCTTGTTGAACGTTTATCGTGAACCTAAATTAAATGTAATGTCGATAAAATTTTAAATGCAACATGTCTCACGGTGACACACACCCAGCAAATTTTGAAGGCACAAAAATACTTTAGTTATAGTTTAATTTGAAAGATGTGGTAATTTAAAACGTACCAAAACCCTTTGTCTACTACTCAAGTGGGAAAATCAGGTCTCCCAATGACCATTTATTAGCCCGGCAGGACTCTTCCTAGGGCTTCTCCAGATGCTCGTGTGCTCACCGTGCCGTGCCTCACGTACCGTGCGAAGCGTGGCGTGCCGTGCCTCAGCTTTTTTGTATTTATACATATACATGCCTTATCAATGCCTTAGCGAGCTGAAACTTGGCACTCAGGGGTTTTCGATAATGGCGAATTTAATGAGAATGCTCACGTGACCTCTTGACATTATTTGACCTGAGTAAAAGGTCAAGTTTACTCAGATGTGTGTTAGCAAGCTGAAACTTGGCACTCAGGGGTTTTCGATAATGGCGAATTTAATGAGAATGCTCACGTGACCTCTTAACATTATTTGACCTGAGTAAAAGGTCAAGTTAACCCAGATGTGTGTTAGCAAGCTGAAACTTGGCACTCAGGGGTTTTCGATAATGGCGAATTTAATGAGAATGCTCACGTGACCTCTTAACATTATTTGACCTGAGTAAAAGGTCAAGTTAACCCAGATGTGTGTTAGCAAGCTGAAAGTTGGTACTCTTGGGTTTTCGATGATGGCGATTTTAATGAGAATGCTCACGTGACCTCTTGACATTATTTGACCTGTGTAAAAGGTCAAGTTTACTCAGATGTGTGTTAGCAAGCTGAAACTTGGCACTCAGGGGTTTTCGATAATGGCGAATTTAATGAGAATGCTCACGTGACCTCTTAACATTATTTGACCTGAGTAAAATGTCAAGTTAACCCAGATGTGTGTTAGCAAGCTGAAAGTTGGTACTCTTGGGTTTTCGATGATGGCGATTTTAATGAGAATGCTCACGTGACCTCTTGACATTATTTGACCTGAGTAAAAGGTCAAGTTTACTCAGATGTGTGTTAGCAAGCTGAAACTTGGCACTCAGGGGTTTTCGATAATGGCGAATTTAATGAGAATGCTCACGTGACCTCTTAACATTATTTGACCTGAGTAAAAGGTCAAGTTTACTCAGATGTGTGTTAGCAAGCTGAAACTTGGCACTCAGGGGTTTTCGATAATGGCGAATTTAATGAGAATGCTCACGTGACCTCTTAACATTATTTGACCTGAGTAAAAGGTCAAGTTAACCCAGATGTGTGTTAGCAAGCTGAAAGTTGGTACTCTTGGGTTTTCGATGATGGCGATTTTAATGAGAATGCTCACGTGACCTCTTGACATTATTTGACCTGTGTAAAAGGTCAAGTTTACAAAGATGTATGCTAGCGAGCTGAAACTTGGTAATCAGGGGTTTTCGATAATGGCGAATTTAATGAGAATGCTCACGTGACCTCTTAACATTATTTGACCTGAGTAAAAGGTCAAGTTAACCCAGATGTGTGTTAGCAAGCTGAAAGTTGGTACTCTTGGGTTTTCGATGATGGCGATTTTAATGAGAATGCTCACGTGACCTCTTGACATTATTTGACCTGAGTAAAAGGTCAAGTTTACTCAGATGTGTGTTAGCAAGCTGAAACTTGGCACTCAGGGGTTTTCGATAATGGCGAATTTAATGAGAATGCTCACGTGACCTCTTAACATTATTTGACCTGTGTAAAAGGTCAAGTTTACAAAGATGTATGCTAGCGAGCTGAAACTTGGTAATCAGGGGTTTTCGATAATGGCGAATTTAATGAGAATGCTCACGTGACCTCTTAACATTATTTGACCTGAGTAAAATGTCAAGTTAACCCAGATGTGTGTTAGCAAGCTGAAAGTTGGTACTCTTGGGTTTTCGATGATGGCGATTTTAATGAGAATGCTCACGTGACCTCTTGACATTATTTGACCTGAGTAAAAGGTCAAGTTTACTCAGATGTGTGTTAGCAAGCTGAAACTTGGCACTCAGGGGTTTTCGATAATGGCGAATTTAATGAGAATGCTCACGTGACCTCTTAACATTATTTGACCTGAGTAAAAGGTCAAGTTTACTCAGATGTGTGTTAGCAAGCTGAAACTTGGCACTCAGGGGTTTTCGATAATGGCGAATTTAATGAGAATGCTCACGTGACCTCTTAACATTATTTGACCTGAGTAAAAGGTCAAGTTAACCCAGATGTGTGTTAGCAAGCTGAAAGTTGGTACTCTTGGGTTTTCGATGATGGCGATTTAATGAGAATGCTCACGTGACCTCTTGACATTATTTGACCTGTGTAAAAGGTCAAGTTTACAAAGATGTATGCTAGCGAGCTGAAACTTGGTAATCAGGGGTTTTCGATAATGGCGAATTTAATGAGAATGCTCACGTGACCTCTTAACATTATTTGACCTGAGTAAAAGGTCAAGTTAACCCAGATGTGTGTTAGCAAGCTGAAAGTTGGTACTCTTGGGTTTTCGATGATGGCGATTTTAATGAGAATGCTCACGTGACCTCTTGACATTATTTGACCTGAGTAAAAGGTCAAGTTTACTCAGATGTGTGTTAGCAAGCTGAAACTTGGCACTCAGGGGTTTTCGATAATGGCGAATTTAATGAGAATGCTCACGTGACCTCTTAACATTATTTGACCTGTGTAAAAGGTCAAGTTTACAAAGATGTATGCTAGCGAGCTGAAACTTGGTAATCAGGGGTTTTCGATAATGGCGAATTTAATGAGAATGCTCACGTGACCTCTTAACATTATTTGACCTGAGTAAAAGGTCAAGTTAACCCAGATGTGTGTTAGCAAGCTGAAAGTTGGTACTCTTGGGTTTTCGATGATGGCGATTTTAATGAGAATGCTCACGTGACCTCTTGACATTATTTTACCTGTGTAAAAGGTCAAGTTTACAAAGATGTATGCTAGCGAGCTGAAAGTTGGTACTCTTGGGTTTTCGATAATGGCGAATTTAATGAGAATGCTCACGTGACCTCTTGACATTATTTGACCTGTGTAAAAGGTCAAGTTTACAAAGATGTATGCTAGCGAGCTGAAAGTTGGTACTCTTGGGTTTTCGATAATAGCGAATTTAATGAGAATGCTCACGTGACCTATTGACATTATTTGACCTGTGTAAAAGGTAAAGTTTACAAAGATGTGTGCTAGCGAGCTGAAAGTTGGTACTCAGGGGGTTTCGATGATGACGAATTTAATAAGAATGACCGCGTGACCTCTTGACATTATTTGACCTGTGTAAAAGTTCAAGTTTAAACAGATGTATGCTTGCGAGCTGAAAGTTGGTACTCTTGGGTTTTCGATGATGGGGATTGCGATGACATTTGTAACGTAACTCGTGGTCTCACGTTACGCCAATGTCAGAGGTCAAGCATATATAGACGTGTGTTACCTGACTGAAACTGGACACACGGAGGTTTAAAAGTTTAGAAAGTTTGATTTTAGACTCTTACTTAAACCTGACGGGCATCTTACAACTTAGGAAAGTTTTATTAACTTTCGAAAGCCTTTAGGCTTCATAGAAAGTTAATGCGATCATCATCCTGTCTGTCTGTGTGTGTGTCTGTCTGTCTGTCAACACGATTTCTCAAAATCCACTGGACCGATTGACTTCAAATTTCACATGCAGACTACTCATGACAAGAGTAAGCCACTGTATCTTTTTCAGCCCCCTACCACCAGCGGTACCGGAGATATGGGGGTCATCAAGGTCACATGCTTTTTAAATGGGAATTTTTTTTATTGCATCATCTGATACAACATCAAAAGCGGATCATTTTTACCCATACAACCAAAGGTCAATGGTCACCCTAAAGATCGCCAGAGGTCAAATAAAATTTTTATTGCATCATCTGATACAACATCAAAAGCGGATCATTTTTACAGATACAACCAAAGGTCAAAGGTCACCCTAAAGATCACCAGAGGTCAAATAAAATTTTATCGCATCATCTGATACAACGTCAACAGGGAATCATTTTTTAAATGGGGAATTTTTGCTCAAGACTGCTAATCACTTCTCATGCGGCGTTTAACTCTTGCGATTGCAGTCTTATCGAAGTTTATATATCCCGAAATCATCCGATAATCCCCGAAATCATCCGATAACCCCCGAAATCGTCTGATAACCCCAGAAATCGTCTTATAACCCCCGAAATCGTCTTATAACCCCCGAAATCGTCTTATAACCCCCGAAATCGTCTTATAACCCCCGAAATCATCTGATAACCCCCGAATTCGTCTGATAATACATCAAAAATCAGCTGACAACTGATGTGACACTTCAAATCATTTGATTATCTTATATAGCGGGAGCTTTCGAAAGTTGCATTTCATGGTTTTTACACCATTCTAGTTCGATATGAATACATTTTGTTAATTTTTTTTACATTTTCAATGCATTCTCATAATACCCCGAACACTGACACAAGTAGATTTATATAAAGAATGACAATTAACTTTAAATGTACGCACTTAATTTCATTTGGGAATGTATTTAAAATGGAATTAATGATAACAAACTTTTTGTTGATACTGATTACAAGTGAAAAACAATAAAAAAGGGATGGATGCTTTCTTAAATAAAAACTAGTACGAGTACTTAGATCGATTCACAAACAAGAGGACCTCACCACTTGCACAGTCTTCTGAGTAACCTAATCAAAAAATGAGCAAAACAATACATCCATCCTTTATAGTCTAGTAATCACATTTAACACTTTAAAATTAAAAATGTCTCCAGTTAATTTAGTTAAGAAATAAATTACATTTCACTCCGCTTGGAGGATGAGCTCTTTGAAGTTGTCCATCTTGAAGAAGGCAAGAAGAAAGGACACGTCAGAGACGTAGTGGTGGTCCTCATTTGGATATCTGTGAGCACTTTCGAGGAAGTTCATCTTCATGGGCAGCGACTTCAAATCTACAGAAAGAATAAGAGCACAACTAATTAAGATAATAATCTTTAAATGTTTTTGTAGAAATTATTATTTTGGAGAAATTTTGTTTCTCCTTACTAATCGTGTTCATGATTGAAGCCATTTCTTCGCCATTTCCGGTGTGCATTCAGAACAGGGAGTCCCAGACGAGAGCCATGCGGCAGAGCAAAGTCTTAACAATGACCCCAGAGGTTAACCACAATCTCGAGTCGCCTCAAGCTCCCAATTTCCCGGAAAATGTACTGCACACCGCGCATGTCGGCCCGATTGACAGCAATTTTGATGTGCGATGGTCGGAGAGGCCAAGTGGATCCTTTCAAGTTGAGCCGGGATCAGCGTCAAGACGTATTCCACTGCAGCGTTATAAATTTTAAGAGAGACGCTCTTCAGATAGGTAGTCTAGCTCTTCAGTAGTCCACAAGTCCAAGTCGGAGGGCGTTTGAGTGGAAAGAATGAACGGTTCATTATGAACGGCTTCAGTGACTGGATGTGTCCAAATCCAAACACGAGTCCACTCCAACCTCTCCATAACGGGAAGTTTCCTTCCCTGTCGCTGCTTGAACGATATCCTGATTGTCTGAGATCCTCCAGGGAGTGGCGACAAGAATCTGGAAGGCTAGTCCCGCTTCCGGTGGGTGATAAGGACGACAGGAAATCGGGAGACGACGGAGATTCACCAATCCGTGTCGATTAGTGAGTCTTAAAAGGATGGTGTGCATGCCATTGGTTAGTGTGGGTAAAATGTGTTTTGGATGGAGATTGCAGTTCAGAAACTATTTTCATTTTTGGGAAACCACTTCCATTCATTTTGGAATTTGAACTCCATTTTTCTTATAATAATACCTTCGTCTAAGGTAAGGTAGACTTACTGGTAACGTTTGGAGCCGCTAGGTTCCCACGTACGGAGGTCAGATGTCAATAAGTTTGCGAAAGTCACCTCAGGGAATTGTCTGCAGTTCAATCAGTTTTAAAGGTAGATACGAAATCTTTTCTGCATTTAGATCAGAAAGAGATTATCTAGGTAGTAAATTTCTCAGTTTTACAAATGTCCTCCAAACAATTATAAATTCTCGTTTTGCCCCACACAAAATTGCTACTTCGATTAGATCGGCCTATTGACTTTAGGGGTAACATGAGAATTTATAATTTTTTGGACAAAATTTAAGAAACTGAGAAATGTCCTACCTAGATCATCTCTTTCTGATCTAAATGCAAAAAAGATTTTGTATTTACCTTTAAGGGTAGGTGGGGGGTAAGATCCCCCCATGCATCCTTATGGGTAAAAAACTTTTATCGGCTTACCTGATAGAGAATTTTATGCTGATCATTTTTTGTCATGGCCAACTGTCAGAGCTGTAGCTCCGTGACCCTCAGGGTCATGAAAGGGTCAAAATATTTTATTAAGGAAATTCAACGAGAAATTCTAGATTAGTGTTTCAAAAGGTGAACTGAGTGTCAAATGGCTCAATTTCACACGCAGCACGTTTCCGGTAGTTTTCTAATTCGCGTTTACACCCGTCCTAGTTAATATTTCCGTTCCATGAAAAGAAAAAGTGTAAATTTGAAAGGGAAAAATAGGAAAGAGAAAAGTGCATGAATGCAAATCACTTTTCTTGGCAATATTTCACTTTCGTTCCACCAACCAATAAATTCGCAAAATTAAGATAAAATCTTGGTGCTGTGCATTCCAATCAGCAAAATCACCTACCCATTTTACTATTTACAGAGCACCTTCTATGTTGACTGACCCTATGAAAATTATCGATTTCCCTTATATTTTAATATGTTATAGAGGAGTACTTGAAACCGCAAAATACAAAGTTTCAGCCCTCTCGTCCGGCGTCTGTGGTCGCCAGCCCTACATGTTGATTTTGGGGGTACCCCTTCCCATGCTAACTTTTAGATGTTGCTAATTTCTTAATTTTTAGTCCGATTTAAGTAAACCAACCCGATTTGAAATCTCTGTGCAAAAATCGAGGACCCATTTTTCTCGATTTATTAATGTCGACTAGGGTTTCCATATCAAAATCGAATTTTGATAAGCTATCAAAATCGAATTTTGATAAGCTATCAAAATTTTGCTTATATTCCTTATCAAAATCTTATCAAAATTTTGATAAGCCATTAGAATTACAAAGCTATAATGTTCAATGCAAGTGAAGTAATTTCCATTAACCCTTCAATATTGTAACACATGCTGCGTCTGCGATTATTTTTGGATTTGTTTCTAATATTCACTGCTGTAGACTCAGTTGATTTGATCGCCAACTTTAGCATTGAACGAAGTCACGCAAATTAAGTCCTATTCCGGTTGTTGTACTTTATAAGCTTTATTAATAACAATTAATGATTTAATTCATATTGCATCAAAAAATTATTAAATTCATGGCAATTTTGATGGTGATGACTAGACACCCGGATTAAGCATTCATATGATACTAATGCATGAATACTGATAGTTCATAGCCGAGGTACAAATTTTACTATTGTTATTGCGCCAACTTTATGAACCAATTTGTGTAATATGCTTAAAGAATAAAGCCCAACTGCATTAATAGTACGCAATTGCAATTGACGTATTTATTAAAAGATGGCGACAATAATACGCACACTCATTTTATAAATGCTATGACTGATTTTATAAACTTCAATTTAGAAGAAACTATAAACCATCAGTAGGCTTTAGTGACCAGTTGCCGTTCACTCGATGATTCAGTCAATGAATATTTCTTATTTGCGGCAGTATTTGACCAGCCAAATCAGACAAAGGAAGCAGAGTTTTTCTGTTAGCTGTTCTGTTGTACATATAAAATTATATTTTTTAGCATCTTCCACACTCCATCGCCGAAAATATTTATAATGAATGACCACAAAACCGAATAACCCGAGTTCTAATGCATTTTGAGGTGCAAATTTTAGAAATAAAATAAAACTTCTGTTAAGTTTTATTCGGAGCAATCGCTTCTTGCAAAGAAAAAGCTTATGTGCAGCAAAGCGTTGTAAAATTTGATCACCTTTCCAAATTTGCACCTCAAAATGCATTTGTACCTCCAAACATAATTTTATTCAGTTTTGTGATTATGGACAACATTTTCGGCTTCGGAGCGTGGAAATTGCTAAAAAAACATTTAAATTAACAAATTCTTGGTGAACATCTTGTTAAACTTCATAATATGGGAAAAATAAGAAAAACTATTTTCTATTTTAGTTTTTTACCATCACGCAAAATTTGAGATTTGTATGTCAAAAGCTGTGCTCCATAGAACTTGCAAACTTTTGTTAATTTTCTAAAGCTAAAAATGCTCTGAATTTACAAAATATGCATGCTACATGGCTGAAATTTTGGAAATAACTGTTTCGCAATGGTTTCTATTATTGTCAGAACAATCTTTCAAAAATGTTGACGTGACATTTCCGTTTTGAGAAAGACCATGCCAATACCCAATCCGACCAGACTAGGCTGATCTGTCAAACGTGTGTGCACAAATACAGATCTCAAACAAGTTAAAGATTTTAATAATTCAAATTTGTCAAGTCTTTACAGAGATATGGTGTTAAATGATACACAGGTGCATCAAGTAGCTTGACGTACACCATAAAAAACGACAATAACAGGCACATATGATCATTTAGTAGACATATACTATAAGTTGCAAGATGTTTTCCTTATCAAAATTTTGATAAGATTTTGATAATATTCCATTTTGATAAGGTTTTGATAAGATTTTGATAATATTCAAATTTGATATGGAAACCCTAATGACGCAGCTACCAGACAAAGAAAGAGTAAACTTTCGGCATTTTTGAGATTCTCGGAATTTTGTTGATTGACGGCGTTTTGGATCTCGTAAATTTTGAGTGAACAACACCATAAAAATATACGATACGATAACCAAGTATACGTTTGATAGGGATTACATTGCGCTTTCAGTTTTGAGTTAGAAATGTACAGATCATGTACTATTGACTGACAATAAGGATGGCCAAAACCCTCCTCAATATTTTCGCTTGAAAATTGCAGGGAAGCTTTAGAATGGCGTACTGAATATGTGTGTCCAATATTACGTTCTAACAAACAACCGTTTTTGCGTAATTAATTTGCAAAGATAGCTCAATTAGAGCCCACTTTGCATAAGGTGCGTACCAAAAAGTCTGTACTGTACAAAAAGTCTGTCATTGAATAGTCATTCATATGTCATTGAAAAGTCATTCATATGTCATTGAAAAGTCATTCATATGTCATTGAAAAGTCATTCAAATGCCATTCAAATGTTAGAAAGGTCAGAAAGTTCATTGAATGACGAGGCCACATAGGTCACATAGAAGTCATCGAATGACCACTTCAAATGTCATTGAAAAGTCATTCATATGTCATTGAAAAGTCATTCATATGTCATTGAAAAGTCATTCATATGTCATTGAAAAGTCATTCATATGTCATTGAAAAGTCATTCATATGTCATTGAAAAGTCATTCATATGTCATTAAAAAGTCATTCAAATGCCATTCAAATGTTAGAAAGGTCAGAAAGTTCATTGAATGACGAGGCCACATAGGTCACATAGAAGTCATCGAATGACCAGTTCATATGTCATTGAAAAGTCATTCATATGTCATTGAAAAGTCATTCAAATGCCATTCAAATGTTAGAAAGGTAAGAAAGTTCATTGAATGACGAGGCCACATAGGTCACATAGAAGTCATCGAATGACCAGTTCATATGTCATTGAAAAGTCATTCATATGTCATTGAAAAGTCATTCATATGTCATTGAAAAGTCATTCAAATGCCATTCAAATGTTAGAAAGGTCAGAAAGTTCATTGAATGACGAGGCCACATAGGTCACATAGAAGTCATCGAATGACCAGTTCATATGTCATTGAAAAGTCATTCATATGTCATTGAAAAGTCATTCATATGTCATTGAAAAGTCATTCATATGTCATTAAAAAGTCATTCAAATGCCATTCAAATGTTAGAAAGGTCAGAAAGTTCATTGAATGACGAGGCCACATAGGTCACATAGAAGTCATCGAATGACCAGTTCATATGTCATTGAAAAGTCATTCATATGTCATTGAAAAGTCATTCAAATGCCATTCAAATGTTAGAAAGGTCAGAAAGTTCATTGAATGACGAGGCCACATAGGTCACATAGAAGTCATCGAATGACCAGTTCATATGTCATTGAAAAGTCATTCATATGTCATTGAAAAGTCATTCAAATGCCATTCAAATGTTAGAAAGGTCAGAAAGTTCATTGAATGACGAGGCCACATAGGTCACATAGAAGTCATCGAATGACCAGTTCATATGTCATTGAAAAGTCATTCATATGTCATTGAAAAGTCATTCATATGTCATTGAAAAGTCATTCAAATGCCATTCAAATGTTAGAAAGGTCAGAAAGTTCATTGAATGACGAGGCCACATAGGTCACATAGAAGTCATCGAATGACCAGTTCATATGTCATTGAAAAGTCATTCATATGTCATTGAAAAGTCATTCATATGTCATTGAAAAGTCATTCATATGTCATTAAAAAGTCATTCAAATGCCATTCAAATGTTAGAAAGGTCAGAAAGTTCATTGAATGACGAGGCCACATAGGTCACATAGAAGTCATCGAATGACCAGTTCATATGTCATTGAAAAGTCATTCATATGTCATTGAAAAGTCATTCAAATGCCATTCAAATGTTAGAAAGGTCAGAAAGTTCATTGAATGACGAGGCCACATAGGTCACATAGAAGTCATCGAATGACCAGTTCATATGTCATTGAAAAGTCATTCATATGTCATTGAAAAGTCATTCATATGTCATTGAAAAGTCATTCAAATGCCATTCAAATGTTAGAAAGGTCAGAAAGTTCATTGAATGACGAGGCCACATAGGTCACATAGAAGTCATCGAATGACCAGTTCATATGTCATTGAAAAGTCATTCATATGTCATTGAAAAGTCATTCAAATGCCATTCAAATGTTAGAAAGGTCAGAAAGTTCATTGAATGACGAGGCCACATAGGTCACATAGAAGTCATCGAATGACCAGTTCATATGTCATTGAAAAGTCATTCATATGTCATTGAAAAGTCATTCATATGTCATTGAAAAGTCATTCAAATGCCATTCAAATGTTAGAAAGGTCAGAAAGTTCATTGAATGACGAGGCCACATAGGTCACATAGAAGTCATCGAATGACCAGTTCATATGTCATTGAAAAGTCATTCATATGTCATTGAAAAGTCATTCAAATGCCATTCAAATGTTAGAAAGGTCAGAAAGTTCATTGAATGACGAGGCCACATAGGTCACATAGAAGTCATCGAATGACCAGTTCATATGTCATTGAAAAGTCATTCATATGTCATTGAAAAGTCATTCAAATGCCATTCAAATGTTAGAAAGGTCAGAAAGTTCATTGAATGACGAGGCCACATAGGTCACATAGAAGTCATCGAATGACCAGTTCAAATGTCATTGAAAAGTCATTCATATGTCATTAAAAAGTCATTCATATGTCATTGAAAAGTCATTCATATGTCATTGAAAAGTCATTCATATGTCATTAAAAAGTCATTCATATGTCATTGAAAAGTCATTCATATGTCATTGAAAAGTCATTCATATGTCATTGAAAAGTCATTCAAATGCCATTCAAATGTTAGAAAGGTCAGAAAGTTCATTGAAAGGTCGTTGAAAGCTCATTGAAAGGTCGTTGAAAGCTCATTGAAAGGTCGTTGAGAGCTCATTGAAAGGTCGTTGAAAGCTCATTGAAAGGTCGTTGAAAGCTCATTGAAAGGTCGTTGAAAGCTCATTGAAAGGTCGTTGAAGGTCACTAAGGTCATTGAAAGGTCACTAAAGTCATTGAAATGTCATTGCAAGGTCATTGATACATCATTAAAAGTGATTGAATAGTCATTCAGAAAAGCAGAAAGAGATATAAATTTTTTATAAATATTGTATTGAACATCGTGCTTGCATCGAAATTGCCCCATCCAGTGGTGTTCACTTGGGTCGATCAGGTCCCGACCAGGTCAGGGTATTGTAGGGGCACTGTGAGAATATATTGTTTATTGGTTGAAATGTGAAAACGTAAGCAAAGTGCAATCTAGATAATTCATTTTTGATTACAGTACAAAAAAGATTTTTGAAATATCTCTAGTAGTATTGGCAGGAGAGGCGGTACCATTTGGACACAGTTATCGAATGTGTTGACCCCTGCCCCCATAAATGAAAACATTGGGTCTGGGAATTTAGTCAGTGAGTTTATTATGTGGTATGCTACTAAAATATGCCAAGCACGAACAGATTCGATAAGCCCGTGATAGAGCATTCCGAGTTGGTAAATACCTGCTCTGAAGTATTTCCGTGTTTACATTTGAATGTCAGCGCCCTCTAATTTGTTTGGAAACATCTAACTAAACCCATTGGCAAAACTAATCTTAACGCTGATCTGATTCATGCGATTAAATTAAATCAAATAGAAAAATTTATAATTTAGTCAAAGTGCACATTGCTCCTTGTGTAGAGCTGAGATTTCGTTATAAGACCACTTCTCGGATATATCTGTCATCTTGTAAATCAGCCGATGTCAACGTTAATTGATTTATTCGGTATCATTCAGTGACACGAAGAATGATAAGATGCCCAGTTTGTTATACATATGTCGCGAGTTTAATTCCAATTAGTGTGTCAAGTAAAGCAATTATAATAAATTACATTGTAAAATCATCCAATTCAACTCATTCAACTTAATTAGTACAACATAAGTATTATCTCTTGCAAGAAACGCAATTGCGATTTGATTATTTTATATTATTATATCTTAATGGTATTAGTAATAATTGTGTGTAATTTAAATTAATTTTGATAAATAAATGCATTTGGAAAAGTAATTAAGTAAATGTTTTCATGAAATTTGTTTATTCAGTTCTAATTAAATTAGTCCGTACCCCACTGCATATACTGTACATATGCTCATACGGGATTTTTGACGCCGGAATTGAATTTAGCACCCAAAATTTGGTAATTTGACAAATTCATATCGCATTTGGCGAACGTCGATGCTTGCGGCTCCCTTGTAACTTGGGCCATTAACACTTCACACAAAGTAAAATCCTCTCCACATTGTCCACATATCTGTATTATCAACTCGACTATTCTTTAAAAGAGTCCTCATTTCATTTCTTACAATTAGTTGAAAAGTCGTCGTAAAGCAGGATGTAAATGTAAGGATACGGTTGATACCTGTAATTGTCAAGTGCAATAGTTAATACATTGCTGTAGCACACCACTCAAAAACCACTATCATTTATTAACATTATTTTAGCCCTTACGTTCATTGCCATGGTGGTGGTGTTGTCTCCCGTGACTGGAAATGGTGCCCATATAGCTGGACCAGTGGTCTCGACTGCAGGCACATTGTTTCAAATGGCAGGAGGATTCAATGGTATACGGGATTTTATCCGTGGAGTTCGTGCAAATTTTGGAAAGCCAGGGGAGTTCGCTGAGCAGCAGGGCTTCGATTATTCTCATATTTATAATGCTCTACTCAGTGCCTAAGCTTGCCTGCCCCGGCCCGGAGGAGAATGTTTGAGATAAGGATTGTAAATGCACCAGCAAATATTTCAGTGATCACTGACTAGGGTTAATTTGTACATTTCAGACCAAGCTTCAGACATAAGCCAAGCCCGCATAGCGAAGTGGTTCATATACTGCTTTCGTTCCATGCTTCCCCAGGTTCGATCCCTGGTGCTTGGCAAGATTGTGTCGGGAGTTTTTTCTGCTACTAGTTGGTTACTTAAATATATTTAACTAACTATGTAGCGGTCTTTTCTCTGGCATCGCGTCCGTCCTAGTTAGAGGAATTCCTAGCGCAGCATTTCCCTTATCCTAATTACTTCTTTAACTTGGGCACTTCATGGTATAAATTTCCCTGGTCGGGGTTCCATGTCGTCCTGAACTTTTCCTTTCAGACATGTAATTTCTACTAATTTAATGGAGGAAGCCGAACAGCATAACAAAGTGTCTTATTAGCAATCCATTTCCTGTACCTAATTCTTCTTGCAGACGGCCAAGCCGACTTTCATATCTCCAATCAACTTTCCTCAGAATCCAAACTATTATCACTTGAGATTCTGTCCAAGCATCCATGGTATAGGTACGTCATTTGTAAGCCGAACACTAGGGGAATGTCCACAAAACTGGGCGGTGAACAAAATTTTGATTTTTGAAAAAAATTGAAACCATTTTTATTGAAATCCTTGTTGTCGAAATCCCCATATACCAATTTTCACTTTTTTTCAAAAATCAAAATTCTGTACACCACCCAGTTTTGTGGACAAATAAATACAAATAACGTAGACCATGGATGCTTGATTCTGTCCTTTTCCCTCATACCTAATCTGTGCTACTATTCCTGTAATCAGCAGGCTTCGTCATAAAATTTTGGAAAATGAGAAGTTGGTGTTAGGTAACAAAGAATGCGCTATTTCTCATTCAATAGTACCAGGTTCCCGGCCACAACCCTCATTTTGGTTGAATTATGGTGTCGAAAATCAAATAAAACTCGTTATACAGTTTCGCCTGTAACTCACGCAATTTTACAGATAGTGGCAAAATCTCTTCTGCACTGCAAAGACAATGGAACTATCTTTGTAGGAAATTCAGGGTTTTGTAAAATTCGCTGAAATAGTCGTCAAAACTTAATTTGAAATTTGCACAAAACTTGCCTAGTTTGCAAGTGAGAAAAAATATATTTTGGTCCATACATGCAAATTTTGGCGTTACAGTTTACAATATAAGAAGTAAACTGCATGTAGTAAATATAATACTTAATTCAAAGAATGAAAATAATTAGTAACGGTGACACGATTAACGAGTTTACTTCTTATATTGTGAACTGTAACGCCAAGATTTGCAGGTATGGACCAAAAATGATTTTAAATAAAATCAAGGACTACAAGCCACTGACAACTCCGGAATTCTGGCGATTCATCTCAATCAACCTGGCTATGGGAATTGTTAAGAAACCAACAATCGCTGACTACTGGGCTGTGAAATCCAAGTACGCACCCCCTTCTTCGATTCAGTAATGACACGAGACAGGTACGTGCAGTTGCTTCGAGCTCTCCACTTTGTCAACAACGCCACAGTTACAAACACCTTTGCGAACCGTTTCGTTAAGCTGGGCAGCCTTATCGATGACCTTTTTGAGAACGTGAGAAAAGTGCTAAAGCTGGTGGAGTATCTTTGTCTGGATGAATCATTTGTTCCATTCAAAGGAAGGTTAGCAATAAAACAATGCAATCCCAAAAAACGTGCTCGATTTGGAGTGAAGCTTTTTGTTCTCGCCGACTGTGCAACAAAACTAATATTCGCAATCCTGCCATATCAGAGAAAACTGACGAAGTTAAAGTTTAGACACCTCATTAAGGATCTTGGATTTGGAGGAGTTGCAGTGCTTACGATGCTAGAGCCATATATGGATCAAAATCTCCGCGTGATAGTTGACAACTACTTCAACTCACCAAAACTTGCTCGACAATTGAAAGCACGAAAAACCTATCTTTTGGGAACTGTCCAGAAACGACGGAAGGGAATTCCACCTGTTCCTAGAATGACTCGTAAATTGAAGAAAGGTGAAGTCGAGGTTTTTTTCGGATGGAGAGCTACTCATAGAGCGATGGAATGATCGACGAGAGGTTCACATACTGAACACATTTATGCTTAGATTGTTTCTTGTTTTATTTAAATGTTCCGAGTTTGTTTCCTGTTCCCCGTAATTGCCTAACAGTGTTTATTTGTTAGTCATTGATATTTGTTAGTCATTGCCGATTGATATTTTTGTTATAGTTAGACAAATATAAGTGTAAGAGTACTAGCTTATCATCATTGTCATTCACCGTTAACTACCTACATTAATTTATATTTGGAGTAATGTATAGTGGTATGTACATGAGGTTTTGTTAATAAATGAAATAATTGTTATACACCATTGTAATCCGCGAAAGTCACTTCATTAAATCTAGGTATTTTTATTTTGTAAAATTGAACAAAAAAAGTCAGTAGTGAACGGTTTTGGAGCACTTGCTCCTTGCGATGTGAAGGGCTATTTTACTACAGTTAACGACGGAATGAAAGGGTTGTTGGTCTCCAGCTAATGGCGTAGTTAAGGGACTTTTATGCCTTGTTTTTGGCGTCAATATGAGGTTAATGGAGTGGGTGGTCTTTTACTAATTTACTTTTAATGATGATCAGAATGCTCTCATTAAATTAAAATAATTTATAACACAGCGCAGTTAAAGTTCGTAAGATTCACTCCTCAATTGTATTTAATCTCAATTAAAAACTCGTAATTAATTATTGCTTCGCTTGTCTCTTCCCGGTCTCGCAACAACAACAACAACTCTTCATTTCTTTCATGCCACTCATTCCTCAAAAATATCGCACAATCTCAACTTTCCCCATCATCCACAAACAAGAACAGAGAAATATTTTTATGTTTGTGCCGTTTTAACATTATCAGTGAGAAATTTAGCCATCCTCTCTGTCTTCTCGACAGCAACTATTTCAAATTTCGGAAACCAACTTCCAAGCATTTTGGAATTTC
Source organism: Sinella curviseta (assembly GCA_004115045.4). Classification (NCBI taxonomy): domain Eukaryota; kingdom Metazoa; phylum Arthropoda; class Collembola; order Entomobryomorpha; family Entomobryidae; genus Sinella; species Sinella curviseta. Next base: position 58,639 of record RBVU03000010.1, on the reverse strand, counting down.
AGCACCATTTTTCATATGCTAATACCTACGAATAAGATAGACTTACTGGTAAAGTTTGGGGCCGCTAGGTTCTTATTTACAGCGGTCAGAGGTCAATACGTTGGGGAAAGTCACCTCGGGGAATTGTCTGCAGTGCAAACAGTTTTAAAGCTACATCTGAAATCTTTTTTGCATTAAGATCAGAAAGAGATTATCTAGGTAGTAAATTTCTTAGTTTTTGATATTTCGCTCCAAAAACCATAAATTCTCATTTTACCCCACCGAAATTTATTACTTCGATGAGAACAGCCTATTTTTTCTTGGGGCACTTTGAGAATTTATAGTTTTTAGGACGAAATTTGCAAAACTAAGAAATTTACTACCTAGATAATCCCTTTCTGATCTTAATGACCACAATTATTTAAATATTAATTGACCACCATTAATTGACAACAATTATTTAAATATTACTAATCGATAAGATTAACAACTAGAAGCAAACGTAACTTTTGTTTTGTTTTATCAGTTAAGTGTGCTGAACGCACAAACTGAAGATGAGTGGTACGAATCAAGACGACGCCTTAGGAGGTGGAACGCCTAATCCGAACGCATCCCTGAATGGGAACGAAGAACATGAATCCTTGGACGGATTTAAAGATATGATGGATAATATTGTTGGATCCGAAAGGGACTATCGTTAGTTAGCCTAATTATTTAAGCCGTATTTAGCTGAAAAAGACTGAAGGTCATTCATAAATGTAATGAGGCACCAATTTACTGTACTTGGTTTTAACAGTGACACACGATGATGACGAGGCAATTTTAAAGGCACTTGAGGATGTGGAGGTGGACGAATCTTTTGCCCCTCCAATAAGCGCTCATGTAGCAGAAGCATTTAATAAGACTGGGATCAGAAAGTTGTCAAAAGACACAGAGGAACGTCTCAAATTAGGAATGAAGATTCCAGAGAACTGCAAATCATTTAAAGTCATTGGGACTAGAAGTTAATTGGAAAAAGTCACAAACTACTCCATCAAAGAATGTTAAATATTTAGGATTCCACATTGATTCGCTGAAAATGGTAGTTAGGCTGCCTGTGGATAAGGCACACAAAATCAAGATAAAATGTAACGAGTTGCTCAACAAAGATAAGGTTAAGATACAAGATCTAGCGGAATTGATAGGTTGTTTTGTTGCATCTACCCCTGCGGTTAATTACGGCCACGTGTACATTCGAATTTTAGAACATGAAAAAATAGCTGCACTCCACCAGAGCAAGGGGGTGTACACATCGGCAATGACGCTATCACCCGAGAGTAAAAATGACATTTTGTGGTGGATTCATGCCCTAGATAATCCCATTAGAAAATTCGGTTCAGAACAGTTTGATAAGGCGCTAATCACGGACGCTAGCACTTTGGGATGGGGTGCCATTTACGGAAATAAGAAAACAAAAGGAAGCTGGAGTGCCTTCCAACGTACGTTGCATATAAATGTGCTTGAATTACTGGCGGTGTGTCATGGGCTAGAGAGTTTAGTTAAGGAACATGACATTCGGTTATTAGTTCGGGTTGACAACACAACGGCTGTTAGTTACATTAATAAATATGGTGGAACAAAATCTAATCAATGCAATGAAGTAGCCAGATTAATTTGGAAGTGGTGTGAAGTGCGCACCATTTTACTTAAAGCGTCTTACGTGAATACAAAACTGAATGCTGCTGACGGTCTGTCTAGAGATTTGCCAGATTCGAGTGACTTTATGTTAGATAGGTCTAAATTCAATTGCATTAAAAGGTCTTTTTTCACACCTATTATTGACCTTTTTGCAAGTGCTCATACTAATCAATGTGAGCGCTATGTCTCATGGCTACCAGATCCAAAATGTGAAGCCGTCGATGCATTTAGTATTAAATGGGCAAGTAAATTTTATGCATTTCCTCCGTTTTGTATGATTGGTCGTGTTCTCTCAAAAATAAATCAGGATAATGTGTATGGAATTGTTGTAGCCCCAAATTGGCGAGCACAGACTTGGTATCCTCAATACAAGGCGATGTGTCGTGGAAAAATCTTACATTTTAAATCTAACGAGAATTTATTATTTTGTCCATTTTCAAATAGAACACACGCTCTGAGTACCAAGGTGAACCTAATGGCAGCAGTATTATACAGCAAGCAGTTACAGATCTAAATCTTCCGGATGCAGTTATAAAAACACTGGAAGCATCTTACGCAAAATCAACATTGCAGCATTATGAGTCAGTTTTTAGAAAATGGTCGGTATTTACTGAACGAGAACGTATTGACAAGTGGAGGCCTGCACCTGCCCATGTTATGCTATTCTTGCAACGGATTCATGACGATGGTGGTAGTTATAGTACAGTTAATTGTGCCAAGTCAGCGTTATCGTCTATGTTATCATTACACTCAAACATTAGAGTAGGGGAGGTTCCTTTGATACAACAGTTCATGAAAGGCATATTCCGTTTACGTCCTCCAGCGCCCCGTTATAGCCTCACTTGGGACGCAGATTGTTTATTAAAACTTTTTTTGTCCTGGCATGAAAATTCAATGTTAAATAAAAAGCAATTAACTTTAAAGTTAGTGGGCCTGATGGCCCTTGTGACAGGTCAGCGTACACAAACTTTTGCTAATATAAAAATTGATAAGATTTTGTGGAGTAACCCAGTTCAGATTACTATTGATGCAATGCTAAAGACCACACGCCCATCACAAGGGAACCCTGTAATTAGCCTTCATAAATATAATGATAAAAAATTATGTGTGGTAGATACACTAGAAACGTATATTAAGTTAACAAGTAGTTTTCGAGGGGACAGTAGACATTTATTTCTAGGGTTGAATAAGCCTCATAAGCCTGTATGTGCCCAGACAATTGGGAATTGGTTAGTAGAGTTGCTTAAATTAGGCGGGGTCGATGTGTCAAGTTACCACGCTCATAGTTTCCGACATGCGTCCACTTCCAAGGCAGCAGCAAAAGGCATCAGTGTTGACACCATATTATCGCATGTTGGATGGTCTGCAAACTCAGGTACTTTTGGAAGGTTTTATAACCGACCAATTCGAAGAGATGAAAGTTTTTCTAATGCTGTACTAGATATAAGTTAATCCAGGGTTTGTTCTGGATTTGTACATAACTTATTGTTTATTAACTTGTAATATATATTATTAAATAGTGTGCTAAGTGATTGTCAAGAATATATTACTTTTGGATTGATTATTGTAATTAACGGATGTTTTAAGGAAATAAAACACAATATATAATGATTGAAACTCGCGTCTTGTACTTTGAAATCTACACCATATTCATACCTGATGTATGTAGATGGAGTAAGACGAAATGCAATAGGTGATTTCGCGAGGATTGACGCAGTCAATCCGACGCGTAATCATTATTGTATGAGTCTTCCGGAGTCGGAAGACATCAGGTCCCGCCCACCCACGCCAGGATTCAGATCAGATTGTATTATCGATATATGCGGATTGACAAGACGCTCGTTCTCTTTGAAATAATGACGTGTTGTTGGACGGAGAGCTGCTTGGTCAGTTCGTTTTTCTTCAACGTGCTGTAACTTTTAAAGGAAGGCATTTCTCCCGGTTTCTCAAACAATGACTACACCATATTCATACCTGATGTCTTCCGACTCCGGAAGACTCATACAATAATGATTACGCGTCGGATTGACTGCGTCAATCCTCGCGAAATCACCTATTAATTGTTCAATGTTTATTTAGCCGTAAGTTAACTGAAATTGGAAAAAATGAAATAACGCAAATCAACTTGTTGTGATATTTATTCAAAATAACTGTAGCACCTTCATTAGGATAACAGCTCTAATGTTGCTACGTTGCTTGGAGGTGTGAAAGCATCCAAGAATGATTTATAGGTTTTTTATCCTTTAGAAACACATTGTTTATGATACTTAATGCACTGCAGATAGTCATAATCTAAAATGAATTGGTGTTGTTCGCCAGCTAATGAGTTCATTCTTTAAAAATGATTTGCCATACTACTGGACATTTTTGCCATAATCCAGTCATAATATAACGTTTTATTACTTTTACATAAATCATAATTTTAATAGTGGTTATCGTCATTTTTAGGGAAATGTCACAAATAGTTTCCATGCTTGTTGATAAAGCTACAAAGTGAAACACGAAGCGATAAATATGGTATTATATCAAAAGTTTTCATATGAGTTAAATAGTATGTTTTATCGAAATTATTTTAATTGGACGCCATAAGATACCCGTAATTAAGACCGGAATACCCGTTGGCTAATGGGGTTATCTAATACACAGATAATCACCAGTCATCCTCGTATTACCAACAATTGTTCTGGAAATGAGTCAATCAATTCATTTACCGAAGTTTCGCTTCGGCAATTTGTGACATCATTTTATATTATAACGACTCATTTTCGTTGAATTAACTGGCGTGATAATTGAAGTAATTTTAGTCTGAATGATTATCTTATTTTAAATTTATTTGATTTATTCATTCCATGAAACTTTTTATGGATTATTAGTATTTTTTCCACAACTAATCAGAATCACTTGCCCTTAAAAGTGTCTTCATTTACGATCTTATGAATGAATAAAATACTCAAACATAACATATAAAAGCAGCGAAAGAACAGAAAATGTAACATAATCTGATTAACATTCATGTATTGACAAAGGTGTTGTTTGTATTACAGATGAAAAGATGATTCAAGTTAATAAGCTTTGTGATATTAGGATCTAAAATGCACTATTTATATTTATTCATTTGTGTTATACAAATAAATATAAAATGTAACTAGAGCCGTTTGCGGTTACACCGAAGTGTGGCGATTGCAGTAAAATTGGAATTAAGGATTTAACAAGCGTGTCTGTAACCCGGGGCTAATCCTTGTGTCTGTAATTCAAATTTTATCTTCAAAATTAATTAATTAATAATTAATTAATTGATCACAATGCTCCAATCAATATTGTTACTTCGATATGATGGATGATGTCTACGAGTGGGAGAATGTGAGAAATTAGAATGTTTAAGATGAAATATGAAAACCCGATCAAAGTACTACCTAGACAATTTATTTCTGATGGTAATGCTAAAACGATTTTTGAAATATCTTTAATACTCTCGGCTGTAGAGCGTGCACCGTTCAAACATTTTTGGGAACGTTTTGACTCGCGGCCCGGGTAAACGAGGGCCCTGGGGTCAAATATTAGTACAAGAAGTACTGTACCATTGAGTTTCTACTTTATTATACTATAATCCTACATACAGAGTGTGGAATTTCCAAAAAAAAATTATGGCCTTCCGAGTATGTATGTAAATATCTACACTATTATATTAATAGGACAGACCAAGAGAGTCCCATTGGTAAAGATTTGTGTCATCAGATTCTGAATTACGGAGGTCAGAGGTTTTAAGTCAACTGTTTTAATGACAAATGCAAAATCTTTTCTGAAGTATCATCCCCAAGGGATTATCTAGGTAGTAAATTTCTTCGATGTTCATATTTGGCCTTAAAAACTAAAAGCCTTAAGTTCTGACGGTGCCCCAATGCAGTTAGCTATTTGTGCGCGACTGACATGAACATTTAACGGGGCAAGATGAAAAATTGAGAAATTTACTACGCAGAGAATCTCTTTCCTATCTTACTGCAAAAATGATTTCGGATTTAGGTGTACTGTCGAAGGCCAGAGCTCTGGGGAACAACCAACCCCGCCGTTTTTTGCACCAATCCTTCCAAAAATTGGCACATATATGTAATCTTATGCCAGGATTTCACTCCGACCCTTAGAAATTCGTTTTGACCTTCCCCTTTCCCACAATCAGGGGAAAACAGCTGATTTTCAAGGTTTTAAAATTTGACATGAAAAGTAGGTATTCTGGTGTAAAAAGATATGCAGATTCCTATTCTGCAGTCCAAATTACATTACAACCCCCCACATCCCCACAATCAGGGGAAAACAGCTGATTTGCAAGGTTTCAAAATTTGACATTTAAAGTAGGTATTCTGATGTAAAAGGCTATGCAGATTCCTAATCTGAAGTCCAAGTTGCACTAGGACCCCCCACATCCCCGCAATCAGGGGAAAACAGCTGATTTTCAAGGTTTTAAAATTTGACATGAAAAGTAGGTATTCTGGTGTAAAAAGATATGCAGATTCCTATTCTGCAGTCCAAATTACATTACGACCCCCCACATTCCCACAATCAGGGGAAAACAGCTGATTTTCAAAGTTTCAAAATATGACATGAAAATTAGGTAATCTGATGCAAAAGGATATGCAGATTCCTAATCTGCAGTCCGAATTGAACTACGACCCCCACATTCCAACAATCAGGGGAAAACAGCCAACATATGGATCAGGCAATCTTATGCAAAATGATATCCGGATTTGAAACTGGGCACACATACGAAAAGTGACTCAACAAGGGTAAACAAACTAAAAATTCAGTCTGTGGCGGAAGCACCACCGGACTGGGAGTGAAACACCGCTGGACTGGGAGTGAAACGCCACTGGACTGGGAGTGAAACACCACCGGATTGGGAGTGAAACACCACCGGATTGGGAGTGAAACACCACCGGATTGGGAGTGAAACACCACCGGATTGGGAGTGAAACACACCTGGACTGGGAGCGAAACACACCTGGACTGGGAGTGAAACACACCTGGACTGGGAGTGAAACACACCTGGACTGGGAGGGAAGCACCACCCGACTGGGAGTGAAACACCGCTGGACTGGGAGTAAAGCAAGCACACCTGGACTGGGAGTGAAACACCCCTGTACTGTGGCGGAAGCACCACCCGACTGGGAGTGCAACACCGCTGGACTGGGAGAGAAACACCCCTGGACTGTGGCGGAAGCACCACCGGACTGGGACGAAAAAACACCTGGACTGGGAGTGAAACACCCCTGGACTGTGGCGGAAGCACCACCGGACTGGGTGTGAAACACCGCCGGACAGGGAGTGAGACACCCCTATACTGGGAGTGAGACACCCCTGGACTTGGAATACAACACCGCTAGACTGGGAGTGAAACATCCCCTGACTGGGAGTGAAGCACCGCCGGACTGGGTGTGAAAAACCGCTGGAATGGGAGTAAAGCACCGCTGGACTGGTTAGACACTGCCGACAGTCGCGGAAGGATCTGACGACAGTGGCGGAAGGATCTGACGACAGTCGCGGAAGGATTTGAAGACAGTTGCGGAAGGATCTAACGACAGTCGGGGAAGGATCTGACGACAGTCGCGAAAGGATCTGAGGACAGTCGCGAAAGGATCTGAGGACAGTCGCGTAAGGATCTGAGGACAGTCGCGGAAGGATCTGAGGACAGTCGCGGAAGGATCTTACGACAGTCGCGGAAGGATCTTACGAGTCGCTGAAGGGTCTGAGCAAAGTGGAGGAAGGATCTGAGCAAAGTGGCCGAAGGATCTGGCGACAGTCGCGGAAGGGTCTGAGCAAAGTGGAGGAAGGATCTGAGCAAAATGGGGGAAGGGTCTGAGCAAAGTGGAGGAAGGATCTGAGGACAGTGGCGGAAAGCCCCCCAGACTGCGACCGAAAGCATGCCAAACTGGGACAGAAAGTTTCCAACGCCACAGTACTCAGATCCTTCCGCCACTTTGCTCAGATCCTTCCGCCACTTTGCTTAGATCCTTCCGCGACTATCGTCAGATCCTTCCGCGACTGTCGACAGATCCTTCCGCGACTGTCGACAGATCCTTCCGCGACTGTCGACAGATCATTCCGCGACTGTCGTCAGATCCTTCCGTGACTGCCGTCAGTGTCTCACCAGTCCAGGTGTGTTTCACTCCCAATCCGGTGGTGTTTCACTCCCAGTCCAGTGGCGTTTCACTCCCAGTCCAGCGGTGTTTCACTCCCAGTCCGGTGGTGCTTCCGCCACAGACTGAATTTTTAGTTTGTTTACCCTTGTTGAGTCACTTTTCGTATGTGTGCCCAGTTTCAAATCCGGATATCATTTTGCATAAGATTGCCTGATCCATATGTTGGCTGTTTTCCCCTGATTGTTGGAATGTGGGGGTCGTAGTTCAATTCGGACTGCAGATTAGGAATCTGCATATCCTTTTGCATCAGATTACCTAATTTTCATGTCATATTTTGAAACTTTGAAAATCAGCTGTTTTCCCCTGATTGTGGGGATGTGGGGGGTCGTAATGTAATTTGGACTGCAGAATAGGAATCTGCATATCTTTTTACACCAGAATACCTACTTTTCATGTCAAATTTTAAAACCTTGAAAATCAGCTGTTTTCCCCTGATTGCGGGGATGTGGGGGATCCTAGTGCAATTTGGACTTCAGATTAGGAATCTGCATAGCCTTTTACATCAGAATACCTACTTTAAATGTCAAATTTTGAAACCTTGCAAATCAGCTGTTTTCCCCTGATTGTGGGGATGTGGGGGGTTGTAATGTAATTTGGACTGCAGAATAGGAATCTGCATATCTTTTTACACCAGAATACCTACTTTTCATGTCAAATTTTAAAACCTTGAAAATCAGCTGTTTTCCCCTGATTGTGGGAAAGGGGAAGGTCAAAACGAATTTCTAAGGGTCGGAGTGAAATCCTGGCATAAGATTACATTTTTTGCACCAATCCGGGGTTGGTTGTTCCCCAGAGCTCTGGCCTTCGACAGTACGTAAACCTGTTTTCAGTGTAGACAATTCCCTGAGGCGACTTTTGCAAACATGCTATTGACTTTTGCCTTAGTGCCTAAAAACTATAAATTCTTACATCCTATAACTTCCTGACCTGGTCGACCAAAGTAGAAACCAGGGTATGGGGGCAAGGTGAGAATTTATAGTTTTTTAGTCGAAGTGTGAAAAACTAAGCAAAGTGCAATCTAGATATTTCATTTGTGATAACGATAAAAAAATATTTTTCAAATATCTCTAATAGTATGGGCAGTAGAGGCGGCACCGTTTGAACACTTTTATGAAATGTGTTGACCCCTGACCCCGTATATAAAAACATTGGGTCCAGGAATTGAGTCAGTGAGTTTATGATATGGTATGCCAGAAAATTATGCTAAGCATGGGTTCGTGATGGAACTGATGCGATGGGTTCGTGATGGAGCGTTCCGGTTTGGTAAATACCTATGATGATGTAAATACCTGCTCTTTTATGATCAATTTTATTAACTTTCGAAAGCCTTTAGGCTTCATAGAAAGTTAATGCGATCATCATCCTGTCTGTCTGTGTGTCTGTCAAAACGATTTCTCAAAATCCACTTGACCGGTTGACTTCAAACTTCATACGTGGACTACTTATGACAAGAGTAAGCCACTGTATCTTTTTCAACTCCCTACCCCCGGGGGTACCGGAGATATGGGGGTCGTCAAGGTAAGGTCACATTCTTTTTAAATGGGAATTTTTTTATGATCGATTCTGATATAGAATCGAGAGGTGATCATTTTCTCTTGAGTGACTACAGGTCAAAACGGTTTACTTTGACCTATAGAGGTAAAAAAAGGGGTCACATGCTTTTTAAATGTGAATTTTTTTATTGCATCATCTGATACAACGTCAACAGGGGATCATTTTTACCCATACAACCAAAGGTCACCAGAGGTCAAATAAAATGTTAATGCATCATCTGATACAAAATCAAAAGAGGATCATTTTTACCCATACAACCAAAGGTCAAAGGTCACCCCAATGGTCACCAGAGGTCAAATAAAATGTTATTGCATCATCTGATACAACATCAAAAGTGGATCATTTTTACCCATTCAACCAAAGGTCAAAGGTCACCCCAAAGGTCGTCAGAGGTCAAATAAAATTTTATTGCGTCATCTGATACAGCGTCAACAGGGGATCATTTTTTAAATGGGGAATTTTTGCTCCAGACTGCTAATCACTTCTCATGCGGCGTTTTACTCTTGCGACTGCAGTTTTACCGAGGTTGGTGTTTATATATCCCAAAATCATCTGAGAACCCCCGAAATCATCCGATAACCCCCGAAATCATCCGATAACCCCCGAAATCATCCGATAACCCCCGAAATCATCTAATTGTCCCCAAAATCACCTGATAACCCCTGAAATCATCTGATAACCCCCGAAATCATCTGATAACCCTTGAAATCATCTGATAACCCCTGAAATCATCTGATAACCCTCGAAATCATCTGATAACCCCCGAAATCATCTGATAACCCCCGAAATCATCTGATAACCCCCGAAATCATCTGATAACCCCCGAAATCATCTGATAACACCCGAAATCATCTGATAACCTCTGAAATCATCTGATAACCCTCGAAATCATCTGATAACCCCCGAAATCATCTGATAACCCCCGAAATCATCTGATAACCCCCGAAATCATCTGATAACCTCCGAAATCATCTGATAACCCCCGAAATCATCTGATAACACCCGAAATCATCTGATAACACCCGAAATCATCTGATAACCTCCGAAATCATCTGATAACCCCCGAAATCATCTGATAACACCCGAAATCATCTGATAACCCCCGAAATCATCAGATAACCCCCGAAATCATCCGATAACCCCCGAAATCATCCGATAACCCCCGAAATCATCCGATAACCCCCGAAATCATCTAATTGTCCCCAAAATCACCTGATAACCCCTGAAATCATCTGATAACCCCCGAAATCATCTGATAACCCTTGAAATCATCTGATAACCCCTGAAATCATCTGATAACCCTCGAAATCATCTGATAAACCCCGAAATCATCTGATAACCCCCGAAATCATCTGATAACCCCCGAAATCATCTGATAACCCCCGAAATCATCTGATAACCCCCGAAATCATCTGATAACCCCCGAAATCATCTGATAACACCCGAAATCATCTGATAACCTCTGAAATCATCTGATAACCCTCGAAATCATCTGATAACCCCCGAAATCATCTGATAACCCCCGAAATCATCTGATAACCCCCGAAATCATCTGATAACCTCCGAAATCATCTGATAACCCCCGAAATCATCTGATAACACCCGAAATCATCTGATAACACCCGAAATCATCTGATAACCTCCGAAATCATCTGATAACCCCCGAAATCATCTGATAACCTCCGAAATCATCTGATAACCCCCGAAATCATCTGATAACCCCCGAAATCATCTGATAACCTCCGAAATCATCTGATAACCCCCGAAATCATCTGATAACACCCGAAATCATCTGATAACCCCCGAAATCATCTGATAACCCCTGAAATCATCTGATAACCCCCGAAATCATCTGATAACCCCCGAAATCATCTGATAACCCCCGAAATCATCTGATAACCTCCGAAATCATCTGATAACCCCCGAAATCATCTGATAACATCCAAAATCATCTGATAACCTCCGAAATCATCTGATAACCCCCGAAATCATCTGATAACACCCGAAATCATCTGATAACACCCGAAATCATCTGATAACCCCCGAAATCATCAGATAACCCCCGAATTCGTCTGATAACACATCAAAAATCAGCTGACAACTGATGTGGCACTTCAAATCATTTGATTATCTTATATGGCGGGAGCTTTCGAAAGTTGCATTTCATGGGTTTTACACCATTCTAGTTGATGTTTGTGCTGATTTTTTGTCAACGTCGAATTTTCGTCCTGTGGGGATGCGGATGGTGATTGCTTCCGGGCCGGCCCGTTTTAATTTTAAGACTTTGTTGTAGGTTACTTTGTTGCAACAGCTGCTTCGCAGTCAGGCCAACAGCTGACATCGGCGATGCGCTTAATTAATAGTCAACAGTCAACAATGACAAAGAAATTGGTATTCAATGTTAAAAATAAACAGTAAAAATGAGCTAAAATCGTATTTTTTAGTCAGCGATCAAATATTTCGTTGGTGCAAAAATTTCTTGTGGCGAGTGAATAGAATAGGTTTTAACTGTCGTTAATAGTTAACTCATTAAATATTTAATATTACACCCATTTACTTATTTGCCATTCATCATTTAGTAACATTTCGCGGTAGGATTTTACCTATCGGGTTCAGCTCGTCTTAGGAGTCAACATTTGTGTTGACTCCTAAAAATCGTCTTAAGCGTCAACAGCCCTGTTGACTCCTAAGAGTTAGAGTTAGGAGTCAACAGGCATGTTGACTCTTAAACCCGCGCTTAAGTGTCAACAACAAAGTTGACACATAAGAATGGCTTATGTGTCAACATTTTTTGAACGGTAAGAAATATCTCGTCATTTTTTTTTAAATTTTGTGACGTCGTCACACACAAATGTCAGTTACAGCGTCACATTTGTCAACACCTTAGAAGCCCGTAAGTGTTGACTCCTAAGAAGCCCTTATGCGTCAACATCTTAGAATCCCGTAAGTGTTGACTCCTAAGAAGCCCTTATGAGTCAACACCTTAGAAGGCCGTAAGTGTTGACTCCTAAGAAGCCCTTATGCGTCAACACCTTAGAAGGCCGTAAGTGTTGACTCCTAAGAAGCCCTTATGCGTCAACACCTTAGAAGGCCGTAAGTGTTGACTCCTAAGAAGCCATTATGAGTCAACACCTCAGAATCTCGTAAGTGTTGACTCCTAAGAAGCCATTATGAGTCAACACCTCAGAATCTCGTAAGTGTTGACTCCTAAGAAGCCCTTATGCGTCAACATCTCAGAAGCCCGGAAGTGGTAATATTTGTACGCGGTCAACACTTACGGGCTTACTGATTGTAAAAAATGTCCATTTGACCAATTAACAGAAATATGTAATCACAAAATTTTAGAAGAAAGAGAGAATTTATATGTGTAGGTTTTTATTGTTAAATGATCACAACTTGGTTTTGGAGTATGGACCGGCCATGTTCAATTAATTATAGACGGTAGTTTGTAAATCCACTTATTGTTGTTATATTTTAATTGGTATTACTACATTGTGTTAGGGTTTAAAAGCAGTTCATGTAAGTACTGAACCTTCAAAACACTATAATAAAACCACTATCTATCTATCTATCTATCAGGACCATTATCTGTCAGATATTTCGTTTCTTGTGGCTTTCTTCAAGATGGATACCATCAAGGAGCTCATCCTCCAAACTGAACGCAATGTAATTTATATTTTTTAAAGCTAAACTAGATCAGTTATCATTAATCTTTTTTATAAACAAGTTATAATAATAATATTAAATGGCTTCATTTGTTGGTTTGATTAGGTGACCCAGAAAATCGTGATGGAGTTTCGTGTGCTCAAGGGAGGAGAGGTCATCCTTTGATTTCGAATATCTTCGGAGCTATGCATTTTTTCTACTTTGTTCGGCTACACGTTTAATCAGAAATTGTCAATTATTTCTATTCTGTAAATTGTAATCAGTGCGAGTGCTGCTAAAAATCATAAATTATTCCACAGTTTAGTCAATTAATTGGTGTAGCAAATAATATTCTTTTCTTCCAAAAATCACGTTTAAGAAGATTAATTTTCTGTGTAAACACGTGAGGGGTGATTTGTAGAAGATTATCTTAATTGTATTAGAATAGCATTTAATTGTATCCTGTCTAAATTTTTTCCTGAATAATAATAAGTCATTTGTTAAAAAATAATAATTTCTCTGCTTTTGTGAGAGTTTGGGGTATGATGAGAATACAGTGAATTATGTGTATGGAACTGAAATGTAGTGCGTGTAGAGTGTACCGTATTTATGATCAAAATGGAAATTACGAGCAGGTTATTGGTAGCATCTAAATAATGTTAGTTTACAAAATTAAGTTATCATTAAAAATTACTTTTTAATTACTTTTAAAATTAAATTATCATTAACTAACAAAACATTCAGTTACAAAATAATTACGTTGTAATTAACAGCACAAACAGCGTCAGAGTTAAATTAAACTAATTAAACTAATTGAACACGAATTAAATAAACCGTTACGGTTTAGGTACAATTATTTTATAAATCAATGCAATCACATAAACTATTATTGATACGGTGCGCATATGTGGAAAACAACATTTGAATTCTTAAAGCTTATGGATATCAATAGTCAATAGGTTATCGGTTACCATTATGGATATCAGCAATCAATACCTACTGATTACAGTTGATTACACCACCAAAACAATTACACCAATTTCTGTAAAAAAATCGTATTTCGGATTGGTTTAACAACTGTCAACTCTCAGTCTACTGAACTGAAGCGGATTCCAGGTGGGTCACCCTCCACCGTTTACTCCTCCTCCATGGTCTCCACCTTCACAGGACACAGCGCTGGCATTCCCTCAAACGATCCCTCTCCATTTCCCAATGTCACGAGCTGCTCATTTCCTCGACCACGCTGACCGCTGTAATTACAAAATTCATTATGAGCACACTAATTATTGATTAATATTATTTATTATTAAAACATCTATTAACATATAATTATTGATAACTGCTTATCATGGAAGGTAACATTGAAACTTACTGCTCAGACATGCGGTGAGCACGGAGAGCGTCCAGTCCCGGAAAGAACTTGGCACATTTCCCACAAGCCTTCATACCATCTAACGGTTTCACCTCCTCATGCCGCTTGAAAAGATGCTGCTTCAAATTGTCGAACGTTGCAAGGCGCATGCCACAGCGGTCGCAGCTGTAGGGACGCTTCACCTGAGCCCTTTTCCTCCGAACTCCGTCATCCCCGTGACAAGTCGTCTCACCAAATCTGGCCGGTGGTCTCCTCTCCCGGACTGGTCGTTCCGTTCTAGAAGCTCGGTCCGGTTTCCAAGTCGCCATTCCAACTGCCGTCTACTGGCCGCGGTCTTCGTTGGGATAAGAAGTCGAGGGAGTTGGCTCCTGGATTCGGGGTGCATTTGGAGACGGGGGTGGAGGCTCATTTTTACAATCCAGGATCATGTCAGAATCCGAGTCCGGAATGTGGGGAAGGTCAGTGGACCAGTTGATGATTTCCGTTCTTGCTGCTGGGCTCAAGCTAAGTGAATCTGGTGGGGGGAAGGAACCATTTCCGGTTTGGGGAGCAGAGTCCAGAGAAAATCCCATCCTCACGCTGGCACTGAGATACAAGTTGCCAAGATCTTGCAGCAAATTGTGACCTTGGGTGGCCCTGCTCTCGGTAGATTCCAAGACCTGTTTGCAGTGGTCGATGACACGTGCGAAGAAGGCACAAGTCTCCTCAATCTCCTCCTCCAGGTACTCCAGCTTGATAGTCTGCGCAAGTTCTCGGAGGAACTGGTTCACGTTGGTCAACTTTTGAGTTGACTCCTCCACACTCAGCCAGAGCCAAGTCAATCTGTCCTCATTGTCACTTAACTCCTTCTTGAGACTTTCCTCCGACGCCTTTGCTCCCTCCAACTGCTCCTGAAGGTATTTCACCTGTTCCTCCAGTTTGACCCTCGTCGCCTCCGAGTCCTTCCACTTCCTCGTTTCCTCCATCTTCTTCTCCTCCACCTTCTCAGCCAAGTCACGCAGATTGCTGGAAATCCCTTCCCACATTTTCAGACTCTGTTGGAACTCCCCCGGGCGTTTACTTAACTCCTCCACCTCCGTCCGTTTGTTATCCTCCTTTAAGGGTAGTTCAAGTTTCTTCTCCCTCCTCTTGGCGGCCTTTATCTCTCCTGGGGGTCGTACAACTTGTCCTTTAACTTGTTAACCTCTGCAGTGCCGTGTGTTGCTTGGGGTCCTTCCGAGATGATGATGACCTTGTAGAGTGAGCCTCCTTCACTATATCCAATCAAAAGATGCATAATAATTTAATTAATTTTGATAATAAACCTTCGGTCACATTCCAAGTTAAATGAAATAAAATGGGAATTTAATTATTAATTTGATCTGATTAAGCTGATTTCACACCTACCAATCCCTTTTAGCGGCTGCTGCATTTAACAGTTGACATAAAACGCCAGGCTCGATTAACCAAAGGAGACCCCGAGTTTCCACTTCCACTCCAATTACCTAAACGAACAAAAAATACAATTTCCATTAATTAATATTCATGCTTTACTAATTAACTAATTAAAATAGCATTTAGACTGTTAGACACATTAAACCGCCACCATAATCATCACCTGGAGTTGAATTAAGTAGTACTAGCTTCAAATCATAAATTACACTAAGATAATTAATTACTCACCCACCACTTCTAATTCATTTGATGAACTAACAAACAATAAATCCTACTAATGTGAAGATATAACAAATCTTTTTTTAACTTTTGATCTTAATTGTCAATTACAATTGTGCTGGTTACAGTAAAAAATCATTTAGCCATAAATACTGATCATTATCATTGTCCTGAGAGTTGAGTATTAATCTTAAAATCATCCGATTTACAAGACTGTCTCAAACTCTTCAAATATGAATCTGGAAATAGGAAAAAATTACACAATATTTGATACAATTACGGGAAAAACAAAAAAATGACCAAAATGTCTCACAGAGCCCCATTTTTTATAAAATGCTCCTCCAGGCGAATATGCAATCCCTGAGCTCTAAAAATAAAAAATAAACTATATAATCTTGAATTAAATATTGCAACACTTAGAATTTTCTCAAGGTGCCCCAATTTTAGAAAATAACGATCCGGCTGTGGTGTCTGCCAATGAATCCACATCTCCCCCGATTCATCCCTGAGCTTCTTCGGTTGTCAGATCTGAAGCGAGTTTGGTGCTCGGGCTTCTTAGATTATCCACTTTCGGACTGGACGGAATATGCTGTTGCTTCAGTCGTAATCTGTGGACAGTCGCAGGTAATCCTCTGTCAAGCGGTTATCAGTACAGCAGAAAATCTGGCTTCCTATCCTATCGAGTGCGAACTCTTGTCTGATGAGAACTTTGCGCCGGAAGCGCTTGGAGCGTTCAAGATCCCCAGCTCCGTGACCCATTTCAGCATCGTCCTCCCTCCTCACTCGGGTCCTCACACACTTAATGGCGACATCCTGAAAGAGTGGGCGCTCAATAATCGTAACGGCTATGATCCCTAAAGTTTGGGGCATTTTAAGAACAATGAAAAAGTAGGTGAACATGCAAAATTCAAAATTTTTGACAATGGAAATTAATGTAAAATAAATAACAAGTAATAGCAGTCAAAATATGAACAAGCATTATCACTGAATTTTTTTGCTAAATTCTAATTTTTCACCATTCCGTCTTAGCCCACGTTCGTTTGGAAGCATGCAACAAAATGTATGACGCCGTGCATACTAATGCGGGCCTATTGCGATTAGAATTAATTAATAGGTGGCCGCTGACGCAGGAGCAAAGTTGAGAATTGGCTCGATGTTGTTTCATTTATAGTGTTAAAAGTTTTATCAAATATCTCCTTCAGGAATGAATATTATTGAATGCGGTTTTTTGCATCGTGTAGAGCTCTTTTAAATATACTTGGTGTATGTTTTAGTTTTTGAAATTTTGTGGAAAATATTTTCACCACATGGCCAAAAACTGTAAAAAATGACGCCCAAAATATTCAGAGATTTTTTTCATAATCATATATTGCCAGAATATCCGTTCAAAATATATGAACGTTTAGCATATAATGTCAGCATTATCAGTGTAAAATTTTATGAATCTACCTTTAACCGTTTCAACGTGAGCAGCTGCCAAAAATTGCAAACCCCTATTTTTGAACGTACACCACCCACTACCACAGTACTGTACATAGGGCGCTGAAACTTGGCTCGTGGTAGTTTTTCACGACACCCTACCCTAATATAGTAACTTCAACATGATTGCCGATGGTCGTGCCAAAAACCGGTCATGGCTGAAAAATGTTGCTCACTTCCTTCTGTCTCACAAGGGAAACTATTTCTGTTAGGGCGTCCTATACGGCTGAAAAATTTCTCAGATATAGAATCAGCGATGCTGAAAACGATGGAGAAATCAGATTTTGCGAAATACATACTCTTTAGCACCTACGAGCAAATTCATATGGAAGGTTAGTGCGTAAATCTTATCAGGATCCACAATTCAGTGTTAACCTTTCAAAAGAATTTACTCGTATGGGCTGAAGAGTATGGATTTCGCAAAATCTGATTTCTCCATCGTTTTCAGCATTGCTGATTCTATATCTGACGAAATTTTCAGCCGTATAGGACGCCCTAACAGAAATAGCTTACTTTGTCAGTTCAAGTTCGATGTCCCCCATGACACTTTATGATGAAACCTTTAGAGTATGGTTTACCATGTGAACGTTTAACATCTTTCTTGTTTCAACGACATAATAATTAACTGCAGCCTAGCAATGATTTTATTGCTGGTTAGGTGGAATAAATTCCTCGGTGTCTGCGAAGTAGTACAGGCCAAATTAAACAAATACATCAAGACAAAGAAATTTGCTTGATTATCTTTTTACAATTTAATTTAATTTCTCATCATAACCCCTGGTTAGCCTGTAAGTGTTCAATAAACATCCACTCAAGTCAACTCACAGCTTCATCCTTCCAACCCTTTACCAATCAGTTTAAGTTACAACTCCACCTCAAAAATTAATTATGATCGTCACAGGTATGGGCACTATGAGAATCATTAAAAAAGTATTCGAATATAACATATGCAATGCAAATAAGAGGGAATTTAATTAAGATTAAAATCTGAACCCGTTAAAATCTGAACAGGCAGTATCACCGTAATTCTTTTTATTTTTTTCACCACGTCGCCTCTGCGGGCTTGCCAACGTTCGATTGGAAATGTGCAATAAAAAGTATGACGACGTGCATAACAATGCGGGCCAATTGCCATTAAAATTAACTATAGGTGAGCGCAAACCGCAGGCGCAAAATTGAGAATGGATTCAGTTCTGGTTAAGTTAATTTGTAAAGTCGAGAGTTATCTGTGGCTATAATAGTGATTGCTTGTGGTGTATTCATTTCCATCGATATCGATGCTATATATTAAGAACTTACTTAAGTAATACTTAAGTCCTGTGTGCCAATAAACAAGTGTTAGTTGCCCAAACCAAATATTTTATGTATTTGTGCTTACAGGGAGATGTTTAATGTGTCTGCGTTACATTGTCATTACCCAAAAATTTCAGAAATGATACGTGCAGAATTTGTTTGCAGTTCTTCATTTTACTGAATGCTTGGTAACTCTTGGCGTGGTATTCCTTTTAAGACGGGGTGGTCTTGTATTTTACAGAATGAATTTAAATAATAGAATTGTCATTTTAGGTTTTAGTATACGTAATTCCAGTTGCCATGTCATCCATTTGCTAAACGTGGAAATGTTTGAAACCAGGGTGTGCAGATTTTGACATTTCCGTCCATCACGCTAACTCTAGCTCAAGTAACTTCAGTTCCTGCAAAATTGGCACGACGGGATGTTTCGTCCATTTTTACGTATCAGCGGAACATTAAATATCTTCCTATATGCAAAATTATATAATATATTTAAGGATGATTTGGTAGATTATTTTTTTTACATACTGAATACCGTGGTACTTATAGTTCTCACTCACACACTCATTCGTTTTAGTTAAAGAATAAAATGCCCGTAAAACCCACAAATTTCATTTGTGCAAAAAAGTAAATACACCGTTAGAATCAGCAGAAAAAACTGATTCAGGGCCATATCCTAGTTTCTCTCTGCGCTCTCTACACCTCACAACATTTCCTTGTGAGTCCAATTGGAAGAATCATCGACTGAGTTTAAATAGCTGCATCGGACAAACGTGCCTCCTTATTCTTATCGATTATGTTGACTGACATATTATGAGCTTGTGAAATTGTGATAGTGGTCATGATGTTTCTTCCACAGAATCTTGAGTCTAATGATGAAGAGTAGTCGACTGCATGCGAGACGATCTTGTCCATATGTTTTAAAATAGCTGCTGAGAAGAAGCCCGACCAGGCCATTAAATTTTCTCATGTTGCCCATTCGAAACAATTTCTTATGTAGCATGACAGGATTAAGAATTTGCGTTAGAAATTCTTGGTTGAAAAGTCCTACGGAATCATCCTTGCTGTAGTATAAAGTACATCTGATAAAATAGTGAACCATCGAGCCAACCTTAGTTTGTTGGATAACCGTCTTCACAGCTGGCACATTTCTCGCTTGAATACTCAATATATTCTCGAAAACTATAGATGTCTTTACTTTTCTTGAAATTATGTCAGCGGTTAGAATAAATAATGTCCTTGGATGCATCGCGTACTGCCATAAGGTTCCAAATACGCTGAAACGTTGGGTCGTGGGAATCAACGGTGAAATTATTATATGATATGGTTGAGTGTATCGGAATGGAAACCACATCGAAATAACTCCGCTGTAGTTTGATAGATACATACAACGAACCTGGTCAGGAATAAAATTCATTAAGACATGTAGAAAATAAATAAATTTCGAATCGCATAAGCATATATTTGGATTTTCTGCGTATTTACATAAAAACAAACGACTACCACTGGATTTATACACCTCTACTTCAAAATGGAAGCATTACGATAAGCTTACGTTACGGCGTCACATCACCTTCCACATATTTTTCAGATATTGAGCAGTGGCACGCGAGCCAAAAAGCAATTAAATTTATCTGATTATAAGTTTCACCATTAATTGTACAAATCAACCAAATCGTAGTTGAGTATTACTTTTATATGTACGCAGCTATGTATATTTAGAAACCAGCTAATATGTTTAGCGAACAAACCAAATTCTCTTTGACTTAAAATTACACATCGAACCAATTAAATCAGCCGCTGTAAAATATTTGGACAAGTAGATGCAATAAAATGTTACGACAATCAATTTTGGAGGATAGTATGTGATACTATTGTAACTTACAATTTTTGTTTTTAGTCCGCAACATTAAAAGCAGAATCGCTTACCTCCAGAGTATTTACCGAGTATTGCCAGAGGGTGCATTCAATCAAATTGCAATGTATAACCTAATTTCCACTTAGTTTATATTAAATAGTTCGCCCCAAATATTGAACTGACCTTTCAACTTGAAGTAATCGTCCCAGCAATTTCTGTTGTATACTTAAATTAAATTTATTTTGGTCACGCTAAGCAAATACTCGCGTTATAAGTGATTAATTATTTAGTTCTTTTTAATGTTGATAAGTTGGAAGGAAGGGAATTGATGTATTCTCGGATGCGTAATGGAGTAACCATAACGCATCCATGTAGAATATTCTTTCGTACGAATTTTTGTCATTTCTTAGTTAATACTTGAAACTAATAAGTATCCCTGCATTAATGGCAGTTGTGTTCATGGTATGCTGGATGAAAATAACTGATCGTTATACATGTCGTGGAGATGATTTTAAGTATATACATCTGAATGAAGGTGACCACCGTAGTCAAAAGTAGCCAGTTAGTGGACTTGAATACTCAAAATATAAATATGTTTAGCGCTCACAAGCTAGCTCTGCTTCAGAAGTTACGTAACAAAGCAGTTTTGGTAACTCAGCATCTGATATTGATATCTTTTTGACAATCAAAAAAAGTTAACGACTAATTTCCTGTTACACGACATTATCGTCACGCAAAATGTTCTGCCAAAAACATAAAGAGTGAATTAAATTTCCTGAATATCGTCTTCTAGTTTCCTTTCATTAGTGAATGGTTAGTTACTAATAGCGCAAATGATAAATGCGTATTAATATTGTTTGTGTACGTATGATTGGTGTCAAAAGGTATTAGTTTGTTGAATGCGTACATGGAGGCTTCAGTCCGCATATCCGCACAATAACATAGTTGCTTACCGTAAGGTTTGTTTGAATGATAACTGAAAGGTAACCCTTTACACTCCCTACACATAAAATCCTATTTTGTGATTGCTACGAAGTAACTTTAATTTTCAATTTGATAATTTTTTCAACTTTCCAATAACGTTTCATCGATGCTTGCGGCCCCCTTGTTAGTGTTGTGTCCCGTCCAATGCAAGATGCAAAAAATGCAAATTATGTACCCGCTACATTTATCTTAACAATTATCTCATAATATTAGCCTGGGTTAACAGTATATTCAAATCGAATTATATACCAGTGATATTGACGGTTACTTATCTTTTGATAACGGATGCTTCCATTGGCATCAAGAATGTACAAAATGGCGGCGACGACAAGGACCGGAACTAGCAGTATACTTATTAACACAATAGGTGAATTATCAACTCACAGTTATTATTGTCAGTCAGATTTTTAAGTCAACAAGTTATTCAGTTAAGGAAATTAAGTTGACAAGGACAGTTTGCTCCCATTAGGAAGATGTGAGAAAAGTGGAAAGCAAGCATATGCTATTTACGGTTTCTACGTATAAGCAATAATGCCTTGAATATATTGTCTATAATATTATAACCACTTCAAAAAGTCCATGTGCATCAAACATGCTAACAAAGTTCAACAACCAGAGAGTCTCTTACAAATCAAACAATTAATTGCACTGAAGCTACTTCTGGTGCCGTTTAATGATTCACAACGTACCGTTGAGCATAAATAGCTACGTTATCATTAATAGAAATGCTCAGATGCCTTTTAATACATTGACAGAATATCCATTCGGTTTGATGATGCAGAATGATGTGGAATTTGATATGAATATTTGAGTCAAGTCTTAAGTCTTTCAGACAAAAGCAGTTAAGTCATATGAAATGTGTAGTCCTTTTAGTATCGACTTAAAATGAAAATAACTTATTTTCTACAATTAATAACGTACGACGAGGTACATAAAATTCCGTCGCGTTGTGGTTATTATAAACTGCTAGGTGGGGCTGAGTCCACGATAATAAGTATTATAATGAATTTATGTAGCCATATTGGAGGCATAAGAACAATATTATCAGTATACTCAAGCGCTAAAGTACGCGTGCGAGAATCTTACCATGTCTGAAACTCTTGGATGAAGCCCACGTATGCACTAGTAGCCAATTGAAATTAACTTTTCGCAAATTGTACTGAAAATGTTACTAAACATTCTGGAGCAAAATTTGTAACCGAATCAGTTAATCATGTATTTTTATTGTAAATTGGTAGACCATGATAAAATGTTATCATTGAGTCATGTGATAATTACAGCAGCTATAGCAGAAAAAGTAAGATCATGTTATAAAATCTGTTGTAAAATTTTGCAAACAAAATCCTTTTATTTCCAAAGCATGTCCATATGAAACATTGAAACCAAATATTAGGAAAACTTTCAATGTTAAGAGAAGGTTTTCTAAATAAAATAAAATTACAAGAAACTATTTGTATGACTTTTAAGTGAATTCTGTGAACATTTGCAGGAAATCTTTTAAAACAACATACTCCTGATAAATAGATATTGGCAGGAAATTTCGTGCTCAATCAAAGCGAGCAAATGTATTTCAACCAAAAGTCAATACATTTTGTCTTTGAGCATGGGTATAATTATGAGTAGCATTTTTGAAATAAAATATCAAGACGCCATATTATATAACTCATCGCTGTGCGGTTTTAACTTACTGGTAGTTGGACAATCATTACAATAGTATGAAGGCTTTACTGATTGGATTGAATATTAAAACTGACGCTCTGGTATACTGCTGCGAGTTGTTAAGTGACAATTTATTTAGAAAAATCACTGTTTAGAAAATATAAACCAGTAACATAAGCAAATATTAGTAATATTGGTAATATTATCCTGAAGTAAAAATAGGTTGGCTTGTTAGCAGAAAGGAGGATGTAAAAACCTATATCCATCGCCCTAATATCAAATTGCTTATAAGTATCTTTAAAGCTGATTGATCCCCCCTCCACTGAAAAAAAATGATTTTGTTCATATTTCACTCAGCAATGGTTCTTGACTTGAAACTAAAAAATGCAATAAATAAATAAATAATCAGGGAATTTTGAGATTTAACTTGCATCCAGTTTAGTGCTTTATTTGCCCTCAAAAATTATTTAACAAACAAAATATCAATTCATTAATGTTTTCTGCTTTTCTTGCAGATCACCGCGAAATAATTTTAGAAATGCCCTTATATTTGACATCCTCCTGTGGAATAACACATTTACTCTTTTTGGGGATAAAATACTTATATTTACTGTAGCGGAAACCTTTCAAGCCAGATAAAATAAAGTGGTCCAGTGATGTTAATTTTCATTAGTAGATACAAAAACAATGCTGCTTTTGAGAAATGTGGTAAATCTGTAAATGGGAAGTTGTTTTGAATGATGTTTATTCTTTATACAATTATCAAAATATTCAAAATAATACGCTGCCGCGTTTCATCAGCCACTTGTCCGAATATCGATTACATGTTTTTACGCATTGACACTTACGATGAACTCATGTGCATAAATTTATTGTCATAAAGTGAATCAAGAAAGTTTAAGACCAACTATTTTGGAAAAAACGCAAACAAACTCCCTGAACATTCCCCGTTAGACCATCTGAGTTTACGAAACAAATGAATTAATTTAAATAACCTCCTCCCAACTTCTGAATACTGATCGCGTCATGATTTGTGCCCTGACCAATTATCCTTGAAAAATTAATTATCTGAACGCTGTCCTTGAATAAATTAGTTTTACCAAACCTCTTTCGCGAATTTCAATGAATAACAATTACTTTTACAATACTGTCCTCCAGATTCTCAGATGCATTTGTTGGCAAAACCACCAGTGTCGATTGAAAACATTAAATTACCAATCGCCTTGTAACATTAAGCGTTTTACAAAAAATATTGTCACACAGAAATTTTGTCGGTTTCACTTCTTCCTAAAACTGCAATTACTGGAGCTCCGTACCAATTTGGAATACATATACAACAACATGAATGAGCAAGCTATGCTAGAAAGTGTAATAGAACACTATGAGAAAAGCACACTTAATGATGTGTGCAATGCATTTGACGACTTTATTAATATGATGAAAAAAATTACTGACAAATACATACCACTACGACAGAAAAAGATTATTCAATATGGCAGGATAGTAAAACTCAGTGCTGAAACAAGAAAGGAAATACGACTACGAAACAAAATATATCAAGAAATGAAATTAGGTAGAACACCAAAGGAAGAATATACCATTAAGAAAAAGCATGTAAAGAAATTAATATTGCAAGATACGAAAAACATTGTACAGTGTAACATCAGTCGTTACGGTTTTTGGCCGGCTATAAACAAGTTGAGTAAAGCCAAAGTATTGAAGCATATACCTTTCACAGCTGAAGATATCAATGAACATTTTCATAACATATCCAATAGACCAACAACATCCAACTACATGTGTTCATTCAAACCTCAAACTGAGGACACTTTCAAGATTACTGAGATTACATGTGCAGAGTTAGAATATGCATGGATGCGAATGCGAAACAAACAAAGTGTAAGTGTAGACAGTTTAGGCATGTGTAATCGGATTTTCAACTCTCTTATGAAGTTTGATGTGTTTAAGAATATGATATTAGAAATAATGAACAAGTCTATAGTGAAATGTATAGTGCCACAGAAACTGAAGGTAGCAAAGATAGTTCCTATACCTAAAGTGCCAAATCCTACAACAACAAATGATTTACGCCCCATTAGTATACTGCCTGTGTTCGCCAAAATCATGGAGAAATGTGTTTACTACAAGCTACGAGCATTTGTGAAAAATACCAATATACTTTATACAAACCAATTTGGCTTTAGGCCTATGCATAACACCACTCATGCTGAAATTGTGATGGTGAGTAACACACAATCTGCTTTGCAACGAAATAACATGTACGCTGTTGTAACGCTAGATGCAAGAAAGGCTTTTGATATGGTGAACAGAGATATATTCTTTACAAAGCTTGAGCGATATAATATTGACTCAGCATGGTTTAGACAGTATCTAGATGGTCGTCAACAATATGTTCAGTGCAACGGAGTTATATCGACGACGAAAAATACATTAAGAGGACTAGTACAAGGTGGTTGTATTAGTGGGATAGCTTTTGCTCTATTTATTAATGACGTGCATACAAAAATAGTTAGTAGTGATATAGTGCTATATGCTGATGACAGCCAAATTGGAAAAGAAATTCGGATGAGCCACATTACAGAAGACATGGAGATGTTACAAAGAGACTGCAACGAAGTATGTACATGGTTTACACAGAATGATTTAGAGCTTAACATTAATAAGACAGAACTAATAGTACATTCCAAACATAGGGCAAGATCAATTGCTATGAATCAAGTGATAACTGTGGGAACATGTATGGTAAAATGTGCAGAAAACATTAAGTCACTTGGTTTATACAAAGATCAAGCTTTAAACTGGAATACACACACGGAATATATGGCAAGGAAAGGAAATAAATCACTCTGGAAAATAAGAATGTTAAGACCAGTGCTCACATACACACAAATACATCTGCTAATTGAATCACTAGTACTATCACAAATATACTACATGGCCATTATATGGGGTGATGCCTCAAAGAAAGCATTAACCCCTATAGAAAAAATAATAAAAGATGCAAAGAAATTACTGCCAATGCACAGCCCTGATGTAGCGCCAAATAATGTCCATCCCTGGTTGAGCCTAAAAGAAATGCAACAACTTCAGCTAATGACTCTTGCATACCTATCTCAAAAAAATATGAACCCAAAACCTTTGAGCAATGTTGTGAATGAATCAGCAATAGTGGAAAGATCAACAAGAAGAGGCATAGTGTATAGTGTAAACAAAGCTCTTTGTGAAAACTATATACAATACAAATGTACAGAACAATGGTACAAACTACCTACTACAACAAGGGAGATGAAAAACATCAACGTTTTTAAGAAAAGTGCTAGGGATCATATTATTAGTTGGCGTGTAGTAATTAATGACTGTGGATGTGACTTATCGTGCATAGATGACGTGATTTCTTCAATTAGAGATTTGTATAGTGAAAGTGGCAACGAATAACAACAATTTATATAATTACTGTGAAGTGTCAAATTTTCCCAGTTCATAATAGTGAATAATAGTGTGAAAAATATACTTGTCAGCGTAACAACCCAGGATGGGGTGCTGACACGTAACCAACTAACTAACTAACATATAAGTTTGTTTATAATCTCACGTTACTTAAGTCACGTACAATTTATGCGCACAAATGTATTGCAACGAAATGCTATTAATTACATTCCATTTTTCTTGCTTGGCTTAAAGTACAAAGTTATTGTTAGATGTCATATATATACTCTATTGTTATATTGAGTGCTACGTAATAGACTGGACAAAGGAAGGATATTATGGATTGTGATTGTGCACGGCTACAGCTAGAAGGTAAATTGTAGAGGTATTAATAATCAATAAAATAAGCAATTGCTTTTTGTGTTTCATCTTATTTTTTAACCTTATATTAAAATTCATTTTATAATAACCGTTATTCAATTCCTACTATGAACTGTTATTCTGACTATTGAACTCGTGCTATGCGTACACATTTGTACAACGGAAACAAATACACTTCAGATTACAGTCATTACTTTTAAGATTAAGCTTCTGATTTCGTATTCTACTACAAACATTACACAGCTCAACAAGTACAAAACGCCAACAATGCTCAAAAATCCCAAATAGTCTAGAATTCCGATTTCATTACCGGGCTGAATACTAGGCCTATAACTTGGAGCTTCTAGTTCCAACCTGGTTGCATGCTTGTACGTTAGGTCTCTCCAAAACTGTCATTTTGTCGGTATTCCACTATCTACGATTCTAGAATACGTCTCCAATAACCAGTGCCTATTAATAGTGTACGCATCCACAAATAAAGAAGACCTAGTTAGTTGTTCAGGTAAAATAAAGCAACTTATATCCGTTTTTACCAAGTCTTCTTTAAGAATTGTGTAATACAATCGCTGCTCCTGTTCAGCCCGTTTTGAATCCACAATACGCGCATATGTTCGCATGAGGAACTGCACAATGTTAGAATTGGACGTATTGGCATTTCTAAAATCGTAAAAGCTGTCATTAATAAATAATAATAAAAACCAACCATAGTTTGTTGAATCACCATCTTCAGAGCAGGCGCATTTGTTGCTTGAATACTCAATATATTTTCGAAGACTTCAGCTCGCTTCACTTTTCTTGAAATTATGTCAACGGCTAAAATAAATAATGTTCTTGGATGCATCGCAAACCGCCATAAAGTTCCAAATACGTTGAAGCGTGGGACCGTGGGAATTAACGGTGAAATTATTAGAAGATATGGTTTGGTGTACCTGATTGGAAATCTCATCGCAATAACAGCGCTGTAGTTTGATAGATGCATACAGCGAACCTTGTCAGGAATAAAATTCATTTCGTCTTTATCGAATGAATGAAAAAATACTTCATGCTGGTACGATTGTGAATTTAGTTTATCGAAAAGTGGCTTCAGTACTGCTTCCATGGACGCCCTTTCCAATCTCACGGTATTATCTGAAGCACTAAGAACAAGTAATAAGATTATAATCGAAAAGAGTGCACATGGATGCTTTCCCATTGTAGACATCATTGTAGCCTAACTCAAATGAATTCAAAATATGTCTGTCGTCGTAAACCTGTATGCAATGCATTGATTCGAAAATTGTAATGTAATGTAGTAAATTATATGCGGTGTGCTTAAATACCAATACGTCTAGGCGGACGCCTTGTTAGCAAGCAACTTTAAACGTTGTGGTTACATATCAGTTATCAATACCACATCAAAATCGATGCAATCAAGTCAATGGCCACTTCAGTCTGATCCCACCTTCATAATCCACACCACAAGAACTAATTAGCCTGGCTCGTGGCATTCTATGAAAATTAGGTCGGCATAATGGAATTTTAAATTGATTATGTAGAAGTAAAAGCAGCCGGATTGCTTTGAACTATATAATTATTAATCATTTTTCGGTCATAAACGGATGGCATGGGCAGCTGCTTATCAAACCTGAAAAGGTTTCCTATTCCTCTTTGCGCAATCTGGATATTTGTTGGATGTTAGATGTTGGATAAATGTTAGTTGATTGTTTTTCATTTTTACTGGATTGACGATTTGTGTTTCAAGGGAAGAAATTTTAGGATGAACAATTGGCTAGTGAACAAAATCTTTTGTACGTTATGTATTTATTCATGATTGCAAAAATGGCTAATTTGTAGCACAAGTCCACTAAATTGTAGTTACTGTGTTGATTACATCTAAGCAAATCATATATGTGTTATCTCCACCGGTGAAGAAAATTGAAGTTGGTAGTTGGTGATCTCGATTTGAGCAATTGGCGTTTGTAGCTGTTAGCGGTTAGCTGTCTGCGGTTAGTTGTAGGCAAACCTTTAAAATGGTCAGAGTAAATACTGAGCAAAAACGTGTATCAACATTTACTATCACATTCCAATTTACAAAATGGTCTTGATTGGAATATTTTTAATTCTTCGTTGACAACGTTAAATAGCCAATGAATGGGGATATGCAAATACGTGCCTATGAATGTTCAAACCGAACATACATACATTTGCCCTAAATTCCTACTATGTCCAGCAGCGGAAGCTGGTAATTTGAATCCAACTTTTTTCCACCACTTTCCTTATTTCCCCTCTCCAAATATTTCATCATACTGTACTGCATTGCATTGTAGATTCATTGATTTTCTCTGAAATGACAGGTCATTTCTCTAGTTCATATATTAATATAATGTCACAGGATATTTTCTACTAAATGTTATCCAGATGGAGATTCTCAACTTAAAATTTGGCATTTGGGTTGGGTCTAATATAGCATCCTTTATTTGGTCATTACTCATTTAAACGATAGTTAATAAATTAGAAAATTGGGAACTGCGCTCCATACAATGCAGGTTAGTATACACAAATTTGAAAAACGATATATCTTGTTTATTGAGCGGTAGGTAGATAATCTGTATTTTCATCCTGTGAAAACTTCCATAATTAATGCACTGTATGTATATAAGTTGCATGCATATCAAAGTGCTTCCTTTCTCACTAGAAGAACATGAAAAGATGTTATGCTTACAATGATGCGTGAGATCAATAATAAATGCTGTTTTGGCATATGCAATTCCATTTTATGACTGCTTCAACAGACTCCTTCCATCGACTATTGCACCTACTTTATTATGGGGACACCGATGATAAGCTTTTACGTTACGGCGTCTCACATCCAAATTGTATAAAATCCGTTTTTCCCAGATATTTGCTACAAATTTAGCAGTGGCACACTAGACACAAAAACAATTATAATCGTAAGAGTTTATTCAAATTAATCCATATTACATTAGTTTGAGCTTTATTTATTTGCAATTGTACAAATTAGTTAAGTATTACTTTGAAATATACGCAACTACAGTTATTTGAATCTGGTTAATGTGTTTATTGTGCATATCTCATTGAATGAGAAAACATGGCATGGAAAACATGCGCGGTTACGCGGCTGAGAGCCGGAGAAAATTTTAGCAGAAAATTCAAATGTAATGAAAATTTTCGTGATTTTCATGAAAATTGAACAAATAAACTCAAATTTTCATACTAGGTTATTACGTGACTAATATTTATGCCTTCTAATGGCCAATGAGTAACAAAAAACTGCAATTTAGCAGCTTAATATCGATGAAAACGGTCGGAGAAAATCCATTGCATCCGGAGAAAATATGTCAAAGTTTCCCTGTCTGTCTCATTCCCTTTGCCTTCCAATTACACATTACCCAATTAAATCAGCCGCCGTAAAATATTTGGACAATTAACTGCAATAAAATGTTACGACAGTAAATTTTGAAGGGTAGTATATCCTTGAAGGGTAGTGCTATTATATCCTACAATCTTTAAATTTAGTCTACATCATAAAAGGCGGAACCGAATGCATATAACATTCCATCAGAGTACATCCTATTAAATTAGAATGGATAATCCAGTACGCTTAATATTTATTAGTACGCACCAAATATCCAACACTGCAGTCTACCTCTCATTTGCTCTTCCTAATGAGTACTCACATTTACATGAACGAATTTATCTTGGTGGCATTAAATAAACACTTGCATTCCTAGTAATTTGTTATGCATTTTTTAGTGCAAAAGGAAACATGGACTGAATAGACGAGTTCACGGATAAATGAAGGAACAACCAATGATACTCTGTAGACTATTTATTCATTTGTGTAAAATATTGTCATTTCTTATTTTGCGATTAAAGTTAATTAATTTTTGCATTAATAATAATTGATTAATGATTTGAAGGCAAAAAACAGCTGATTGTTATACATCTCACCAAAATTATTTTGAGGATATATGAATGAAATGGACCACCTTATTTACAAGTAGCCAGTCAATTGATTTGAATATTCTAAAACATATTTCTAGCGCTTGCAATCCAGCATTGCAGTAAATGTTACATACATTATAAGTCGTCGGTATGCATCATGGTATGTTGGGTGTGCAAAAATGAGTGAATTTTATTAAATGTCGTCTTCGACGAGCTCAATAAATACCACTTGCAATGCAGACGGCTTACTTAATACTACCTTTGCAGCTTATTAAGATTACGTATTAACTTTACATGCTTAAATATGATTACAGTCAGAATGAGGAAAACTACTTTTGTTGAATGCGAAACTGGAGGCTTCAATCCACATATCCGCACAATAGCATAATGATCAAGATTAAGAATTGTTAAATGTGACCCATTCTCCAGACATATATTACGCATTCAAAA